>VXBA01005019.1:1524239-1624278 GCA_013399895.1 Serilophus lunatus
CGCCGCCCCAGGCGTGAGCCGAGCCCTCCCGGCCCGGGTGCTCCCCCGAGCAGTCGAACACCACGGCGGCGGGGCCGCCGCGCCCGGGGAAGGGGCTGAAGTCGGCGAAGCGCTCCTCCAGCAGGCCCTCGCCGTGGTGGTGGTGATGGTGATGCCCGCACAGGTCCAGGTCGTGCAAGTCCAGCGCGCTCTCGAAGTACGGCCCCGCCGCCTCTTCCTCCTCCTCCTCCTCTTCCTCCTCCTCCTCGGCCGGCGGCACGGCGGCCGCCACCACCACTGAAGGGGGCTCGGCACCGAAGCCCTTGCCGGGGCGCACGGCTTTGGTGATGAGCGTGGCCAGCCCCAAGTAGTCGTTCCAGGAGTTGAAGACGTTCCCGCAGGCGCTGTGGCTCCGGCCGCCGTAGCGCGCGCCCGGCAGGCACTCCACGGGCGGGAGGTGCCGGTGCTGCTCCAGCTTGCCGCCGGGGAATGCCTCCATGGGAGCGGCCCCTCCCTCGAGCGCGGTGCGGGGCAGCGCCGGGCGCACCGTCCGCTCCCGGGGCCGCTCCCGCTCCCAGACCGGCTCCCGCACCCGCTCCCTCCGCCGCCTCTGCGAGCGCGCGGCCGCGCGGAGCGCCTCAAATAGGGGGCGGGGGCGCGGCTGCCGCGCTTCCATTGGCCGCCGGGCTGAGCCCTCTCTCGTTGATTGGCTGAGGGGCGGAGGGGGGCGTGGCGCGNGATCGGGATGGGGATCGGGATGGAGATCGGGGTCGGGATCAGGGAGCGGGAGCAAGATCAAGGAGCAGGATCAGGATCAGGACCAGGGAGCGGGGTCGGGAGCGGAAGCGGGATCAGGGATCGGGATCGGGATGGGGATCAGGATCGGGGTCGGGAGCGGGATCAGGGAGCAGGAGCGGGATGAGGGAGCGGCCCATGTGGCCCGGACCCAGCACGGCCCAGGCCCACCGGGGAGGAGCGATGCCGCTCAGAGCGTCCCGGCACCCACGGGGACGAGTCTCCACCTGCAGCAGAGCGATGCGGGGATAGAACAAGTTTAGTGCTGCACACGTGGGAAGCGGACGGCGCCTCGTAAGCTCGTAAAGGGCAGCAGACGCCTTCCCGTAGATGCCAGTAAGTTGTGTGAGGTTCAGGTGATTTGTTCTTTGAATCCCTCTTAGCAAGTGTGTTTTTATTTAAAGCTAATAAAAGGGTTGGTCCGTGCTCTCACTGGTGTGCCGCTCAGGTGTGGGGAACAAGTCTGGAATATTCAATCCGAAAAAGGGCCGGTCCTGACCTGCGCTGTGGCTGTAAATGCACTGTGTGCAGTGGGTGGATGTGGAGAGAGTCCGGGAAGAAGGACAGGCACCAGTGTCCCGCAGCATCCACCTGTTGAGCCTGGTGAGTTCAGGTTTTGGTCGCCCAGCCCTCACTCCTCTTACTGCTGCTTGCAGGGCAGCTGCCATGCTGCTGGACAAGGGGCCGTGGTGGGGAGATGCAAGTCCCTTTTGCTGCCCCTGACAATGCCCAGTCAGTCGGGCCACCCAGAAGCCAGATCCTCCTTTGGGAATCATCACATGTCTGCTCTTCCATTTGGGCAAGAGGAGGTGACAATGCAGTTGCAATTAAAGATCCAATTAAGTTTCCAGCTCCCGGTAAAAGCTGCTGGGCTGAGCACGGTGGGTGCAGTTTTGTCAGAAGTAAATGTGTCTCCCCTGCGCACGGCCCTGATTTGTCGGTCTAACAGGTGCTCCTCTGGCAGGTAAAGCAGCTTTACAACGCGGTGTGTTTGCATCTGAAATCGGCAGGTTTCATAAGCTCAGGTATCAGAAGTACCCCCGAGGGGCTCCTCGCGGTGCCGGATCCGCCTCTCCAGCCGCGTGAAGTGCCTGCGAAGTGAGAGTGTCAAGGACCGAGGGACAATGCAGGCGGCTGCGGGGAGTAGAGCTGGCTGGAAACAGCAATTCGGAGCGTCAATTCTCTGGTGGGAAAATCGGACTCATTTCGGTACTGCAATCCTCCGCGAAGGAGGTCCTGCTCCGGAGAGTGCTCATGGTGGGACGCGGGTCTGCGCCCGGTGGCCGCTGAGGCATTTCCCAGTTGTGCGGTGTCAGGAGCAGCCCAGAGCCTGTCTCCGAGGTGCAGTTGTGTGACAGACCTTTCTCTTCAGTGAAGCGTTTCAGGACTGGTCCACTGAGGCACAGGGCCGCTGCCTCTGAACACAATGATTCGCACGAGGGTTGCGCCGGAGTCACCAGGGAACGGCGGAGGTAACACATGGAAGAAACAGCACACACACAGTGTTGATGATCACATCCCTTGTCGCTCATCTTCTTCAACAGACATTTTAAGAGGCGGTCTTGGAGAGTGAATAGTTTCAAATCACTGCTGCAACAGTGTAAGTAGCACAGACAGAGGGGAAAATGGTGCTGTTCCCCTCACTGCTAATGCAGGCAGTGATGAAGAACATGGAGCAGCATAAAAAATATCTTCACTAGAAAAATACTGTGAAGGATAGACATCCATCACCAGCACAGCAGTAACAGCACCCTCTATTTGACCAACAGCTCAGCAGAGCTCGTGTGTGTTGCCAATCCAAGTGTACAAGATATGTTGCAAAAGTTATTTCAATGCCTCTGTCCAGACTTTTGCCGACGGTCCCTCACATTCCCGGTGTTGAGCAAAGACTCAACAGCTTGACCCAAGTGTTAGGTCTCTGCAGAGATGCTGAGCATCATCAGACTGGCACCAACCTCATGTTGGCTTGATGGGTGGCATGTCACAAAAAATCTTGCTCGTTGGGTGCAAGAGTAGGAAATACCACTATTGACATTGGAATAAATCAGTGTCTCAGTGCAGATCCTCATCAAACAGTAAATAAAATCGGTGGTCAAGAACAGCTAATGGACAGATAGCTGTTTCTAGGAAGGATGCAGCCATGGTGCTTTGGACTTCTTTGAAATGTTTTTCACTTGAAGTGTTTTTCATCTGAAGCACTGAGAACTGCATGAAAAACTACTGCTTTTTCCTACACTAGAAATTGGGATTATTTTTGCCTCTATTCCAAACTACCCTTTCAGCAACCTGTGTAAGGACTTGGACATTGTAAGACCACAGTTTTCTTAGTGGTGTCTTATGTGAGTTCTTGTGGTAAGGCTGCAAAGCAGCCCTGGAAAACTGTCATCTGGAGCAGAAGTGACAAATAGCTGTTGGCACTCTGAATCCAGCATCACGGGCAGAACTGCCCAGTGAAGGGGAAAGTTTTTGCTCCCTCAGAGCCGTGAGAAACTGTGTCAGAGATTCAAGCTGATCTGAGCATAGGAAACCATCAGATCTGCTGGGAGTGAGTAATCTGCTTGAGGGGACTGGCTTGGGAGATCCCATTGCCCAGAGGAGTCTGTAAAAGCCCAGGATTGCTCCTGGGAATATGTACAACAGCGAGTGGCGTCTTTGTGCGGGGTTGGAGGACTGATTTCTTTCTTCATATGGAAAGAAAAATCATCTAAAAGTGATTCAACAAGAACCACAGAAGGATTTAAGCTCACAGGGGTTTGAGTGCACGCGGGACAGCTGTCAAGTTTAGAGAGATTAGCGGTTCATTTGAGAGATACATTAGGAAAGGGCTTACTCTGGAGGGGAGACCGGAGGGGGGCTGTTACCTCCCTAGAGGCTGGGGGGGATTTAGTGTCTGTAAGCGTTGATGTATTGTCCACTTTATGAAGCTTGCCATCCCAGCAGCTTTGATATGTTCCAGCTTTTCTTTAAAACCCCTGCGGATTTTAAAGTGACTTTCATTTAACGTGGGAGATGTTGACAAGCTCCCCCAGGAGGCTGGCGAGTTCTTGAAAGGGTCTTTTAAAATATTAGCTTCACCACCACTTCTAGATGATTTTTTCCCCCTTCTGGAAAATCAAGGAGTGGTTTGTTTCTGACAGCACTAAAAATACATTAGGTGTCTGCTGACACAGCGAAGATATGCCCTGTGCAGGCTGGACTCAGCTTAGTGTTCAGAGATCCTTTCTAAAGCTTTTGGCTTAACAGATCATGCTTGTGCTTGGAAAGCTGAAGTTTAAAGCACAGGGAGATCCTTCTGTTTAGAAGATTGGAAGCAGCTGGTGGGACTTACACGGGTGAGTTAGCTTTCAGTGGAGGCTACAAACACAAGTTATGGAAGCAGAGCTTTAGCCTGGAGTTTTCAGAGGCTCCAGCACTGATGTTCAACACGTCCATGGCAGAAGTGCTTTCCCTTCACGAAAGGAGAGGTGCACAAGGGCTTGTACTATAAGTGCATGTGGGGGAGCCGTTCTGGTGGAGGGCTCTGGGTGGCAAGACCTTGTTCCACACCACTCAAGACATGGTGACCCCCAGGCTTCAGGAAAAGGAAAGCTGGAGCTGCCATCAGGGTGTTGATAAGAAAGGCAAAGAAATGATTCTAGCCTTTTTTACAGGAGAAAACACCCTGGGATGGAGGATTAGGGACATAAAAGGCAGCTGTGAAATATTAGGTTTTGGGAATCTTTCTTTGAGGATGTGCTTTTGTTGTGCGGAAGCAGCTGATCTTTCAAGGAGGTGTCTGCAAAGGAGGCAGTGATGGTCTCGCCTTCCTGTGATCTGTGCTGAGCCCAGTGGGCTATTTCTGCATAACAGAACACATTAGGTGTTTCTTTAATGGGGTTTCAAACTTCTCCATGGTGTAGACCACAATTTTCACGCTCCATGCTAGAGGCAGGAGAGACTGTCCAGATTAGTCGTTTTCAGCCTTACATGACAGTCCTCAGGCAACTGCAGCAGAAGTTTACCCAGGCCAACAGAGCTGGTGGGGGACATCATGTATTTTTATCTGCCTCTAAATTTGATTTAGCCACTGAAAATGCAGAGCAGCATATAGCAGTAGCCAGACCTCTGAGAACTGCTGCTCCACCTCGTTGCATGCAGACAACTGGAAAGAGCTGAGAGGAGAAAATAAAGGTGCTCCCAAGAGTAGCTCATTGTCACCAAGTAAGTAATGTGCACATCACAGCAGAAAGCTATGTGGGCAACCTAAACATGGCTCTGATTGACTGTTGGGTGCTTGATTTTCCAGGAAAATTGCATCCCTTTCTCTATTTTGTTTTATCTCTAGCAATTGAACCTGAGCATTCAGCAAACTGAATTTCCATCTGGCAGCATCAACCTGGCTGTGGCTGTAGCCAGAGGAACACAGCAGTTTCTAGGGGTCTGTGTGGGGGCTGCTGAGGAGACAGCTGAGCCCTCTCCAGGACTGACAGCAAACAGGAGGAGAATAGACTTCATACTTTGTGGGCTGACAATGCAGAGAGAAGAGAAACTGACTCCTCTCCCCCCAAAAATTTTGTCAGCTGAGGCTGAGCTAATTTTCAACAGCAAAGTGCTTTATGGACACAGACATTTTTAAATCTTCAAATTCAGAGCACTGTTGAAAGTGTTGGAAATAGCTGTTAAAAGAAATAAATCCACTACAAGATTATTTTTACAATCAAAAATGTATCCACTTGAATTATTGTGGCTGATAAGAGTAGAGAATATCAGATCTTCCATCATCTCTTGCAAATGCATGGAATTTAAAGGAGAATGCAAAGGTCATAGACAACCAGCCAGGGTTTGACTTGCCCATCCAAACTACTGCAGAACACAAATGCAAACCAAGAGGCAAATGTTTATCATCAGAGGCATATTTTTCCTGAGGATATAGTAACTCAGAGAGAGGAATGTCTAAGTGGCATAGAAATTCATATATACTGTTTATGAGAAAATCAAACAGTTTTTATGAAAACTGAAAGTTAGGGCTTTTTAACAATTTGTGTTTCTGCATATTATAAATACATCAGTGAAATGCAATAAGTGCTAGAAGCACTCAGCTTCTAAATATCAAATGAGGTTTCCCTCTTACAGCAAATCAGACTCATGTTGAAACTGCAAATCAGGTTCTTCTGCAAAGATCCTCTCAACCTGGAATGGCAGAGAAAATGTATTAATGTTACAGTTTTGTAGGGAATTAAATCAACCCTATATTAATGCAGTTCATTGTTATCCTATATCTCTGTTACTGATACCCCTGGAAGTGTCCAAGGCCAGGCTGGATGAAGCTCTGAGCAACGTGGTCTAGTGGCAGGTGTCCCTGCTCATGGCAGGAGAGGTGGAACTAGATTTAAAGTCCCTTTCAACCCGAAGGATTCTGTGATCTCAAACTCAAGTAGAAGTGACCAAGGTATTGGGGACTTGCAGCCCACTGATCCATGCTGAGCTGCTCTCCTGCAGCCAATGCCACTGCACCCACTGGCAGTGGGTGAAACAACGAGGTTAAAATCTCAGCTTGTCGGTCTCCTCTGCAGCCAGGGGTTCATCTTTGGAGCTTATCGTGGCTGGCAGGTTATTATCGTGCACCTCTGTCAGAATCTTGCCCAGCAGCCCTGTCAGGTTTGTGCTGTCAGTGCCTCTTGGAGGGTCTGGTATTTCAGAGGTTTCACACATCGACATTTGAAGTGTTGGTTGGCTTTGCCTTCATGTAATGCTGTTTCACGCTTTCTTTTAACTCCAGGGCAACAATAAATGAAACCCCAGTTCAGCAAACACTGAGTACGTGCTTACCATTGCAGGCTGTGCCACAGTACTTGCAGTTTTTCTCGGAGTTGGCAGTTTCTGTTGGATTTCAGGAGACCACAGAGCTTTTAAGGCACAGAGACATGTTATGGTGAATTGCAGTGCAGGGTGAACTCCTCCTGTTCAGTGGATATCAGAGATGAAACTCCTCCTCGCTTAAAGGGGGTGGCCAAGAGTTTATGTACTGATCTCTTGCTGCCCACGCTTTCCTCTCTTGGGCAGGGTCATGGAAGGGGAAGGCCAAGCCAATGTGCCTGGGAAAAATCAGAGGCTTTCCATTTTGGACAAGTCTTTGGATTCATTGAAAAGAGTATTTCATATAAAAGTTTGGCTAGACACTCTACATTCCTTTATGTATTCCTCCTCTCCAAAAATTACTGCTCCAGGATATACTTGAGGGAGCGTGATACTTGCATGAGGATTTATTGCTTTCAGTTTTTGAATCAGTTCTGAATCTGAATTAGCAAATACTAGTTCATATTTCCAATAGTAAGAAGAATTCCAGCAGAATTTCTGAGGTCTGCCTGGCTGATTAAATCCAGCAAAGCCTCCTGCTAAGCTCTTAGGCAGAGTTAGCCATAATAAGAACTTTAAGACAACCACAAATTCAGTTCTGGAGATTTTTCTATTGTGTGAAATTTTACCAAGCAAAAGATACATATATTAGTCAATCTGTATAAATGTCATACACACATGCAAGGCAGTAGATAAGTTCCTGATACATGATTTCACACGGTGAAGGTAATAGTATTTCTTCTGACAGCTTGATTAAATTTGTAAAAAATTCCTAGTGAAAAACAGTCACTGCATTTTTTGTCAAGCTTATAAGTACAATTTAGCTGAAAGAGAAAAGCAATTGAAAAAATGAGGCTTGTACTTAAAAACTGGATGTGAAGACTTGCACTTGTTTTCTGTTTTGTTGTTGGGTAAAAGGAGTAAACAGAGGGTTCTTCATTGTTCTGCCTGCTTGGTGGTGCTGGTTTTCTTAATCTGCAATTGAAGTTGTCTCTGTTGGGAGGTACAGTGGTGATCAAGAAAATAGAGAAACAACTGAAGAATCCTGAAGTTGAGGAAAAAACAGGAAATAATTTTGAATCAGTCTAAATGTTTTACATTTCTGATATATTCTGTGATCTGTTGTCTTCTCTGAAGTCACAGTTAATTTTGAGATTTAAGATTTTGAGGACTGAAGGCCTTCAGTAAAGATTTAACTTCTCCACCCTGGTATTTCCAGTAATCATGTTTGGGGACATTGGGTGTATCATCTGAGCAGAGGAGCTTGGGTTTGGAGTCTGAACCTCCTCTGATCTTACGGGAAAAGAAACACAATCTCAGCGAGTTGTTTCTGAGATCATTTTGTTCTGTGCAAGAAGGTGAATGCCCCTCAGACTGTTCATGCAAACACCCTTCTCCCAGCTCAGCTCATGCCCATGCTCACAGCTTAGGCTGGGACACAAACACCATCTGGCCTCAAGGCTTTCCCTTACTCTGTCCTGGACTGTGGGGTCCCTCCTGCACAAAGATTGGGGTGTATCTGGTTCCTGCCCATCCACACTCCTAACCTCTGGGAGCAATAGGAATGGATATCTATAGATGCCATGTGAGACTGGGGGCTCCCAGCGGGTGTCAGTGGATTGCAACTTGCACTTCGGAATTCTGCATCCCCGAGGAGCCTGTGTTAAGCTTCTTAATTCTTGTACTCCTGTTTTCTCACAAATCCCATTCCAAGTCTGACCCTGAGAGCATGATTTCATTTCTGTTTTCAGCAAGAACTATTTTGTTCAAACCTTTGGGTGCTTTTGAATTACTATTTTTTTTTTCCTGAAGGGATAAACCACTAATTATACATGAAAATTGTACCTCAAAGATCCATCTTAATAATATAATTGTAGTAGCAGAGCAACTGGTGTGATTATGTGCATCATTGCACTTTTCAGCCATTAACCAGCTTTTCTTGGTTAATGAAGTTAGTAAAACCTAGAATGTGCTTTGCTGGAATATATCCAGTGCAATCTCATTATCACCTACGAGCCTTTGTAATTGGGGTGATAATGTGCAAAACATTATATTGCTGATAAACGACATGGGATTAAAAGAGGGCAAAGTTCTGCTCTCAGGCACACGTGACAGATCTTAGGGTTTGGGTCTGTCTTTGTGGAATGCCTGTAGCCCTGTGTCGAGTTTGGAGGGTGACATTTTGAGCAAGAGGAGGTGCACTTGGAGTGAGTCCAGCAGCAAAACTAATGAGAGCAGTGGCCTCTCAGGAAAGGTAGAAAGAATTGGTGCTGTCGAGTCAGGAGGAGACGGTAGTGAGGCATGAAAATGGTCTTAAATACCTTCAAAGGAGGGAATAATCTGTTCTCCATGATCCTGTTGGATAGGACACAGAGGAATGGGCTTAAAGCACAGTAAGGGCGGTTGACGTTGGGTATTAGGGAAATGGAGGATGGATAACTGAGGACTGGTTTAAATTTCTTGGACCAGGGTGCATCAAAGGATTCTCCACTGTTGGCAGGGACCAGGAGGAGAGGGGAGGCACTGGTGGAGGGGGATTTTGTGATTGCTTCTGGGTTCAGTCAGTGAGGAGCTGGAGAACCAGTGTCACTCTGATGTTATTTTATGGCTCAAGGCGTATGCAGGTGAGAGGCTTTTAGCAGAGAGACAAGAGATCTACTTGGTGCTTGCACAAACACAGACCGGATCTGCCAGGAGGATCTGTGATCACAATTATACTCTCAACCCTTACACACTTGGAATTACTGTTAGGACTGCTGACAGAAGGGAGAGAAAGCTATAATGTTGAAAAAGGGAAGCATTACTGTTTGCTCCCTTGGATGACACAAGCCATAAGGCAGCTTCTGTTTGCACTTCTTTGAATTTCAGCATGTCTCTTCAGGAAAAAGGCATCCAAATGTTATTCAAAACAACCTGTAACGAAGAGTCATGCTGTCTGTTTCAGCTCTGGCTTTGGTAATAAATTCATTATTTGCACTGGTAAACATGTGCCCCATCTTTCCAGTCAGAATTTGTCTGTTTTCAGTGTCAAGGTTTTCCTATACTAACTGAGGGCCCTGATCTGAACACTTCATTCTCCCTGTAAATGCTGAGAGTCTTTAGTCAAGTCATCCCTTAACCTCATCTCTTCATAAGCAAAATAGATCAAGCCCCTGGATTGGTAGCTGTAAAGGCTGTTTTTCAATCCTTCATATTCCTCTTTGAACTCTCTGCAACCTTTCAGCATCCTTTGTGAATTGTGGGCTCTAAATTTAACATGGACCTCCAGTGAGAATTACACCAGTAATACCAGAAGCAGAGGCAGATTTGCATCCTTTGCTACAGTACTACCCTCAGACATTGTGTACAATTGAACAGGAGCATAAAAATAGGCTCAGACCAAAAGTTCATCTAGCTAAGCATTCTGTTTCCGACACTAACTTGTGGTGGGTGGACACTGAAGAGTGGTATTTCCCTGTATAGCCTCCCCTTATCTTTTAAAAATAAAGGTACAGTCTCTGAAATTCCATGCAAAGCCTTTGTTATTCATACACTGTTGGTGTCTAAACAGTCTGTTACCCTTTTGCTTTGCAGCATTTGAATCATGTGCTGCCCAAGGAGTTAAACTGCAAGCCAAGAGATATGTGTCTTTGCTAAGAGTCTGGGAAAGGATATTTTTAAATCACAGCAGGGCCCTGAGAAGGCAGGGCGAGAGCCGCAGTCCAGATGGAAGGACAGTGCGTCCCTGTCCCTTGGGGATGGTGCTTGTCAGCAGTCTGGCTGGCCAGAGGCTGCCCTGACAGCCCTGCCACAGTGCCAGGGGCTGGCACCCCAAAGAGGCAAATGTGGGGCCCTGCCAGGCACAGCTGGGGCTTTGACAGCAGCAGGGAAGGAGATAATACAAGGCCCTTAAAGCTGGGGAGTCCTGCCTCCCTGTCTCTGAGCTTTCAATGAAGCACTGTGATCCCCAAATCTGTTGTAGCACCTCTGACTCCCAACACACAGCCCTGCCTCTCATGGGCATGGAGCTGGGGAACTCAACTCAGCCCCACTGAAGTGTGGGGGGCTTCCTTGCCTCCCCTCTGCCAACTCCTTGGCACCAAAAAACGCTCTCCCTCAGTTATTGCTGTGCTGTGTTATGTCATCTGGAACTTTATTAGAAAATGATTTCATGTTTTCTTCCAGGAAGGATGTTAACAGCTGAGAATAGATCACCATGGAGCTTTTTGGAAACTCATGGGTGATGATTCCTTGTTTACAGTTACACTTGGAGCTTTATCAGCCAATTTTCAGGTTAGATGCTGTGCAGGTCAGTTCTGTGCTGCTGTATTTTCTCAGTCAGCGCAGTCTGTTAGGTTGGGTGCCATGCAGCATTCTGTGGCGTCAGTGTCAGTACATATGTCAATGCACTTCACCACCTTACAGTTAATAGACACTGAAGCCAGCTCAAGAGAACGTGCTTGCTGTAGGTACAGGCCCTGTTCCACAATCACAGAACGGTTTAACTGGAAGGATCATCCCATTCCAACCCCCTGCCATGAGCTGGAACACCTTCCACTAGGCCAGGTTGCTCCAAGCCCTTTCCAGACTTTTGTTTAGTCAGTGTCTTACTACAGCCCCCAGGCTGCTTGAAGAACGAAAGGATGTTTATTTTGGTCCTTTCCAGCAGTAGACTAACTAAAAAAAGGTATAATTCAGTGTCATGGAACTTTGTTTAAGAAACTTCTGTGGACAAAGCAAAATTTCCAAAGATGGAGCCAGTGCTAGAGGGAGAAAGGGATATGTTTGCATTTCAAGCCATTGCTGGCATGAAGAGAGTCAAAGACATACTTGCTAGTGGTGGACAAGAGTGCTGATGAGAAAATATGCCTTACTACTGAGGAAGGAGTTCAGAAAAGCCATTGCTTTACAGACCTGAAAGTAAGAGCAGAGACATGAAAGGACATTGAGAATGAGGAGATGAGACATGGAGAAAAAGATTGTATGATATTTAAATCCCATTTTCTGAATAGGCAGAACTATTGATGTTACAGGCCACTTAGATGGTGTAAATGTACAAATGTACATGCAGATTTCCAGTACATCCCTGGATCCTGATCCTTTCAAAAGACAATCTCATGACATTCTGGTCCCACTGAAATTAATGAGAAGACTCCTGCTAGTTTTATCCTTATTTATAAATTTATTAGAATCAATTTACTGAGAAAATTGAGACACAAAAAGCTGTAGTGATAACATATTCCACTTATTTTGTCTTATTACTTGGTCAAAAAGAGTGAAGATCACAGACATAGTTTCCCACGGCAAGGCAAGGGTGAGTGACATGTACTCTAGTTGTGCCTTTTTTCCCCTGGTGTAAGAAAGGAAGGTGGGAGCCTCCAGGGCAGGGGGCATCTCCTGGGATTTTATGATTTTTGTTTTGTTTTTCTTTTGATATAAATATTGTATCCATTTATCACTTTTTTTTTTTTTTTTTCCCCCTCCTGGTAATTTGCCAGTTCTGGGAATTTGGATTTTTGCTTGAGCAGCTACAAAAAGCTAAAATATCTGTTCAAACGAATGTCCAATTATGAGGAGATTCTTCTACCATTCAAATTTCTGGAGGGATGGATCATCTTTGATTTTCTCAGCAGTTTTGTCCAGGTACCATAAGCTGGTATTACAGCATTATGGATGAATATGAATGCTCTTCCCTTTTGGAATAAAGAGAATGCAAAGAAACACCATCATGTCCCAAACTAATAAAAAAATTTTCTCTAACTCTAACACCCAGATATTATAAAAATTGAAAGTGCATGCTTCTGAAAGCCAACATTATTGACCTAATTTTATGCAAGGCTAAAAAACAGCAGTGATAATAAAAAACTGAATAGTGCTGTGATTTGGTTGGTTCTTTAAATTTATGATGCTCAGAAGACCTTTTGGAACCAAAGTGTACCCTTTGAAAACTATATATTTGTAAGCTTTTACCGAAATGGCAATGTTCCACACACGTGGAATTCATCAGTATTTGAACAACAGTTGTAAAACCTTATGGTTAGTTCAAAACATTTCTTAGTGTTGTTTCAGCAACTATAGCTGTCAGGACTATAAAGCTTGAGTGTCTTGGCCTTGCTGAAATAAAACATCTAAACCTGCTTATTTTCCCATTTCTGATTTTATCCCAGAAATTGTGAGAAATTTTAAAGATGTCAGTATTTTATTTTGTCACATGACAAATTTCACCCATCTCTAGATATGTTGTGCTGTGGCACATGAAAACCTCACAACATAAATTCACCCTTTCAGAATCCAGATGGTTTCATTTAGATAGTTATTTTGATTATGGTTGTGGCTGTGGTGTGGAGGAATGTTGGTGCAACGACAGAGCCTGCAAAAGAGGGAACAGGAGTGAGAGAGGTTTTCATTCCTCCGAAAAAGAAAGGAGAGGTGAACTCCTTCCCAGAACGGTGTTGCTCCTTATTAATGGAGTTCTATCCCTTCTTTTTTACCATGATCACTTAAGACAGGAGACAGAGCCTCTGTGTTGTTGTTCAGCATTGTCACAAAACATCACCGGATTTTAAAGGTGTTCAACATGTGATATATTAAATGAAACACACAGAAATAAAAGTAATTGTTCTTAAATTCCGGGACTCATGAACGCAGTTATGGTCTCTTTGATTTACTGTCATCCAGTTTTGCCAGTGACACCAAGCTAATATTTTAATGTATAAATCCACAACTGACCTGTATGATCCATGCTGGTCTGTGTAGGTGGTGGTGACTGGTTTTCACTGTGTTTCTTACTGGCTCACTCCATCCCTCCTCCTCTCCCTGTTTCCTCTCAGACTCGTGTCAGATAAAATGTAACCACGCTTTCAGCATTTCAAGATATTTTAAACAGGATAGAGATGTTTAAAAAATCCAGCTTGTCTTTAATCTCCTGTTTGGAGAGATCCTCTCTTGGAAACACTGCATGGTGTGGTAAACAGCACCCAAATCTTTGGGATTTTAATAACTGCTGCCGTGCTTGCTAAATGCAGACAGCTGCATCTACTTGAAGGAGGTTGTTTGTTTTGTAAAATGCCCTTCATAATGGGAAAAGAGATTGTGGGTTGGATCTTCAAGATGTTTCATATAGCATTTTTGGTATCACTGATTTTTATATCTTTGCAAAACAGCGAAAATATTTTCCCATGGAGCCTTCCATTGTTTTCCTTCCCTGTTTGCTAGCAGGTTAGGAAGAGATCACACACATTTTTATCTCATTGTAAAGAGGAGACTTCCATGGAAACCATGCTGGATACTCCAGGGAAGCCCATCAAGTGGTTTAAAGCAAGAAATCAACCTGCATTTTGGGACAAGGAGCAGTGAACTGGGGAGCAGGGTCGGGAATTTTGGCTGCCTGTCCAGCCGTGCTGCTCCTGTCGGACAGGGGCAGGTTCCCCTCTTCCCTTTCCCATTCTGCAACAACCTGTTGTTATTCAAGCGGTTTCTCTGCACCCATAACTTTGTTGTTCAGCTCCTGTGGGGATGGCCAGCACACACAGAGGCTGCCCACGCTGGCAGTGGGTCGAGCGTGGTTTGAAGCACGTCGGCAGCGCTGGCTGTGACTGTGGCCAAACTCTGCCCTCCTCCCTTCCCGTGGCTCTTGGCTCACAGAGAGCCTTGTTTTTGTATGTAACCATAATATTTTTGTTCTGTGGCTGCAAAAAAAAAAAAAAAAAAAAAAAGCTGGGATAATCCCAGGACTCCAGTGGGAGTCCTGAAGTGGTTCATTTGGGGTGAAAAAAAAAAGAGAGTGTGTGAAATATGAAAATCTGGGTGGGCTTTTACTTGCTCTGTGGAAAATCAGGAGATAATGTGTATAAACAGGGAGGAGAGAGATGTAGCAAGAAGCCAGAGCAAAAAACCCCACCATTTTGAAGCAATTTAAAGCAGATAGGACAATATTTCTGAGGGATGGGAGAAAGCAAAAACTTTTGCACAAAATTTACAGTGGGTACAGTGCAACATTAATTGTGGAATCATGTGGACTGGTTGAAGTTGTTTTTATATTGGTTTCACTGAATAGCAGAGGTTGCTCATGGGCCGGGGTGGCAGCAGGACATCTCTTCCTCAGCCCCCCAGGGCAGCTCCAATTTTATTGATTTCTAGATAGTGATTTGCTTTCTCTTCTTGTTTGTTTGTGACTTGCTCCTGGTAAAATGGAGAGAAAATGTTATTTCACTATTTCTTTCAGAAGCAAATTAGATAAAGGTGACACAAACTGTTGGGATTGTCCAGCGGATTGAGTGGTGCCTGACACTTCTCATTGGTGGGATGAAAGGGTTTGGCACTGCCTGAACCCTGGCAGGGTCCAAGGAAATCCCTTTAGCTGCAGGGACTACCTTCAGTCTTAGGACAATGAAGCACCTTTAGGTCTAGCTGCAATGTCTGTTGGCATAAGTACGCAAATACTGAAGAAAAATGGGAAAAAAAGACACTTTTCCTGCCATGTTGATGCTCGAGCATCTCAGTCTATTCAAATTTCCTCCTTACTGTTAAAGGTGGGGAAAGAGGTCAAAGATGGACACATTTCCAAGGTGTCTAGTTGGAGGCCTGTTGGACTGAAGAATTCCCGATCTGCTTGGCCTAGGGTGAGTCATGGAGCACTGTGACTTTCTGCCTCTTTCCAAGGCTGTAATTTCATTCTCATCCTGGCCTTTCAAGAGCTGGAGATTCACAGAGTAAGCTGCAAGTCAGTGAGGTTCATGAGCAAACACGAGCCACAGGATGGTTGGAAGGGACCTCTGGATATCTCCCAGCCCTGCCCCAAACTGGGCAGCCGGGCAAGTGGCTCAGGAGCAAGATGCCCTCTGCCTTTCTGCAGAAGAAGCCCCAGTCCAGCCAGCAGCGTGGTGCCTGAAGGTGGGAGAGGGAACAGCTGCCTCTTGGTGCCCTGCGTGGGCATGAAATGCTCATTGACACTCAGCCATGCTGTGCCTGTAGCAGCTGCTCTAGTCGCTGGCTTTTCCTTCCTGATGTTTTCCAAGCAGGCTGCTGTTTGGCAGGATGGCAGGGCAAAGGGAGGCAGTGAAGCCTCATTTGCTGCAGGTGCTGCTCAGACACCCAGAAGACCATTGTGATCCAGAGACTCCACGCAGGCTTTTAAAGCTAACACTGCAGGGCTTGCTCCAATTTTAGTCTTTACATTTTGCAAGCATGGCTGTGACATTCATCCCACTAATACCTGAACCTGCTGCATCCTCCTGTGAGAAAGTGAATTTTTATCTCGTTTTTATGGTAGGGGACTCCTAAGGTAGAACACAGTTACAGAATTTGTTCACAGTCACCTACTAGGCCTGTGAAAGAGCCAAGAATAGGTTTGTTTCCCCATGGTGGGCTTTAATCACAAAAAAAAAAAAAAAAATCCTTCCACTCCAGTGAAGCAAGTCACGTCAGGAAGCTGCTTTTGTGCCTGTGTGCATTAGTCCTGCAGTTCATAGACCTCCCTCATTAAACAGTCACATGCTGCAGACTGAATGCCAGACCAATCTTCCAGCCGTGTGTTTGCAGGGTAGAAAGGCAAATGCTGGCATGGAAAAACTCAGCTTTCATTAGGCAGTGCCTGAAATCAGCTAATCTCGTTTGAGCCAACATAGAGATACTGTAAACAGAAGGGTTTGGTGCTTGGGGTATGCTGGGGGATACGGCCACATCAGAGACTATCCTGGCTCTGCTGAAGCCAGCAGCAGCCTCCCACTGGCTGGAAAACTATCTCAGTAAAGCCAGGAGAAAGCTGAAACTGCTGAGAACACAGCTGCTGACAGCCAGTAAATAACAATGCACTTTGGAAACAGTAAATGAATAAAATACATTTGACCTTTAGTGTCCTCAGGGAGCTTTGTGACCTCCAGGTAGCAGCAGTTCAGGTGTCACTGTCAAAGCTGGGGGTGTTATGGTAAGTGATGAGCTGGTCTTGAAATATTTCTTCTTGCTTTACTAAACTCCTTTCATTTGCAGGTGATCAATGTGTGTTTTCCCTTTCTGGTGCCCTTTTGCCAGCACATTTTCCCAATGTGCCTCACTTCATCCTGACTCCCTTTTCAAGACCAGCTGTGGGGACCTGCTTTCCACCGCCCTGGGAATTGCGCCCACGTTTGTGTCTGTATTTGTGTGTGCATTTCTTCCTCTGTCTTGGCACTGGGTTTGTCAGCAGCACTGAGCACAGTGGGGCCTTCCCCCTGCTCTGGAGTGCAGTGGTGGTGGCAACCTGCGCATCTGTAGAGCAGCTGGAAGGAGCTATGAACTGTCTCCATCAGCCCAGGAGGTCTTCATAGCCCTGGGGTTTGCTTGTGGATAAAGAATACATGACAGAGGCCCTGAATCTTCTCAGTATTTCATGTCTTCTATCTACTACTTTGCAATGATAGCCCTGGGAGTCTGATTATGTTTGGGATGTAGAGGAAAATAACTCAAATGTGAAAAGAACATGACTTAAAATGAGTATTTTCATAAATGGATTTTCTCTTCTGATTCATTGCTCCAGTGCAGGCTTTCAGCCTCCCTGGAGCAGCTGCTTGTTCACTCATTTTTGCTCTATTAATAAACACACACAAGCACTTAAATGGAATAATGTACCTCGTAGAAAGAAAAAAAAAAAAAGAAAGCAAGACAACTTGCCATCCCCATGGGAGGAGAATAAAAAAACTGCACAGAGAAAAACAGTGTCATTCCAGTAGATTTTTGTTTGCTGAAATCTGTTAGTTTCTTAGGCTTAGCTCTTGGGGCTGTGTGAGGCAAGGGCAGCTTATATGCTCCTCTTGTTCAAGGTACACAACATCTTTTTCTCCTAGATCTTTCCTTTTCTCTCTCTCTTTTTGTGTTGTTTTATTTCATATCTGAGTCAAACCTAGTACTAATTTTCTGAGGTTTTGTCTGAGTGGATGTTAAATCAGTATTTAAGAGGGAAGCTTCAGGTTAGGATCGGAATCTCACAACACTCACTGTGAACAGTGTGAGATAAAACAATGTTGGAACAGATTTTATGTAGTTTGGAGTAAAAGAACAGGCTATGTCACATGAAAGAGCTTATTTCTTAGATCCTTTGGTCTTCTAGCTGAGGTTCCCTCTTCTTGAATGGCTCAGCCACATTACTTGTAAATGTGTTTGGGGATCACCTCCCCTTTTCTCTTCTCCCCAGGCTTCTCCTTGGACATTGCAGTTTCACTGGGATTTTTCTTCCAAACTGGAAGAATCTCACAGCAGCTCTGAAATTCCCTTACCCTGGGAAGTCTTTTCAGGAAATTTCCACCTGGGCAGACAACAGATCTCAAGGGACTGATTTCCTCTGAGCTTGTGGGTAGGTTCATATTTTATACTTATATTGGATTATGATAATGATGCCACTTCTGAGGAGTTTTCCCGTTAGGCTGTGCTTTGTTTCTAGGTGTGTGTGTGTTCCTGTGTGTGCAGGACAGAGGAACAGCCCCAATGCCACAGAGGGGTGGCATTGAAGTCCCTACTGCCTTGCCAGGCTGCTCCCAGAGGCTCTGAAGGCTGGAGGGCACCTATGGTTTATCTTCTACACCTTGGAGAGTCCAAACTGTCCTCTGCCCTGTAGCCCTCATTGCTGGGCGGGCATCTCTTGTGACAACAAAGCAAACATCCCTCCTCTTCCTCCCCAAAAGCAGCCAGGGCAGCCTGCAGCTTCTCCACCTTACCTTGTCCTCTCTCAGTGCCTTCCTAGGAGGAGTGCAGGAGGCTCTGTCTGTCATGGTGAGAGGGACATCCTTAGCACTGCTGGGAGAAGGAGTCTGGCTGTCTCCAGACTCCCTTTGCAAGTGGGAAAGCAAAGGATCTTGAAACGAGTCCAGTGTATTAATAAGCCAGGCTGCCCCACATAGCAGGAGTGAAAGTGGGACAGTCAGCACACTGCTAATTTTACACAGGCCCAAAGGGATTATTTTTTTTCCAGAGAGTGTGTTATCATTATTTTGTGTCCTAGAGGGCCTAAAATTAGGGCTTGTAGGAAGCAAACCTCTGTTGGAGTCTTCATCCCAGGCAGCTCAGGCCTTGATAGAGCTGGGTCTCGTCATGCATGTGCCTTATTCCAGGTACTCCTCAGCCTGAAAAAAAAAGATGGAAACAGAGATGTAGAGAGGTTCTAACTCTGTCCCTGTCACTGTCCCATGCTTCTCCCCGTCTGCCAGTGAAGGAGATCCACTCTGCTCTGGTCCCCAGGGAGCAGCTGCAGCAGGGCTCTGCTGTTTCTCTGCGTTTCCTAAACCAGGCTGCGGATGCAGAGTGGGAGTTGTGGCCAATGTAAAACGAGGGATGTGCTTTTGAGCGTGAAGGCTTTCAGTCAGTTAATTACAGAGAACATTTGCAGCTTCTCTTTAAATCCTAGCACTGCCTCTTTGCACCCTCTTCCACAGGCAGACTTGGACGCCATCCAGAAAGGAAGGAATGGGGGACCCAGTGGTGGATCCTCAGCTCTTGGCTCATCCACCACACTCCTGGGCAGCAGCCAGGGGAGCCCTGGGGTGCCCAGCACCCTCCACACACGGCCTTGGACAGGTGTGGGATTTGAGTCATGGTCCTCACCCACAGCTATGCAACCCTAACACCTGGGCTGAAAGGGCTGAGCACGCTAACCCAAGCAACTTGGTGTTTAGTCAATGGGTTCGTTCACATGCTTAAACACTTCGTTAAGTGCTTTTGCTTAATTAGGCCAGACCATGCTGTTCCTTGTGGGATTGAGTGCAAAGTGAGGCACACTAGATTAGAACTAATATTTTCAAGCGTAAAGCTAAAAATGTAGCACTTAGCCCCCAGTTTTGCAAATAATTAAGCACATGGGTAATTACTGATCTCATTCCATTCATCAGTTCTGTTGATTTCAGTCAGGCCATGCGGTGCTGGTAGTTACTGGAGTGTGTAAGCATATGCAAGGTTGGGCCCCCAGGTTAAAAGATCGCAGAGACTGGGGAAATAGTTATTTGTAGAGTGTCTAACACATGGGGTCTGCAATGCCTGTCACATGTCCCTGGGTACTACGATAAGAATAATAATGCCACATTTAAGTACTAATGATTTTTAAAGACGCTGAGCTCTGCCTCTACCCACAGAAATGTGACTTGGGATTTCTGTGGCAAGCAAGCCCTATTGCTAACAGGGCAAAGTAAACAGCACATGGCATCTGGACAAGGACACATGTAGCCTCGTGTCCACCTGAGAGCTATTGTTTTTCCCGGAGAGATTGAGGACTCTCCGTTCCTGGAGGTGTTAAAGACCAGGCTGGGGGGGTTCTGAGTAACTTGATCTAGCAGAAGGTTCCCTGCCCATGGCAATGGGGTTGAAACTGGGTGGTGTTTAAGGTCCATCCCAACCCAAACCATTTTATGATTCTATGATGATTTTTCCAAAATTTGAATGTTAAAATAACTGTCTCCATTGCTGCGGCTCCTAATCCAAAAGGAACAAAGTGAAATGCAAGCTGCAGTAGGGTTTGACTTGAGAACTCATTGGGAAAGACTTTCACTGCTATTCTTTTGTCTGTTTGCTTTGGGTATGATTTTTTTTGGTTCTAATTTCTTTTAAAAACAGACACAGCTCTTATCTGTGAGGAGAGACTAAATACTTGATATCTTTTTGTTCCCCTGCAGATGATTTGACAGTGATGTTTGCAGAACTCACGATTTAGAAAAAACAAGAGGGGAGGAAAGAATAGGAGCGAACTGAACTAAGCTGACCCAGGAGAGCCTCCTGCCACTCCATGAAGCAGCTGTTAATGATGCCTTTGATAATGTGCCATGCTGAAGGGACCGTTACATGATTTCTTTTCTGTATCCAGACGGCTGTGTTTTTAAGCTGATTGTATGTGCCCTCGGGGGTGTGGGAGGGGGGTGTTACGGTACCACTTTCTCCTACAGAGCCACCATGAAGCACCTTGTGTCACAAACAAGGCTCATTAGCATAGCTCAGCAATTAAACCCTGCTCAGGCTGCTGTCCTGAGATAAAGAACTCCCAATTTATGGCCCAGTTGACTTTCGCTGGAGATGAATTGGCTGACAGCTTGGAGCGGTGACGTGTTGTCTCATGAGTACAGCTGTTCGCCAGGGTGATCTTTCAGAATGTGACTTTTCCACAGACCAGCCAAGGGTATTAGCACTAACTAATTACAGGGAGAAGCCAGGGGCAATGGTTTTCCAAGAGTGGGAACATCACGGGCCCCAAACAGCTGGGTAGTGCTAGTGCTTTTCTCTCCTGGAAAACAACAGCCCTGCTGGAGGAGAGCTCCCCATCTGGCAAGCTCTGCTAATTCGTATTATAAATGCAAATGATATTTACCTTATTTATTTTTTACTAGACTTTAATGAAGTTTAGGAAGAACTGGACACATGTGGCAAGACATGCAGTTTCTCTTCAGAGTGAGCACGTTGTAGCATTTGATTAGTGATATTGTATTACAGGAGCTGTCTTCACGTTTTTTGTTTTCGATTTTACAAACATTGGTTTTAGGAAAGGAGTTTTCTCATCCTTTGTTATTTGATGTTTCTTCTTAAGAGTTGAGTTTATATAGAAAGACTTTCAATAAGTTTAGGTGTTGGTGTTGTCGATTGCAAAACTGCTCATTTTCATACAATGTTATGCTTGCTGTTCTTAAACATAAAGCGGCTTGAATCCCCAAGCAAATTTAACCCAATGATTCTAAATGTAAATCAGGAGACAGAGTATGCTTTCCAGGATCCAGTAGAGAGGGAAACATAAAGGAAATGTTATTGGTGAAGCAGTGGGAAATAGGTTGCTCCAGGAGCTCAGCGAAGAAAAGGGCACCTGCCCAGGGTCATGTCCTGCCTCAGCTGGAATTCCAGTTGCAGAGAGGTGGGCTCCCATGGCCTTGTTGTCAAACACAGTAGCAAATTTGAGCTGTAGGCTTGTCATCTTCTACTTTATAACTGCTGCAGATCCACATGGACTGCTTAGATGCAGCGCTGTCAAAAGCACAAGAGAATTGCACCTCAGATGCTTTGATGTGTTCTGCTGGTAATAAAGACAGTAGAGTTGCCACAGGAGAGATCCAGGTGACTGTGTAGATCAAACAGTACAAACAAGCTTGAAAGTATGTCCCTAAGTTTTTTCCAGGAGGATGGGGCTGGGATTTGGGTCCTCTAAAATGTCAAATACAAGCCTTTGCTCCCTAAGAACCCTTGGGAAGAGGAGGAATGAGGTGGGATTGTGTGTACAATACATGCATATATATGTAAATAGATAGATGAATCTGACTGTGCTAAAGGAAGAAACAAGTACAGAGCCGAGGACTTAAAGAAGTGTTGTGCTAGCCTTCTGCAACCTCCAGCATGACACCTCCTGTCTGCATCACGCCAGTCCAGTTGCATCAGAACTCAACTGTGTGGCATTTCTGCAGCTGTGAGGGTCTCTCCTGTCTCTCTTGGCGTGCTCTCTGCGTAGCTGTGGGAGTTAAGAGTCAGATTCAAAACTCAGCACTCTGTTTTTTGGCAAAGGTCAAGGATCCAGCAGAAAAAGGCTGAAAATCTGGTAGGTCAGCATAGCAGGAGGGTCTGCAGTGTGCAGGAGAAGGGCTTAGGGCTGAAAAGGTGTCTCTAAATGACTTCTACCCATCTTGGAGAACGAACTTTTGTGCAATGAATGTCCATATAAGCCTCCTTTTTTTTTATTAAAAAAACTTTTCAGTGAGTATGTGGATCCCCATAGAGCTAATTTAAGCCCATTAACAGTAGACTCATTTTTCTTAATTACCCTTATCAGAATCATCTTAGGATTCCCAGGTGTCCTTGGTCTGCAGGTTGAAAAATATCTATGCATTGAAGGATAAGGTGTCTAATGATACTGGCTAGGAATATAGGGCACAGTGTGTGAATTAAGGAGAACCTACTAGTGCTGGTTATGTGGTGATCCCTCTTATTTACCCTGGCTTGTAACTCTTTAGGAAACATTGTGTTCTGAGTGAGAGCCAATCATCCATCTATGAACTGGGTGATCACAAGTTCTGTTTGCTGCAGATGACATTGGTTTTGAGTCTGGGCCAAGCAGTGAGCCAGCCTGAGGAACTGAATGGTGAGGAATGAGAACATAAGACTCTGATCTCTGTTTGTTGCCACATAAATGGCAGCAGGAGGCCTGATTTGTCTGGGGATGTAAGATCGGCTTGTGTTGACAGTTTTTGAGTCAACAAAATTGCTGGTTAATCTGTGTGTGGCTACTTTGAAATGTCACTGCTTTCTTGGCAGCAGTGGCTCAAGGATTTCTTTGGATGAGTGGTGGTGGGAAGGGAATAAGCTGTGTACATTGGTGTTTAGCTACATGATGTATTTCTTCCCAACCATGTAGGATGTAGTCTGTCTTTCCATAGCTTGTGGCTCCCTGCCATGGATGCTGGTAGGTTTCTGAGGAGCCTTTAGCTCTATATTCATGCACAGATTCAGGTGTATCTATATGGAGCAGAGACATGGCCAGTTTGAACTCCAGGGAGCAGGACCAGCAGGTCCATTACATCACCTCCCTTTGCTGCTGTGCAGAAACAGACATTGGATTCTGTGATTCTGTAATTGTTGCTTCCTGCTTGACATTGTCAGTCCGACATTGGGTTCTGTGAGAGTAGGTATTGCCTGGCAGAAATGTTACAAGAATTAACAAAATGCAAAATTGAGACTAGCAAAAGAAGCAGCCTCAGCAAACTGTCAAATGTACATTTTTCTTCATTATTTTCTCAGTGAGGCATGATGATCTCTGATGGAGCATTATGGATGGGGAGAAGGAAGGAAGTACTAGCAAAGCCTGAAAACAAGCCACTGCTCTGGCTAATGAGGCAAAAAAAGAAATTCTGGCTGTAGCAGCAGTGAAGTCCAACAAGAGAAAATTTGGCTTAAGCTGAAATGAGGGAGTGGAGCTTGCATGAAGACCCTTACTGAGTCAAACATAAACAAACTCTCACTTAGCAGCTTCTCTTGGAGTTCTTATCTAGAAAATGAACATTTACATGGGCATACAGCTCACACCCACTCACTGCATGGGTGGCTTGCACATTCAGCTGTGGTGATGGTGACTGCTATAATTTGATGTGGTTTTGATCTTTCTAGTCTTTGGAAGATGAGAAAGACTAGGAACTGGCCTCTTACCACATGTGTGGTAAGAATTGGAGACAGACACCAGATAGGAATACTTAACTTTCCACTGAAACCAATTTTGTGAAGAGATGTCTTGACATTTTCAGTGTAATTTTGAAATCATGAAGTGATAAATGAAGGCTAAGATGCTCAGCCCCCGTGACAGTAGTTTCTTAATTGAATTTTGCACAGATTTGGTCAAATTTTCTTTTGAGTGTCCCAGACTTCACTGTTGGAGAGGATTGCAGCTGCCTGAATCTTACGGTGTAAACTTGAAAACAGCTCTGCGTGGATTCACTCAACATCAGTTGCAGAAGGGCCTGGTGATGTGCACCATTCAAAAATTGTCCCTGTTCTTCCCCAGTATCTTAGAAACCACACAGATTCCATAGGTTGGAGATGCACTTGTGTTTGGTGGGTGGTGAGTCTGCAGTGGCTGGTAAGGAGCTGGCCATGGGTTCACTAAAGCAGAATGTATTGTGCTCTGTCATGTTTTTTCTCACCAGAAAACAGAAAGAGAGGCTGCTGTTTGACTGTTATCAGACACTAATGAGCCAAGCATTTAATGCTGGTCATTTATGGACAAGGGGTAAATGAGCAGTCATATCACCATTGACCGTATCAGGTAAAACAGACGAATAAATAAATCATTTGGATCTGGCACTGCAGAGTTGCCAGGTCTCTGCTGTGGCACTGCAGGGAGAGGGCTGTGCTGCCAGCCTGGAATTCTTCCAGGTGACCAAACTCATGTTAAATAGGACAGAGTGTTTTGCATAGGCTCAAAAATAAGCTGGACAAAATCTTGTAGGAGTTGAATGTGTGCAAGTGAGCCAAGCCCCCTCATGGCAGCTCTTTGCTTTGTGATTTTGGAATGATTTTGGAATTCCACACCAGAATGTGGCTGCAGAGGTAAACACCAGCTGGGTGTCATGTGAAAGGGAGGGAGATTAGTGGAACCTGACAGCTCCTGGACACAATCAGCAGTCTTGAATTTCATATTCCTTTAGAATGAGGAGATCAAAGAACTGTGATTTGGAAACAGCAGGCAGCCTGTCACGGTGCATTAGGAGCGAACAACAACTCTGTGTCCAGGTGAAAACGGCTTTTGTGTGATCTGGTATGTGGTTTTAGGATGGGAATCCCAAAATGCCCCAGGATTAGGCGTACAATACACAAGTCCTTTGTGAATTTGTCTAAGTGCTCTGCTGCCTGCTGGAATTTGCCACCATGGGTTACATTCTCCAAAACAGAGAATGAAGAGACAGGCACTCTCTATCTGGGGCCCAGACAGGGATGGCTAAGGAGGTGCCGAGCTGTAGCTGGCACCTCTGTCTCAGAGGCAGGTGCTTAGCTTGGGATCACATCTGTGTTAAATTTACAACTGTGAGCTGTGTGGGGGAGCTGGGAAGGACAAGGCTGGCCTGAGACCTCTGTGAGAAGAGGGGCAGGAAGAGTCACAGCCACCAGTGACTGTCCAGCAACAGAGCAGCTGTGTTCCATCCTCCACCTGGGCTCATGCTGCCCCATGTATGGACTGGGCTTCAGGTAAAGATGAATACACAACCGTTGTACCCATCTATGCAAGGATTTCTTTCCATGTGTTTGTGCAGGGTGTTTTGAACCCACATACACTCTTGTTGTTCACATCCCTGGGATTATAAGTGGTGACAGTGTGCTGAAATCTCTTAGAGGGACTAGCCCTGAATGTCAGACCCTCTGGGAGATTTCTGTGCTTGAGTTACCTCTGACAGGATGCTCAAAATTGCTTAGTACAAAGTCTGAGCTCTTTTATTAGAGCTGCAGGTGCTGATATGGCCGTTTAAAGGGAGTAAAAATAACTTAAGCAAAAGATGTTCTTTTATTAATCCATCACTATATCTTGGGTAAAGTGTTCTTATTCTATAAATAGATGTCACTTTACCCTAGGAATAGCCTGGCATTTCATTAACATTGTCTCTTGACTAGAGCCTGCCACCTATTCTGTAATATTAGACTGGGAAATGCTCTTAACTTTTATAGCCTATCACAGTTCTTTGCTTTCAAATGCCTGTAAGACCACTGAATTTGGTTTAAAGTCCAGTTATGACTTTTTTAATGAACGCTTTTTGATTTGATTTTGACTTTTCCCCTCCTATTGATTTGCACGGCTACAGAAAATTACATTTGGTTTCTCCAGCTTCCTTTCTCTTTAAGATGAGGTTACAAAGACCTCATCTACCCAAATCAATAATCTGCACCCAAATCTAATAAAGATTTAGCAGGGCCTGTAAAATAGCATGTAGTCCAGATGGAAAGGGAGGCCCTAATGTCCAATCAACCCATTAGCTATTTATCAACCATTAATGATGAGAAAAGGAATGGTGTGTGGGGAGAAGGACACAAAAGCAAAACACAGCAGAGAACCTTCCTGAATATGAGGTGGAGACAAAGACTATAAAACACATGTGTGCAGGCTGCAGCCTCATACTGGCTGGGGAGAGGGAGCTACCTAAAAAGTGGAATTTCCATGAGAGTTTACTCGTGGAATCCCAGACTTTTGAAGTTTCTGTACAGGAGAACATAACAAAGAGCTGAAACACATTTGCCTTCCCATCAGCTGATTCTTCAGCCCTTTACAGATGTGAAAGCACAAAAACCTGTATTTTTGGAAACTGAATAGTACAACCTTTTTATTTTCCAGTAAAAGATAAATTGTCTGTGTGATAATGGGCCCATCTCTTAATCAGTGGCAGAATTAGGAAAAAAAATCCACAATTTTCCTTTTTTTTTTTTGCTTTAATCTCAAGACTTCTTTCAGCTGAAGGAAATAAACATGTGAACTGGGCATTAAAGTTTTTTCACCAAATTGCTGGAGTGCAGAATTAAGTAGGCAGCAAGTGCAAATAGAGAAATGCAATTTTTCATCACTGTTTATTGAACAGAACTGGCTTTATGACAAAATGGGTTTTCAACACTGTCAAAGCCATGTGATTTTTGTATTAGAAATGAAACCATTTTTTATTTTCTATTAGCTTTCAATGTTTGTGTTTTAGTGGTTAAACTTTTATACGAGTTCGAAACTTTCACATGGTTTTTTGGCAGAGTTGTTGATACTTGTTGGAGGTGGGAAATATTTTTTCAAAAGCTGGAGCAGTAGCACAAAAAGGAGTTTGGCATCTCTGGAGTTTGTGGTATGCATAAATACAATAATGTTCCATGAAACAATATTTCAGATTCCAGCAATGCAGAACATAGTAGCAATTTGAAAGAAAACAGGAAATAGAAGTAATTAGTCAGGCAAGAGGAAGAATCCCAAACATTACTAGGACACCAAATGCTTTACAGAACTGTAGCCAAACCCCTGTCGTTAAATTTTCTTTGAATATTCTTTCAGTCTTGCTCTGCAGTTGGAAAGTCAAAATCAGTTACAGCAAATTGGAAATTTTTAGGTGAATTCTGACTTCAAATTCATGTATTAAATAGTTGCAATGAATCTTTTCCTCTTCTGTAGGAGGAACTATTCCTTGCTGCATGTATCTCACCTGGACACCCTTCACTGAGGGGAGCACAGCTAGAGCCAGGTGCTCCTTGGCAAGGTGGGGGGTGGGAGGTCAAGTCCTTCTCCCTCTCCAACAGCATCTCGTGTGACCCCAGCTCTGCTGTGTGGAGGGAGAGGTGTCAGCAGTTCTCCTTTTAGGGCTGGGCCTTGCTATGAGTGGAGGCAGCTGTGCAGCATTTTTCAAGATGGACTGAGGAATTTGCTGCATCTTTTGCCAGTTTGCTCTTACTGTCTAAAATCTGTGCTGTATTTTCTGTTTGAAGTTGTCTGGCTTTAGCTTCTAGCCATGGGTTCTTGTTAAGCCTTTCTCTGCTAGATTAAAGAGCCCTTTACGACTGGTATTTTCTCTCTGTGGAGGTACTTAATACCCTGTAATCAAGTCGCCCTTGGTCTTCCCTTTGATAAGCTAAATAAATCCTGCCCATCAAATTTCTTACTGGAAGCAGTTCCTCCTCCACAGACTTTAAATCACTTTGGTGGCAGTTTTCTTCATACTCTAAATTTTTTAATTTCTTATAAGACAGTAGAAATTCCAGAGTTCTCCATGGTCTTTCTGCATTAATCCTACCATGGTTTATGGAGAAACACAACTGCAGCCCCACAGCAGTGCTGTCTGACTGCAACTGCATAGGTGTTGGGAGAGGCACTTTGTTCCCATATAGAATTGAAAGGCTGTAGGAATCACCTGCATTCCTTATCCCTTGCTGTGTAACTCCAATAAATATCTTTTTAATGATAAGCTCATCTTACCAGAAAAGTAATTTAACTGTGTTATTTCCTGCATTTATTTTGGGAAAGCCACAGATTGTCCATATCTCTGGGACCACTTTTCCAGAGCTGGGGCATCTTTTAAGGAGAGACTTAGGAAAGGAGAGATCTGCATGAGCATAGCTGGATGTTGTTTGGCAGAGAAAGATGATGGTAGACATCCCATGACACATAAACCTTTCACCTGTATTAGATAAGCTGCCTCAGGGTTTTACAGTCACAGGTTCTCCAGGAGATGCTCGATGAGGAAGGACCCCACAGGATGCTCTGCAAGTTCTGTTGTTTTGTCACAGTGAAACATCCTCTTTTTTTGACTCAGTGCAACCAGCTCTGCTGGTGGCTGCTCTGCATCTAGTAGAGTTTAAACAACTTGCGAAGAGGATGCGGACAAAGTGAATTAATTTCCTTCTGCAAATATACTCCAGAATGCATGGTAAGTTTTCTTCAACTGTCTTTGTCCAACAGGGCTGCAAAGGTTTGAGTTTGTTTTTTCCCCCCTGGAGCAGTAAACCAACAGGATGCAATAAAAGATTATAAGAAGCTCCTTCATTTTGCACTCCAAAGTTTGATTTACTGAAGCATCTGAGTGAATCTGAATTCATCATCATGAACGAGACAGAAGACCAGAGACACCACGTTCAAAGACATTCAGTGCTGCTGAATGTATATGTCAACCAAAGATGTCTGTGGTTGTTCCTCTTCCCTCTTTCAGAGGAAAGGTCTTTTTCATAACATAGCTCTAGATCTGTACTTTTCCATTCACTGGTTGCTACAGTTGTTCTCCTTTTGTTTCCAAAAAGAAAAAAAAGAGAAAAAAAACCATTCAGATGTCTTTAGTGCTGTTTACCCCAGGAAACATTTTGAGCATTCAGTAATAAAACTGGGAGGAAATCCTTCACTTCCTTTATGCCTCCTAGCAAGTAACCACATCAATATGAAGTGAGGATGTTTTTGGGTACTAATCCAATGTCACCAAACAAAACACAGCCATAAATACTTTCAAGATGCAGTCCTGAATCAGGCTGATGGAGAAGAAAAAGCCACTTCTGTTTTGGGAAGGAATTCTTTCCTTCTGCAACCACTTTCTAAATTGCATTGACATTTAGCAATTAACATACAAAAGCTTTTGTGTCCGCAGGATCATTTTTCATGTCAATAAGCACATTCCTCTGCTTTTTGGTGCAATGTTTAATAATTCTCATTTCCTATAGGGAAAGAGAACCCTTGTACTTTATTTGTCTTACACAAATTACATGGAAGAAACAAAGCCATATCTGATCACAATTATTAAATTAAAAACATTTGCATAAATCCTTCCCCCCGCCCCCCAGTCTAGTTGTTGTTTGTAAATAGCGTATTATCTAGGTTTTGCAAAGCATTTGGTTTCTAGCCAGATTTTTGCTTTCCCCTTGTCCTTTTTGAAGTTCTCTTGGCAGGCAAGATCTGCTTCTCCTAAACTATCTGTCATCACACAAAGTGGATTCCAGCTTCAGACAATAAATGAGTTGCTATTCTAGATTCATGGGCTGAACTGTCATTAAGTCACTGCCTCCCTGCTCTGGGGTTTTAGGATTTGTCTCTGTTCCAGCCTGAGGCTCTTTTGAAGGTTCTTCATAAAGTGCAGCAAGTCAAGTGGGAAGCTCAGTGTCTGTGTGGGTCAGGGGCAGGGTGTGCAAGGGGACAGATTGTTGTGTGAGAAGCTGCTTGGCACTCCTGAAACGGAAAAAGGATTGTCTGATCTCCATGGGGGCCCCTCAGATCTCCAGGTCTGAATGACATGATAGAAGTTAGGATTGAAGAGAGAAAAATAAATGAAGAATGAATTTATTTCTGAAGAAATATCCTTCCCATTTTTGAAGGATCATTTCTGTCAACACATACACCACTGCCTGGATGGAAGTGTATGTGTTGACAGAACTGATCCTTCAGAAATGTCCAGATTTTTCCTACAGAACAGGAGATGCTACGAATGCCTGAAATATCCACAAAACTTGTTTTCCTTATCTGGAACCTGCAGAGGTACACAGATCACTGATGGGAGTCTCCAGTTAAATTTATTTCCTTTCAAGTGGCTTACTCAGGATGATGGAGGGGTTGTAGATTTGGGTGAATGAGATATATAAAGGCTGGGACCATGTTAGGTGACTGTTAGAGTTTCTGGGCAGTTACTTGTAGGAGCTTTGGGTGGCTCTGTGGGAGATGCTAGGGGCTTCTTTCCCATTCCCAGAGCCACCTGCTTTGGGACAACCTGATTTCATTCTCCAGCAACCACTTTCTTTTGCACTCCTCCCTTCTTGGGGACCTTTTTCCTCTCCCCAGCACTCTTAATTTTCTGAAAAAAATAATCTTCAGTATTATTTCTTTCTTTACAAGAGAGGGAATTCAATAGCAATGTCTTGCAGTCTTGAGCGACCGACGTTTTTGCAAGGAATGAAAAGACACTCGGTGCTCTTGACAGTAACGTTGATGACCATCCTATAAATAGTAACATTTCCCTATACTTCTCCAGGAAGCCCTGTCAGATCCCAGCCTGGAAATCTTTTCCTTTAAAAGCTTGTTATTTAGCTGCTGGCATAGTTAACTGCAGCAGGCTTTAAAAAACAAAAGAAGGTGGCAGCCATGGTGGGGCTACCCTGCTGAGATGTGCTCATCCCATGTGAGATGTGCCCATCCCATGTGAGATGTGCCCACGTTGCTCTGCCCTTGAGCTTGCTCCCAGGTTTGTATGTCCACAGTGCTGTGCCAGATGCAGCTCTGACTGTACTGTGGTGCCTGGTGTTGGGGTGATGGGCCGGACTTTCTTGCAGCCCCTTTCTCAGCCAGGGCTGGGGTCACACTACCTCCAGCCTTGCAGGTGTGGCTCACGCACTGTAGGAGTTTTGTTGTGTCTCTATGGTGCCTGAATTCGAGGCTGGACCAGCTGGGCACCATGAGCAGGACCAGCTGGTGGACAGCCTGCTTCCCAAGGGTGAAGTTTGCTTACAGACCAGCCTTGCAGGCTGTCACAGCACATCCTGATTGCCTGATGGATCTGTGACATTGGCACCATGTGGTACCTGAGACACCCTGGAAAGGAAGGATTTAAGAAGAATGTGTGAAAGGAGAAGTCCTACGTTTGTGGAGTCTGGTTCAACTGCCTTTAAAGGGAACAGGCTCACATTGATTTAAATGGAATCTGGATTGACCCTTAGTAAATGAGACCACTAAACCCAGCTTTCTTCCCCCTTTTAATCAAACATGAGCCAAAATTGAAGCCTTTGTTTACTTGCTGGATTGTAGCCTGACTGTTGGTGGGGTCCCAGAGACAGAGAGCCAGGCACTTAACTTGAAAATGACTTTACTGCAATAATGGCATTACTTTTTATTGACCAAGCATTTCCACAAGTGGTGAAAGGGGATTATTGAGAGATTGGGATGAATGTGCATTATGTCACCTTTGAATCATATCCTGTATGTGGGGTAGATGTGAGCCCTGATTAAGTGACCCACCAAGCAAAGGGGGTTTGTCTGTAGTAGCTGTGCTACTGCCTGGTTTGGATGAAAGATTTTAGTGGGAAATGACAAAGTCACATTAGAGGAAATGCTTTCAACATATCTAAATGAAGATGTATGGGGTTTTATTTCTGCCTGTGTAACATATCACTGAGCTCTTTTTAGTCAACAAATAGTCATTAGATAAAGCTGCATTGGTTTGCAATTTAGTTATTGCTGTGACTTAACTACTAACAGAACAATATTTTTCTTCATATGTAACTTACAATTTGTTGGATGTGCATTCAGCTGCTGTCATGGATTAAAGTTCCAGAGAGGTGTGCTGCTGTTCTCCAGGCAATTACAGCCTTCCCATGGCTGTTGAGCACAGCCAGGTGCAAAGTATTAGTTGCAAGTTGCTTGCAAGACCTTTTCTCTTGCATCCACACTCAGCTAGGAAATGAAATACAAGATCACCGTGACATCAATAAAACATGCTGTCAGCAAGACATGTAGGTTACCTGGAAGCTGAATTCCATTTACAGGTGGCAGTGGAGTTCACTGTCTGCATTTCCTCCCCCTCCCAAGAATCACTTTCTGTGATTACATTTGTGTTTCATCCTGTGTTTTCATTCTGTGAGTCTGTGTTACATGAACCCTGTTTCCATTTCTGGCATTTTTATAAGGCTTATGAGAGTGCACAATATTAGGCCAAGAGGCTTAGGAAAATGATTTTCAGGCATAAACAATAAGACTGGAAAAGATTTCCTGTGTTTGTTAATATTCAGCTGGATGCTTAGTTCCTAACACTCTGTATTTTTGGTTATCCTGGAACTTGTTGCTCATAGGAGACTTTTGGTATATATGTCTAAACATACCAAAATATTTCTCATCAAAACCACTTAAATGACTTTCTCCACATTTTTGTGACTTTGATTGTGCTGAATACGCCCAACTTCAGTGATCCTTATACACAGGAATCCCTGGAATGATTATCATAAGGCATATGCCCTGATCCTCCAAGACTAGTGAAACAAGCAGCGTGAGGTTCTAAGGATGAGGTCAGGGCTGGAGCAGAGAGCTGCAGAGGAATAACCTCACAGTAAGTAATGCTAGGTGGTTTTGTTTCACTGAAATTCCTCATTCAGTGCCACAAGTGATTATCTTTGACGTGGTATTCTCATCTTCGTTTGGTATTTCATAGTTGGTAAGGCAGAGGCAAATGCCTCACACTGACTTCTTTTGGAGAGAAGAGTACAACTGAAAATCGAGTCACTTTTTTCAGATACTTAGAATAATGTCCTGCTTTATATAGTGCAAATTGAGCTGAGGGTGACTAGGAGAAGTGCTTTTTCTACTCTCAGGTCATATTTAATAAATAGCATTGTGTTTCTGTTTCTCCTGCATTAAATCCCCTCAAGACTAGCAGCGATTCCCTCCCTTTGCCCACACAAACTGTTCCCAGTCTTTGGTCTGGGCTTGGGTGAGGGCACTGTTTGTGTTTGGGTCACAAGTGCACTCATTGCCAAACAGTTTGTGCAGCCTAATCCATGTTTGTGGCTTGAAGTCACACATCTCCCAAAGTGACATTTTATCTAATCCATTTCTGTGTTTAAGCAGATTATCAATTTCTGTCACCAAGATTCTGTTTTCAGAGAAATAAAAAATGACGTGGAGAGGCGTTTGCTGCTAAGATCTGTGTGTGTGTAGTGAGGATTTATTTATTAGATTTCTAACCATAAACAGTTTAATGTTTTTGAATTACTGCTCAGTCTCATTTAGTTTGGTTGTGACCTTGAGCCATACATTTCCAGGGCTCTTGCTAATGGACCTTTTAAATGATGACAATGACATACACCAGGCTCTTTGATGGGGGAACCATTGCTACATTGCATATTATTTTAATGTTATTCCACAAAATAACCATTATAATATCGTTATTATTTTTTAACTCTGCTTTTATTTTGTCACACCAACATTACAACAATCTACATCTAAAATATTTCCTCATTTGTGCAAAGCACATTTCTCTGCCAGGGGTAATGAAATGACCAAGCAGTGACCCTCATTTTTATGTTTCTCCTACTGTGAAGAGGAATTGAAGATGAAATGTAGAAGCTAATAGCTGTGCAGCCCCAGTGAATCTAGCCAATCTAAAGAGCCCAGCCATGGGATACATTTAAATATTAAAGCAGTTTTTATATGCTCTAAACAATATTTGATGCAGCTCTCAGTATGCTTTAATCTGGCTAAATGATTTTTGTGTTATGTGTCCTAGCTGTAAAACTGTCGAGCTCTTTTGTGGACAGGATGCTTCTCCCCAGTGAAATTTAGATTGGATGTCGATAAACATAGAGGACCATTCTCCAAAATGTATCCTGAACAAGTTCATCCAGCATGGACCAGGGTGCTTAGAAACCGTTCACATTCATTTAATACTTTCTTCCCAATGTGCTCTGTGACAACTGCTTGTAGGGTAGCGAAGATGCTGGTTTTTTGAGGGGAAAAAAGAAAAGGAACTTGACATAATTCAGTCCTACAGAGTGAGTGGCACCTGGAAAGGTTCTTGGTGCCTTACATTTGGCTGGCTACAGTGGGAGTTGTATGTTTTTGCATGTTTGAAATATCTTTTTGGCAGCTTCACTGCTGAACATCAGAAATTACCTTTCTTTTGAGGGGTGAGAGCCTTCTGTTTCCCATTGACAGGTTTTTGGGGTGCAGAAACTCCTGCTGTGCCCATGGTCAGTGCTCAGGGCTGTTGTGATGCAGTGGTGCCCGTGGTGATGCTGTGATTTCCCTGCTCCCACCAACCTGCAGCAATGTGCTGGGTCTGAGACAGGAAAGCCTTGAGTAGTGGCTTTTTCTTGACTGCTGACTTGTACAGAAACAGCAGCAAACATCTTAATTTCCATTGCCTCTGTCCATTCTGGCTGGACTGCTTGCTTTGGAAAGGAAAATGCTTGCTGAAAGCTGGCTGCTTCAGCTGTGCATCCCCAGGTAGGGGTGTCGGATTAGAAGGGGTTGTTTGCCTGTGTCAGGACTGACTGAACTTGCTGCAGGTCTGTGTCTTTTTTGGGCTTAAAAAGGTGCAGATAGAATTTTTCTTGGTTTTGCAGTCTTCCTAACTGAGCTCAGATCGTATTATTTTGCAGAGGGGGAGTAAAAATTTCTTGCCTCCTTTATACCTAATTTATATCCATCAGATGTTTATGAATCGTTTTGCTGCTGCTTTGTCTCCCAAATGTTGTTGAAATAGGCTAGTGACCTCAAAAGTGAATTGGAAAGCCTTGTTATTCCATATTTTTCTGGAAAAACAGGCTAAATATGGAGAATATGCACATTTTGCTTTTTTTTCCCTTCTAATTATCCTAATTAAAACCCCACCACCATTTCACCTACCCTTCCTCCTACCCCTGAAGAAAAAAATCCAACCCCCAGAGCAGTGTGGTTGTGGTAGTATTAAGAGGAACATTTAGTAACCTCTGGGAACAGGGTTTCTGAATTACCCTGAAGTCTTGAAATTACTTTAGCAATCTCCTTTAAATCCCAAGTGGGCAGTGATCCATATTGTAAACCCTTCACACATAATTTGACACAATTAGCAAATTCTGCTTCTGAGACCATCTTGTGACTTGTGCTGACAGTGTTTTCTACAGAGGAGCTGTGGGCTGTCTGAGTCTGGGTGGAGGTAAATGAATCAGCCCTGAGGGAAAGCTGATACTGTCCAGCTTACCCTGGGCCAAAATGATGTTGATTAAACAAAGTCTAGTTTATCCACTGTCAAAGGAAATGTTTCCCTGTTTATATTCCAGAAATAAAGCAGAGCATTACACACAACCCCAGTGCAGGTCTTTTCTGGTCTCCAAGTTGCTTCTGGTCTAACCTGTTTTCCTTAAAACAAAGTGATTTTCCAATTCCTGTAACTGACCTTCCTATTGCCAAGTCGAATGATCTTTGTCAGTCTGACTCTTTTATGATCTTGCTAATGAACTTTCCGTTTTATGCTTCTTGTCTGATTAGCAATGCCAGAGATTTAACCAAGCAGAGATAATTCATTAGTCTGAGCCATAGCTCTGAGGGCATGTGTCAGACCCTCCCTTCCTGCTCCCTGCAATCCATTAGTTTCTCTCTGCTCTGAGATCTCCTCCATTTGTTTCTGAGGGAAAGGGCAGAAACCTTCTCCTACTGCATATTTTTTATGTGTTGGTCATTCTTGACTCATTGACAGTGAAATTCATAGGATTGTTTTGGAAACTCTTTAGCAGCCATTTGTTTTTAAAATCCACATTAAGGTTCACGCAGATCAGTGGAAACAGAAAAAAAACGCCTGAATTCCTACTTGCAGTGCATAAAAATAAGTTATTAATTGACATTTATGGATGCAGCTATGCTTATTTATGCCACAATTTCTTTTCTTTTTGATGTTATTTTAATTTGCTGCCCTTGAAATTCAGAAATGAAATATTTAATCTGTTACTGAGTAAGTGTACTGTAAAGAAGGATAGAGATTTCTGAGAGAATGCATCTGTATGACTCAAGTGTGTCAGTTTGATCTTGAACTTCTTGTCTGCTGGTCCCAGGGGGTTGCTTCCTTTCTAGAGGTGCTTTCTGGGATTGGGAAGTACATACTCAATAGACTAATGTATGTGTGTGCTTCTGCCACATCTGCACTAGGTCAGTGGACTGTCAAGACTTAGACCCTGATTTGGCCATGCTCTTCAGCAGGTTGTATGAATTCCACATTGGAAACCTGGTTCTGCCAAATAGGGAGGCTGGTGAGAATGCAGCAGCTGGTGTTGTGGGGATTTAGCTGGCAGAAGGATAACTCTCCCTCCCTTCAGTGGCAGAACAGGTTCTTTGGGTGAAACTGGCTGCAGCAGGGAGAAGAGCTTGAGGAAAGAAGGAGGCACTTATGTGCTGCAAGAGTGGGAGAACTGGAAGGGACATACCTTGGAGCAGCGTGGGAAAGACCTGTGGACCACTATTATTTGAATGCTGTGGTTCATACTGTCTGTAAATACTCATAGGGATCATATCACTTTTCCAGGCTAAAGGAATGGAAGACCTCTTTCACTCCACTCATGAGAAGTGTCTCTGCCATGCAGAGTGGCTAGTGAAAAGATCAGCTTAATCTTCTGGGAGGTGTGGGAAAGAGATTGAAGGCTTCAATAGTGGGGACTCTTCCTTCTGGAAACAGAAGCAGACTTTGTACCAACTCTACCAGAAAGGCTGGAATCAGAGCAAAGGAAACCTTGCAGGGATTAGGGATAGATATGAGCATTGGAGTCCTCCATGTCAGAACCTGCAACATCAGCTAGGTGAGATTTTTTGCTGAAAGATCTCTAAGGTTGTTTGGCTCCTCCAGTAAATTTCTTTGGACCTCTTTATTAGCCCAGTTTTATTTTGCCCAATTTCATGATCATTGCAAATTTTGTAGATTCACTAGTTTCCCTCAAGCAGTACTGAACTGTGCCAATGAAGTTTTTAAAATTATTTCCTCATAAACAGTGGTTGCAAACCTGTATTCCTTGTGTACCCACAACTACCAGAAATAATAGTAATCATTAATCTGTCAGTGACACAGTCATTACAGTGGACAAAGAGACCTGGGAGATTTTGCACAGAATGCCATGTATTTATTAGCTCCATGAAAATCATACATTTGGCAGAGGGGACACTATAAAAATTGTCTCTTGATGCTGGCTTTAGTTCCTGTGTAGAATATGCAGGTGCTAGCAGGACATGCCAGACAGTGCACATGGGGATCTCTTTGTGGTTATTTCTCCACTGCCACACACGTGCCCTTCTCACTTGTACTGCAGTTGCTACAGAGGGTAGGCAGGATCTAATTAGAGACAAGAAGGGATGGATCTGCATATGTTGCTTGTGTTTGGGGACTGTGTGGCTCAGAGGAGTAATAATTGGCTACAGGGCCTTTCACCTCTGTGGCATGGCTTTGAATGTAGATCAGCTTAGAGACTTTTAATGCCATTACCATGTGACAGCTGTTTTACGTGTGAAATTAGCTGGTAGTTTGAGTGTTCTTTCTACAGGAAGCCAACATCAATAATTACCACATGAAATGATGCTATTCACACCCTTTAGAAATATATATGTATAATTTGAAGTTTAATAAACATGCTTCAAGTACATATATTGGCATGTATAGTAACAATACTGAAATCACCATAAATGCAGTTAGCTCCATAGTTAAGTCTATGTATAGAAATACATGCTGTAGGTAAATACCTGTGATACAGCAAGATATAGCAGTACAATCTGAGTGGAGGACTCTTAGACCTTTCTGAATTTGTGATCCCATTATTATATTTGGCATGTAAGTGCACAACATATTTAAAGTTAGACTGTATGTAAAAATCACAGTGAAAAAGCTGCATCAACAGAAAAGGTCAAGGTAGCTCAGGGAAAAGTCCTTCTTGATGAATGACTCCCATTTCCATGGTGGGAGCTGTAAGGAAAGATATCTCTTACTAGGCCAGTTGATACAGCTGAATGAAGCAGATAAGCTTTTGGATACATGGCCTCTCATTTTTAATGTGCCAGCCCTAGAACGAGGCAGCAGCACAGCTCTTATTAAAAACTTTTGCACTTTGCCAGCTGTAGCTGGTTTGTTTGAAGAGGGATGGTACATGTCCTCCTGATTTATACCATCCCTGCTCATGGCTGTGGTCTGAGCTGTAGACGTTTACAGGATAAAGTTTTGCCACTTGTTCTGGGAGAAAAAAAAATGTGCTGTGGTTGAAAGTTGACCTCAAATTGTCTTCTGCTGCCTTTAGGAGTTCTGTTTTCCACTGCAGCCTTAGCAGCAGCAGTAACACAGCTGTGAACCACTGCTTCATTCCCCCACCTGAGTGGGAAACTAATGAAGCAGCTGGGAATGTTGACTAAATGCATTTGAGCTGGAGAGCAATGGCTTGTGAATGTTAAAGTCTTCTGTGGAAAAGTCTTTTTATAAAAAGAGCTCTTTTTTGTTGCATGATCCTTCTGACTACAAACAGCTCCAGCTGAAGGATCCATGGTTTTGCAGGTCACTGGCTGGGTGGGAAACCTGAGTCTGTGTCAGTGCTGTTCCTTGGTATCATATTTGTGTAAAGAAAAGATCCAACAGAGAAGGCTTGCTGAGAAAGATACTGTCTCATCCCACTCCAAGGGATGAGAAAGAATATCTGGCAACTTGATATTTTTCATAATAAGGAATTCTTTTCTCCCAGCAGGTCCTTCTCAAGGTGATGAAGGGAAATGTTTTCAGCATGACTGTTCCTTGCTTATAATCTCTAGATTTTCTACTTGGTCGATTCTGTAGGTTTGCATGCAATCCCTTCCTCCTCAAATCACGTAATACCTATATACTTATACACTGTTATGGTAACTTGTTCTCCTCAGAGTGAAAATTGTTAAACCCCCCCCCCTCCCCCCATAATTCTGCAATCCCTCATAACACATGTATCCTCTCCTGTTAGCTAATGAAGCCATTATTCACTAACAAATAAAACATGCAAGTCTGAATGTCTCCTATAAACAGATGAGGTGTTATCTGTTAGAGAAGAGAGCCTCCAGGCTATCACAAAAGAGCATAATTTACATGATGTGAAGGGTGTTCTTGAGATCCTGTGAAAACACAATAATAGAGGATATCTTCCTTTACAATGACATGAAGAGTGGCTTCTCAGGCCCAGTTTCTCGGGGGTCTTCACTGAGTGTTTTTAGAATAGATTAGAGACACATCTGTCACTGGAGTTCATGTCCCTTCCGGGATGACCTCTGAAAGCCTTCTACAGACTGCTGTTCTGTGATAGATTCATGCCTGGTTAAGTGCAGGTATGGATTTCTATAAGAGTGAAAAAATTGCCTAACACAGGATTGCACAGTGATACAAAAGATGGAGATATCTTGGTTAGCCCTTTGTATTTCCTGCTGCTCCCATCCCTTGAGACTTTTACTCTTTAAAGTTCCTGTTGACAGGAGCCCCAAAATAGAGGCATGTGGCGTTTGTAGTAGGCTGAGAAATGCTGAGCTGTAGTATTGACTTGGGCTTCAAAAAGTCTAGCTCTATAGGTGAAGTACTTGATGGGAGGCGTCATAAATAGAGGAGTGTTGGTCATTTAGCAATAAGGTGTGGAAGAATTTTGTGCATTGGAAAATTAAGGGATGAGAATGGAAAGAAGAAATGCAGGGACATTTGCTGCTTGCACAGATACAGCATGTCTCAGCGGGATGGAGGTCTTTTTCATTACTGCATCACGAAAGCAGCAACCTTTCCTGCTCCAGATGTGTTTTATACCTCCGTCACAGACCTCTTTCTGTGTGAAAAGCAATTCCCTCACAAATGGCTTCATTAGCTGTGGGGTCATGTCAGAAACAATTATCAGTGTATTGCTGATGTGGCCAACGCATCTTGTGAACCCTTTGACCCCAGCAGTCAGCAGGATTTCTTTATGTGAGCACTAATATGAAAAGCATTAGCATTAATAAAAGAGCTCTCGACCTGGTTGGTGTAAGGGGTCAGCAGAAGTTTACAGACACCTTTGCCCAACATTCCTATCGTGCCTGGCAGTTTGACTCTCATCTTGTTTTTCACAGGCTCTGATTAATAATATAATTCTCAAATTCTTCTACAGTCTATCAATATAACAGGAATTCAGCAAAACTGGAAACCACCCTAACTGCAAAATATTACCCATTGAGGATTGGTCTGTCTGCTCACATTGACTCATTTTTGGTGTCAACTCAGTACCCTACAGGAAAAGAAGAAAGGGACTAGAGCAAGTGAGGATTTGAAGAATCATTTTTGAGAATCCTTACCCCCATGCTTCTCTTGGCCAGGTTAAGAATCTCCTCCATAGATGAGACAGAAGTTTATCAACACATTTTGATCCAATACTCTCATCTCAGAGGATGCAATGCCAGATGTTGGAGGTACTAAACAGTCCGTAGCCATTACAATGACTATCTGAAAGGATGCCAACAAATGGTGGAAGCAGAAGCTCTTGTGAAGGGTAGAAGCTCTTTTCATGAATGCCTTTTGCTTTAAAATGAAAAGTCACTTTTAAAGTATATGACTGTAAATATCAACCTGATTTTTGCTTAAAAAGATCTAGTTTGCAGTTAGTACAACACCCTGAATTGTATATAGGGCAATAGTGTACTGTAACTATAGAATTTGAATTACAGGATGCTTTATTTCAGAGCCCCAGAAACATTCAGGTGCCGTCTGAATGCCATAGCTGTTCCCTGTGCTCATGGGGACTTCAAAGTGGAGGTCTCAGACACCTGTGGCTGGGAGCTAAAGGCTTGGTGGCCCCTCAGGGGTCTCTCAGCTTATCGTGCAGGGGAGAGGGCTGGAGACCTTTCTGAATGAATGGCAAACCAGTTTCAGCTGCAGAATGAGCTACCTGTATCTGTATAAAAACGTGGGCAAAGACGGTTTGGAGTCTTGCATCTGTCTGGGACTCCTGATTCTGGTCTGTACAGCAGCAACTGAGCATATTGTGTTTCATTTCTGCCACTCGCCTTGTTCCAACTCCAGCTTTGATTCACAGCCTTGTGAAGCAGTTATGAGTGGAAGAGCTATCTGTAACTGTTTTGTCAGCCTTGCAGAAGTGGTGGGATGAGTATAAGTAGGAACAATGACTGTGGCAGTCCCAAGACAATAGTATCTTCTTGTTTCCAGCCTGGAGTGCTCTCCTAGCTGTCTGGCATCTCACAGAGCTGGTTATGTTTTAGAGGAAAAAAAAGTGGATGCTTGGCTGAGCTATGGGGCTAAAAGTTCATTGCAAAACAAATGGTATTTCAGCTGTCTGACTTTTTGTAGGAGATGTTTACTTACTTCAGGAAGGTGATTGTATCAGCTACAGTGAATTTTCAGTGTTCTTCAACAACATGCTTTACTTTGACAGGAGTAATTTACTTAATTAGATCTGTTTGTTGCTTTTTCTTGCCGAAATGAACTGTTTCATTCACTTTGTTAGGGGAGCCATATCACACGTATCAGTCTTGTGATGGGGTTGACAGTGTCTCTGTCTGCCTGTAAAATGAGTATGGGACTAGCATATGCACCTTCATCCTTTCAAATTGTGCACCTGCATTCAGCCTACAGGAGCTGCAGCCCTTCCAGGGTCACACAGAGGAGGCTGGAAAGGCTGAACAGCTGAGGGTCCGAGGTGGGAATGCAGAAATGGCAGAGACTTTGGCTCTTGGATGCTCATGGCCCACAGCATCACCAGATCCCACCTCAGAGAAACAGAAGAGGCTGTCTGGAGAGAGGTGTGGAATATTTCATACTCCATTTTTGATAAACATTAGCTTCTGTGGGAGTTGCTTTATTTCTGGATTTGTTATGCTTAGTTTGTCTTGCTGGTTTTAAATATTTGTACAAGTGACTACAGCTATGCAAACTGCCTGAAGGAAATGTGAAACAGAGGATAAGAATTAACTGGAGGTATCAAAATTTCTCAGTATCCTAGCTAAAAGTATTAAAAGGGAAATTGAAGAAATGTGAAGAGTAAGGAAGTATTTCCATTCTCTTGACCTGTGGAAGTGAATGTATTTTTCTGACAGAGAGGCTGGTGGTGAGAGCTTCTGTTTAAATAGATTTATAATTTACAATGTCTTTAAAAGTAATCATTTAATTGTGTTTAGACATATCAGGAGGTAAAGAGACCTCCTGTAAAGTTATGTTGAGATATGTTGGCTTCTGCTGCCTATCAGTTATCAATATTTACCTTTTACTTTTTGTTAATATAAAATGTGGGGTAACATTTGAATACCTGTGCAGATACAATATGGCCTTTGTCCCACAACCCACCCTCTGAGCAGCAGCACAAATGCTCTTTGCCATCACATGAATCAGTCAAGTTTAAAATTTCCATGGGCAAGTTTGGGCAGTGTAACAAGGTTTAGAAATACCTAAGCTTGGGACACATCACCTTACCAAAACACAGTGTGTTGTCTTATATGTCAAATGGCAGGAGTACATTTACAAGTGTAATAACTCCATGCGGAAATGAGTGGATGACTTTTAAATTTATTGATTCCTTCCTGTCAGTTGCTGTATTGGAAGACAATACTTATAAAGAAAAATGTAAAACTGCCAAATGCAAACCCCTGAAAACCAGAGATATCTTGATATGCAGAGAATAGTGGCGGTGGTGAATAGCTGTATAGAACACAAGTACACTGGGGGCTGCCTGTATGCAAAAAAAAATCCTGTATTATTGCTGCTGCCTTAACTGCTGGTTAAAAACAACTCAGTTGACAGTATTAATGGCATAAACCCATTAGAGTTAGAGAAATGAGGGAATAGGTTTCCTCTAATGGCATTGCTCTGCAGACAAGCACCTGAAAATCATTTTCAGCTTGTTTGCTGAGTAGGGAGGATGAAGAGACCACTTTGATGTGATGCTAATAAGATCTAGTTGCTGAATATCATTCTCTGGAACAAAAAGGTTTGATAGCTGAGTGCCTGTGATTCTTCAGGGTTCATGACCAGACTTGGACAATCTGAGACTTTCTATCACACAATGGGTAGCCCCTTTTATAATTTTCCTGCATACTTGTCATTCTTTGGAAAAATAGCAAATGCTACTTTTAAATCTACTTTTTTTAAACATAGGAAAGAAAATACTGATAACTTGGCATTGCATTTGGGCGCTGCAGAAATGGAAGTTTATTTGCCTCATTCCCAATTCTTTAACTCCCCAGCTCTACTCCCTATAATTTTTTATATTCATTAGAATTTTGTTTACTTTATTGTCTTCAGTCTGTTCACTGATTTTGTTGAATACAAGTGAACTGAAATCTTATTCATAATTGGAAATATGTCCTATTGTTTCATGAAAATTTAAAGGAAATAAAAGTATTCTGCAGAGGGTAGGGAAGGCAGACTTAACAGCCTTAACAGCCTGCTGTCCCCTTACAGCAGCATATGACTCTCAGCTCTAATGGGAACCTCAATTCATGCACAAAAAATCTCCAAAGTATTCGCGTTTTGTAAACTGCTGCAGACATTTCTGTGAGCAGCAACAAATCATAGCTGGCAAAATCAAAGCCTGCCAAAGCTTGCTGCATACGAAGGCAAGATATTTTTCCATCTCTGCTCTGGCAAAGCATGATGTCTCCTGCAGCTTCTCTGTCTCTGTAGATGAGCTGGGCTTTCTTCACTAGCATACATGCAAATTTTCCTCCTAGGAAAACATGCAGGTTTTGGAAGACAGCACCTGACAGAAAGAACTCTGTTTTTTGGCTCACACTTCCAAACGAATTTGTAAGCATGAGAAAGAAATGCCTCCAGGAGGTTTAAAAATAGTTCTCATAGCTGGAATTTTTGTGTCATATTTCTACATAACCTTATCCACTTTTATTCTTCTGTTAACATCTCCAATGGGAGAGAAATAGCAGAAGCAGCAAGTATTATCTGATAATTATTTAATATGATAGCATTACTATCTGCCAGGATTTGAAAATGGTTCCTGGGAAAAATCTTAATTTTTAAAGCTTCATGTTCTGGCAAGCAGTTTGCTAGAGATTAGCACTGTAGTTATGATTAGAGTACAATCTGCATTATTCCACAATTTTCCCTTTCATATAGCACATTATGCTAATCATGCTGTATTCCATTTTTCAATAAAAGGTCAACAGTGCACTGTTTGTGTAGAATGTGCAATTTAAACTTCATGTCTGTCATTAGAGATAATCTAGGTTTGCTATATCAAGTGAGGTTGTCATAGAAACTAGACCTGAGATCTCTGTTTACAGCCTTGGGAGAATAAACACTTTGCATTTATTTCACTGAAAAATAGGCGAACAATTAAATAAGGTTTGAAAACAAAAACATAATGGCCCAGAGAGAGATGTCATTCATCAAAAATCAATATATGTTATGCAGCTGGTAAACTCCAAGCATTCAAGCAGTTGACTGACAGCAATAGTGAAATATTTCCCGAGGGGTGGAGGGAAAGGGAGTAACTGATAGTGTATCCTAATGCCTGGAGCAGAATTAATTTAAATTTGCTAATAAATTTTGTTTCAGGAATTACAACGCTGAAGAACATTTGTTTAAATTTTTGCTTTATGTCAGGTAAGGCTCTTTAGCGTTGACTCTTTGGACATTTTTAATAGCATAGAGAGATATTTTTTATTTTTCTGTAATATCCTGCATCCTCCCATCATAGCTGAACTTTTATTTGTGGATTATAACTTGGTTCGCAGACATGCTAAAAATACCTCTGATGTCTGCAGCTTCATTAGTGAGCAAAAGGGCTACAGCTTCAAGCTTAACACTGAGGTTTTAGCTTGCTCTTTCTGTGATGTGCTGTTGTAGGGCTCACCTTTGTCAGGCAAGGGTATTTAGTAACGTTTCAGGAAAGGATTAGAGAACTATGTGGACAAAGGTTGGCTTTTGTGGTTATAGCACAGTAAAATCAGCAAGACTATCAATCTTTTTTTCCTTGGGGCCTAATCATATAACCATCTGGGTGTTTATGTAGGGGTTTTGTAAGTGGCATAGCACTACTCTACTGATGAGATGAATTATGTGGATTGGATGTCTTTTGAAGCATCTGAATTCTGCCTGATGTCCACACACAAGTGCCTCTTAAAAGTATAGATGGACTGTTTGTCTGCCAAGTCCTCAGACACTAAGGTGCACCCAAAACAGGCGGTGTTGTGCTAGCTTTTGGGAGCAAAGTGAAACACAGAATTTAACTAAATCATGAAACAAAACAGTAAAGCTTGTAACTAAGGAAAGTTGAACAAAAAGCTTTCGGTATTTTGCTTCTGTGCCAAAGTCAGGATTTTTCTTCCAGCAGACAGGACAATTGAATTCTTCCAAATGGGAGACATCCATGCTCTGCTTTCCAGGGTGCAAAACATGACAGCAAAGCCTGTTGTCTTCTGCTGGTGGAGGATGTGCACAGCTCTGTTTGCTAAAAATGCATTTCTATTCCTCCAGAATTGAGTGTGATCTGTTAGTCTCTGTGGGTTGTCCCTGACATCTCATTTTCCTTGGAAATGGAGGAGACAGGTTTACTAAGGTCTGTCTGCATTGTGTTATGCCACTGGTGAATTCGGTCTTTCATGTCTATTGTACAGTGCTTCATGCTCAAACTCTAAAAGAGCAGTACTGCCAGCTGATATTCTCATGTTTGTAAGCCTTCAAGTCCTTGCTTTTTGGTGGATGCTCAAATCAACACAAGAAAATGCTTGGCTAGTTCTATACATACAGTTTCTCTACCTTTCCAGAGCAAAAAATCTTCCCATGCCCAATGTGTTTGTTCAGCACCACACACTTCCCTTCTAATTATCTGCTCTATTTGTATTTCTTGACCTCAGCTGCATCAGTAACATGGCAGGACTGTGAATTAAATGCTGGCTTGTTGAACCACCATTCAGACAATTTTTATGATACAATATAAAGCAATACAGTATTAGCAGGAAGATAGACCTTGAAAAGAACTTTCTGTTATTCCTGTGCTAATGCTGAGACTCACAGCCCTGCCTTTGGGTGACTGCCATTGCACTGGTTGAAATACTGAGAAAATTATTAACCATATTAAGTTGTTTATCCTGCTTTTAAGCTTCCCTCAGAACTATTCCTGCCACTGTGCTGCATTAACACAGTCTACAGACTACCTTCAAACAGAGAAGCTAAAGCAACTACCAGGGCTCACAAACAGCATCTACACTTGACTGAACAGCCTCAAAGGCTTGGCAAAGCCCTGGGGATATCTGCCTCTGTGTCTGCAGGCTTGAAGCTCAGGCCATGTCAGGGAGCAGTGTGCCTGGATTTGTGAGTGATGGGGTCTGCCTGCCCCTGACAGGTTTTCATAGACTCTGCTTGTAACAGTGATTTCAGCATATCACATACCTTGGGTTAGTGGGCACATCACACATGTGAGCTGGGAAACCTTTGTCTGAAATGAACTGCCATGCAGATCCAGCCCTTTGTTTCAGGCTGGCTTCATCCCTCAGCTAGTTTGCTCCCCTACTCCCTACAGGAAGAATCTGATCTCTGCTTTTGGCCTTGGCTTTACTGGCAGCATTTCTCTGAGCCAGTGAGGGTAGTCATGTTGGAAGATGGTGAGGAAGACAGTGTTGGTGATGTAGCTGGATTTTGCTTGCCTATGGCTGTGAGTTGGGCACAGGAGGAAGGGGTTCTCCAGAGCTCTGGGCATCCAGTGCTGTGGAGGAGTCTGGCTGCTCTTGGCACTCCCAGTCCCCTTTGGTAAGTACAGCCATGGGTAACAAACATGAAGATATCTATGGCTGCACCCAAGAGGGATGTAAGGAGGTAACTGAGCCTGCTAAAGTGGAAGAAAGGATTTTCCACTGGTATGATCCACTTGCAGCACTGATAGCATGTACTTTGAAGTTTGACAAATCCCTAAATATTATTTTCAAATGGGAATATAATTGGCATCCTTGCCAGGTCCTTTGTCTAGGCATAGTGAACTGAAATGCATTTTAAATGCCCTGGGATGAAATCCGGGCTCTGCCCATGACAAAAGTTCCATTGCCTTTTAAGGAGAGCAGTAATTACCTCTATATCTGCATTGCACGATATGTGATGTTATCCTTGTGGCTGGAGAAACAAGTGTCAAGTGAAAAGGAGTATTCTCACATAGCCCTCACTAGACTTCTTTTCTATCTATATGGCAAAAATATGTTTAATGAAAAGTGCTTGGTTTGTCAGGTAGTTGAGAGTTATTCTTTTCAAAGGCTTACTAGATAGGGCTCACTTTTTGGCCTGTGCTATTTTAGGTTTTCTGGCTAGAGAGGAATCTTTACCTTTTATAAGAGCTGGAGTGAATATCTGAGTGTACCCCAAACAATCTTTTTAGCTAGAGAGGAAATTAATTTACTTTATTTCCCTGCAAATGTCTTTTCATTTGTTTTTTTTTTAACATCTCTAGTCATGTTCTTCAGGTAAATGATTTTCCTTGTAATTCTCTCCATAGATAAGAGTTCCATCATGCTCAGTATGGATTTTTCCATTTCCAGTTTCAGGCTACTTTTCACTTTCATCCTTGAATTTCTCCTCCATGGCCCTTGGTATTTATAGGCTACTGTCACCTCTCCTGTTCCCCCATTTGCAAGCTTCATGCATCCTGTTCTTGATGCTCCTCTCATGGGAAGTAGCTGCCATTGCTGCTGTAGGAAGAAAGAGAGTGGGAAGCAAAGGTTTGGTCAGGTTATACTGTTTTTGTTAAATGATGAAGCCTGTGTCTCCTTTCAGGAGACAGTTTTCCCTGTGCTTGGCTTGTGCTGGACTGAAGCATGTTAAGTGAATTGTAGTGATGCCTTGAGGTTTTTCCTTTTATTTTTTGGGACTTTAGTCTGACTATACAGTTTGAATTTTAAGTTTTTCTGAGAGGCCTTTTCCTGAATGTTTACATTCTTCTCTGAAGATAATGAGGGTAGCAAGACAAAATACAGGTCTAGAACTCATGGACCTGCTTCAGGGTGGGGGCAAATTTGGGGTGGGTACAGGGAATTAGAAGGATTCTGGTTGGGTACTTTGGGGACATAAGTGTTAGACAAACTTTGATTGAATACTTTAAGGATAGTTTTGAAGGTTATAAATGTAAGCTGATAATTGTTTTTTGTGCAGTTGGACCATGGACAACTCCCAGTAAAAAACAGCACTTCTCCTTTCACCTCTGTTAATTTGTGTTGTAGGTTTTTTCCCCTTTTTGATTTCAGGCATCATTAGCCAGGGCTATAGATTTTGTTGATGTCACAGTTAGGAAATCTGGGACAGTTTTAGCTGTTAGAAGTATTTTTTTAAATCTAGAGGCAAATTTCTGTTCACAGAATGGATAAAAAGTTGATCTGTAATAGCTTCTTCCTTCAGACATTTCTCCAAACCTTTTGAGTGGGCTCTGATGGAAGGACTTTATGGCCTCACCCACCTGGTGGAAACGCTGCTGTGGAGGCCTATAAGAACAGGGACTTCGGTGTCCCAACCCTTGCACAGGGACCACGAAGAGCATCTCAGCTGATGCCCCTGTGTGAGCAGAGCCAGATGCCATGATTTGCCCTGCTGCTGCTTCAGATCATGGGCAAACAGGGAAAGGTCAATGGAGCAACTGAATCAACGTTTCTTGAAAGCTCTTGTTGAAAATATACTGCAACTTTTGTGATGGATAGACTCTCCACTCCCCCCAGTCTCCTGGGCTAGCTGGCTGATCCCTGCTAGCTTTGCTTTGGTGCTTCTGCTGTGATACCCAGCCAAGTGCCTTTCATAGAAGACAGACATATGTGTACACAAGGCTTTGTGTGTAGGAGAGTTTCTACAAAGGGCATCACTTGTATCTTTCTCATAATGTTTCAGTCTTCCCTAATGGTTAGTGAGGACAATCAGAGCTGGGCAGTAGCAGATGGGGCTGGAGGTGTGGGGCTCAGTGTAGGGATCCTCCTTCAGAGCATCCCTGCGTGCAGGAGGCTCAGCAGCACCCGCCTGTGAAAGTCAAGGCTGTTACCATGATGGGCTGATGACAAAGTTTAATTACCCCCAGTGTTCAAATCTTTCCACAAGGCTGTGATGCCTGCAAAGATGGGATGATTATAATGGCTCTTCTGCGAGAAGCAAGGTTAATCTGCAGACATCATAAGCCTGCACGTGGTGATGTGTTATTTGTCACGTCCTGCCTGTTTCACTGTGACCTCCTCTCCCTTTGTTTGCCTTTGACTCCTACTGTGTGTGCTGGGGAAGGGCAGCTTTCTCCAAGCCATTATGGCACCTGCCCCTGCCTCCACTCCTAGGTGATACAGGAATAATAATAATAATTAAAAAAATGTCTGAGTGCCTACTGGATACTCTCTCCAACACTTGGGCTTTTCACTCAATTGCTCCCATGTATTAAAAGATAAAAAAATCATGTTTGTATCACATTTTACAGTATTTCTGTGAAGGAAGTGACTGCACATAGCACATGCTGAAGCTGATTTTGCAGAGATATAAACCAGAAAATAAGATAGAAGTTGCAGCTCAAGACTAGAATTTACAGGGAAAATTTACTGCAGACTTTTTTTTTTTTTTTTAAGTGAGAAAAGATGTCGCTACAAATTCTATTTTGGAAGGACTGGGATACACTGTAACAGCTTACTGGTGCCTGCCTCAAACACAATGGCTTTAGTTTTAAATTCTGATTGTCTTTTTTTATTTTCACTTTTAAATAAATAAAAACCAAATCCATGGGGAGAGTTTCAGTCTGTCTGTAGGGCTATTCTCCAAGATGAAATAATTCGGAAGGACAGTTTTGCTTGGCAAAACTGGCATCTATGAACTGAGAAGACAACAGAGAGCTCATATGTGACTCCAGAGCTCAGCAGTTAAATGGTTTCATCTCCAGCTTGGGCCAGCACTTTTTATACAGCCACTGCAGGGAGAAAGCAGTGGGGGAGGAGAGGGCAGAAGCTGGTGTTAATGTTTTTAATTTCTCATTTACTATCAGGCAGCACCATATGGAGCAGAACGGAGCATATAGAGGAAAGAGGGATGGATGCCATTTTTCCCTTGAGCTTCTTGTCAGAAGACAAGGAAAGTGAATTCTCTGCAGGTAGCTTGAGCCTTGCCAGAAAACTGGTTTTTATGATGGCTGATGGTGGGAGAGGACATTTTTTTAAATCAAATGTGTGAGCTTTTTTTTTTTTTTTGTTAGAGGATGAGTAGGATTGACTTATGCCTTTCTAGTATTTTCATAATGTGAGTGCATTATTTTCTTTCTGCATTCAGAAGCATACTAGGCACTTGTCACAATCAAATATTATTTATTTGGAGACTCAGTAGGATTCCCAGGTATCTGAATGCCTCTAAAAGAAACACTGCTGCTTTGTCTGATTGTGCAGTGGCACTTCTCTTCCCAGCTGCATTTCATAATCTCCCACTGCCAGCAGACCTATGGTGAACAGAGGCTTTCACCTGCTCTATTGCTTCTCCTCTGACATCTTTTCCTCCCTCAGGTTGCATTGCTTGTTATCCACTGACTGCTGAAAGCCAAAAGCTTTACACTTGCTCAAAAGCCAAGGGTTTTGGAACAGGGCAGAGGGGAATGAGAAGAATCTACCAGAAAATTGATGATCTTGTGTTGTAACTTGTGTGCAGAGGGTGCTTGAGAGCTTGTGTCAGAAGTGAGGCCCCCAGCAAAAAGTCCCTCTAGTCTCTGGGCTATGAGACCAAAAATCGTGTGTGTTTGTGTGCATGTTTAGACACACAGTGCTTATCCAGCTCTCCAGCGCCTCTGCTAGCAGGATGCCTCTTGAGCCCCAGGGAGCAGATAAATCTGATCTGTTGGCACAGCTACTTCAGCTCTCCTCCAGCCTCACGAACCCTCGGCTCATCGTGCTGCAAATTTAAATGATTTAAAAAGCATTATTTGCCAGCTTCCCCCTTTAATAGGGATTAGTGTATCTTCTATCTATTCCTTGCGCTGAGGTCATTGCTTCATGGCTGCAGGGCTACAAACTCATGACTCCATCTCTTAATTGTGTTTTAGGACAGCATTCCTTATCCATAATGGATTTGCCGTGCAGTCAGAAATGAAAAGCGATGTTTATAAAAATATTGGGTTGAAGGCAGCACAAAAAACCCCTTAACGCTTTCTCATGAGTTTGACTTCCAGCTCTATTGACAAAAGATAAGCATGCAGATGTCAAAAATGTCCTTGGTATGGTTTAGAAATGGAAAGGTACTTGATGTCCACCTATTGATTTTACTTTAGAAGTTTTACCTTCTATAATCCATTCTCAAAAGCCTCAGTGTATCCTTTCCAAAATCAAATAGACTTTTAAAGCAGGTCACTGTGTGCTGGGGGTCTTGGCTATTCTGGGTATTCAGCTTCTATGAGAAGCAGCAGCAAATATTTGGAAAAACTTTTTGTGGAGAGAGTGGTTAAGTGCTGTGATTGGTCTCAAGCTTCTGTTCCCCCCATGCAGCCTCTGTAAATCCAAAAGAAATGTCAATAGTCCTCAGTGAGAGATAGTAGAGAAGTGTCTGGGGCTGCTCACAGGTATGGGCTGGGGGAAATCAGTACCAAAAAAATCTAGAGAAAAGTCAGGTTTGGGTATGGCACCCATCCTGGCTGGTCTTGCAAGCCTTCAGGCTTCAGACACAGTCCTTCTCCTCCACTGTGTAACTGGGACCCTCTCCTGTAGAGCTTGGCACCTGTCTTGGTCATGGCAATTGAGGCTTTTCTGACTCCTTGCACTGCTTGATGCATTGCTTGTTCAGAGAGGGCACAAGAAGGCCCGTGTTTTGCACTCTTGGTCGTGACTCACTGTCCCAAAGTGGGCAATAGTTTTTTTGCTTGTTAAACATGTGGAAAGCTGCTGTCAATCTCCATATGCATGTATTTCTTGCCTCTCCTCAGTGGCTGTCTCTTCGTGCTTATGCATTACCTCCTGGATTGGGTACTAAGGAACTTGTTTTCCATGATGAAGAGAAGCACATCCAGGGAAAACTGTCTCCTGAACAAAGCTGAAGACTCAGATTCAGGATTTCTGACTTGCCTTCCCCATGAGTTCACTGTTCAGTACCATAATTTTTGTAATGCTTGCTCTGCAAAACAGTCACAATCCCTGAGTTAAAGCAGTGCAGCAAGTCGTGGTGCTTCACAGGGACATGCTCAGGTAACACACACCAGGGTACCTGATGTGCCTATTTTTGAAGGTGAGGAGCCCTGAACCGAATCACTGGATGTTTGCCAATGCAAATTTGTTAAATCTGCTGGGAAGTGTTCAGCGTGAATGCTCCAACCCTCAAACTTCCAAATTTGTGCAGAAGAAAGTCTTGCTTGGACTCACTGATAATGTGCAAGAGGTTCTTGCTTCCCTTGTCCAGCTGGCAGCCTCCCCAGCTGGCACATCCAAGTCCACAGGCAGCCATCTCACATCAAGTCACCTCAGGGAAAGGACTTGTGCTGTGCACGATGTTCACAGTATCAAGGGAGAATATTGGAACGATGCTTTCAAGGAAATGAAAAGAGGTAGGTGACCTCGAATTGAAAAGGTCTTTAACCTATTTCTTCTCTGAACCTTGCTGGATCTGGACTAGCTGAAAATTACTTTTTTCTGCTGGTTGCTCAATGGGCTGTGTGAAACGTACCTGACAGGTTTGGCTGCGATGTTTCCAAGTCTTCAGGCTCTCTGCAATTCTGGCCCCTGCTGTGTGGAGCCTCTCTTATTGTAATGTGAGGCATTGCTTACTTTCTGTGATATTTTGGAGGAGGAAGGCAGTTTTCTACCCCACACAATGACTCACAGCTGAGTGAAACACAAAGCCACAAGCTCACACGCTAAGTTTAGCCTGTTGTTTAGCTTGCTGCATGTGTCTCATGAGACTGATTTCACACAAGTTGCATTCACGTTCATCCCTCATGAAGAGAGGACTGTGGGTTTGCAGAATACAGGGTTGTGCCAGATGATGTTAGAAATGGGCTGCAGGAGCTAGAATCATCTGAGCCATAGGTGCTCAGGGGAGGGGGGCCTCAGCTTCTTGTCATCAGAGGAAAGAGGCATTTGTGCTTTGAGTCCCTGGAATTGTTCAAGGCCAGGGTGGATGAGGCTCCGAGCAACCCGGTGTGGTGGAATGAGTCCATGCTTATGGCAGGGGATTAGAACTAGATTATCTTTAAGGTCCCTTCCAAACCAAACCATTCTATGATTCTGTGATATGAGAGGGTTACTGGGCCCTGCAATGGGACATCTGGATCTCAGTTTTCAGTGGGAAGAGGGAAGGGTGGTGAGGCTCCTGGATGCTGATGTTGAAGTTGCACTCAGTGAACGTGGTTAAGATCTCTAGTAAAAGGGAGGCACCTCTCCCTCTGTCACTTCAGCCATGAGCTCTCAAGGGGGAATCACAGAGGTGGCTGTGCCTCGTGTGGTAGCAGAGTGTCTGTGTGACTCTGTTGGTACTCCTAAGGGCATGTGGACAAGGTGTTTGCTCCCCTGCTGTTTCTGGCCCAATGTCTGGGGATGGGATCTTCAAGCTCAGCTGGAACCTCTCAGGCTTTTGCATTCTTGAGACCCAAGCTCAGTTCCTGTAGGTGATTCATACGAGCTCATTGCTGCATGTCACTAGTGATTAAACCCCAGTCTGGTTCCAGCAGCTGTGAGCTGAGGGGTGACTTCTCACTTTGGTAGCTCAGGGTTTGCTTGGGGTGCCTCCTGTAACTGACTGCCTTGCTTGGGGGAGATTTCTCCAGAAGTGATTTTAATATAAAAAATCGAATAATATTGTGCCTCAGGCTTACATTTTACTGGCGACTTTTCCATGTATTTTACAAAGAGAATATAAAGAACTGTGGCATCATTGATGGCATCCACATACAACATCCCATCATGGCAGCATGGAACAGGGAGCTTGGAAATGGGGCATATCGTGGGTATTGCCAGGAGGCTCTGTAGCATTCAAGGATGGCTCTCCAGTCTGAGCAATAACTGGCTCAGTTATGTCTAGAAAGTCCCATTCAGTGGATGTTTAATACAAAGTGAATTTGCATCTCATTTCCAATTCTTTTTCCAGTGCTACTGTCTGTCATGTTCCCCTGACACATCCATCTGACCTCTAAATTGATCCAGCATCTTCCTTCTGAAGTGAGCCCTTGCTACATTTCACTAGAGATCAAGGAGAGCAGCACTCTTCCAGCATTTATTGCAGCTGAGACATGTGATTTGATCAAAGGTGTGAAAATACTGCTTTTCTGCTCCTGTCCCAGGAATGTAGCTTGCAGGGCACTGCTTGTTTCCTGCATTTGGGGTTTCAAACTGACAACGGAGATAAAATACATGCAGGGGGAAAAAACCCACTAAAGCAGCAGAGAGAGCAACAGGTAACGAGAGGAGGTAACAAGAGACTTTACGAAGTCTAGAAAAGCTTTTGTGTGCCAGAAGAGGTGGCTGAGGTCCTGAAAGGTCCTGAAGGGCAAGCACTGAAGTCCAGCCCATGGAGCACCAGTGGCTCTCAATGAAGCCCTTCATTACCACCTCTCATTGGCACCTTCCTCCTCTTCCTCTGCCCAAAGCAGCTGACACAAAGCAAGTTTTAGGGACAGTGTATTTCCACAGATGCTGCTACACTGACTGCTTAATTTAGCAGCTGCTTTGGCAATTCCTCAGTGTCCAAAGCTGCCAGAAGAAACCTCTGTGAGGTGAGGGGAAAAAATAAACAAGTCAAAGGTTTCATTAGGGAACGAGTCCATCATTTGTGGCTGGGGGTGAAGGATGAAGCCCTTTGTTTTCCTGGGGCTCCCTAGCAAGTTTTCCTGTCTTGTATCCTTTGCATTTGCCTCACCTTGGAGTTGTTGCTGGTGACCCTGGTGTAGCTGCCACACAAGCATAAATTGGATGAGAGCTAATTAACTGTCAAAACCCAGGGCAAAAGACAATAAACCCCTGCTTCACCTCCTGGTGGGTTTTAGCCTTTTCTCTTTGATGTGACAGCTTGTCCTCCATGCCTTTTGCAAACAACTCACCATTGCAGAGGAAATGCAATACAGCAAGGCAATCACTTACCACCAGTGACAGCAAATAAACATGAAAAATGGGCTTTGAAATACTAAAGGACAATGATCAGAAAGGTTTCTTCTTTCATCCTAAATCATGATGTTTAGCACTCAGCTGTAGTATTATAAGTTATTTATAAATGTCCTGGCTTGTTAGGAAGTATATGTTTTTATATAAAGATAAATAATGTTTTTAATCAGATGATAAATGTACATGTTGTGCCTGGGAAGAGGAGAATGTGGAGAAACTAAGGCAGACTGAGTGTAATATCCTCATCCTAAAGGAGAGGCACCTGACCAAGGAAAATATTGTGGGGTGATGTTTTCTTTTAGGCATATGTAACACAAATATGTTTGTATTGCAGGAAAGCTCATCACAGTTTCTGATGGAACAATTTTCTGCCAGAAAATGTAATTTCATCAAAATCAGAATGTCTTACTGAGAGGTGTCAATCACACAGATATTTGCAACTGATGAACATTTTTGTTTTGCTTTGGCAAAGGTAAAATCCTTGCTTCTGTGTTTGTTTGGATTCTTCACATAAAATGTTGATATACTTTAGCGGGATTTAATTTGTTACGTTGCTTTGACATTCTCAAAACAAAATGCTTAAATGTATCAATAGGGATGTGTTCAAAACTGGATTTTTTTGGATTGTCACTTCATGAGAGATTTTAGATTTATTTTTTTTTTGTTTCTGACTCAATGTAAAAACATGCCAAAATGTCAGTTTCTCATATGACACAAGTTCTGTTTTTCACTCAACTCCAATTATAGCATTTGAATTTTGAAATTCAAAGAAGTGGAGAAAAACAGGAGACAGGAACAAGATGTGTTTAAATCACCTTTTGTTCCCCTCCCCCAAACATATGAATCAGTTTTGTCAAATTTTCCAGCCTTGTTGTTGGAATTGGAATATCGGTGTATTGTTGTTTCCATTATTGCAGGCATATTCCTAGCTGATCTCGTGGGGATGTGCTTCTGGGAAAGCTCAATCCCTACACAAGAACATGAGATGCAACCTCCACTTTCCATTGAAAGGGAGGTTTTGCATATTTTTTGTGGGTTCTCATTTCTGCTGCTTGTGAGGGTCTTGGGTCATTTTGCTGATCGAGGGTTTGGAAGTAATGGAAGCTGCTGTTCTCTGCAGGCTCAGGAGCATCCTGCTGACTTGGGAGACTGTGCTATGGAGTTTGAGCCCTCTGTACAATGCAGCAGCTGTTAGAGCTGCTCATAACACCAGAACAGGGAGAGCAGTGAAGGCAGCAGAAAGCAGCTGTACCCAAAATGAACAACCCCCACCTTCAACAGCAGTAATGGTGCATCTGCTGTGCTAGCAGCTTTTATTTAAAAACAATTCCCAAGTCTTCCACAGACTGTTTAACAGTGTGAGCATGCTTCTGTGAGATTTGTCTTCTTTTCAGAGGGGTTGTCTCACGCTTTGAAGCAGTTTGTGAACAGTTACAGGTGCATATATTCAAGGTTGGGTCTATTTTGCTCTGAGGTTAATAGGTGTCATACCTTTGGAAGAGTAACTTACCTTTTTGTAAACACACAGCCAAAACAGAAATGCAGAAAAAGCCAGGCTGGAAACAAGATTACAGTACTGCCTCAGCACCCCCTTGCTGCTATGCACACTTTTGGATTATGTTAATTGTTTTGATGTTAAGGCAACCTGCCTCAGAAAGTCTTTCAAGAGAGACTGTAAGTCATGCTGGAAACGAGATTTTTGAAAAACAAAATGAACACAGATTTACTTCATATAGGACGATTTTGCCATTTGAAAATAGATTCTGGGCAGCAAAGGCATTTTCTACTTAATTACATAATTTTTGACAGGTTTTATTCTGAGTCAAAAATGTCACCATTTGTCACAAGCCAGCCTGAATAGGACTTTGTTTGTACCCTCCTTTTCCTCATTACTTTGAATTATGCTGCAGTAAGTTTTGGGCACCTCCACTGAGTTCAGTGGAAAGTGACTTTGGTTTTGTAAAATTGTGTAGTTGGAATTAAAAAGAGATTTGGCCTGTTGCACTTGGGTTTATGGCTGATCTAAGACATCTTTCAGGTTAGCAGGTGTTAATGCTATTTGCTAGTCTGAACTATCAGAAGTGGGATCCTACATTAGGTAATGACATTGGGAAAGTGATAAGAGAGAGAAAAAGATGCATCTGTAACAGGTACCAGCATATCCCAGGCCTTCCACTGCCCGTGTCATCATCATTTGTGCTGCCTAAGTGTGCTGGAGGAGTCATCCTGCCAATGTCCTGGTGTTGGGACTGATAATAAGGTCAGTACAGATGTAGTGCCAAATCCTGACTTAAGTGTGTGGGACTATTTCCATCTCTTCTGCAATAAGTTTTGTTACTCATTAATAACAATGCAGCTGTGGCCCATAATCAGGTTTGTTCCTGACTATCAGACTTGTGAGTATTTCACTATAACAGACAAACTGTTAATAGATGTTGCATATGTATGTAAGCCAGGTCACAGCCTTCTGAGACCTTTGGAACATTTTATAGAAAGACTTCGCCCATCCTGACATTGTGCAACCCATTGCACTGTCTTTCTGCACTTCATAAGAGGTTCTGGTTTGGTTTTGGTTTCTGGGGTTGTTTTGTTTTTGAAGGAGGGAGGAAGAATTTCACTGGTGAAAGAAGGAGGGGGAAACTGTGCCTACACAGGTCTTTGCATGTGATTTTTATTTGGCTTCTGTGTGGTTTTCAGATGGATGGGGAAAATGAGCTTGGATTGCAAAAGGTTTACAGTGTGATAAACTGGAAACAAGCCTTGCAGTCTGGAACAGCTTCTTGTGGAGCGTGGGTTCATGCACAGGGAAACAACTCTGCAGCAGCAAAAACCTCTGCAACTTTTGCACTGTCCTGTAGGGAACAGGGTCGTGGTGCTGCAAGGAACTCTGGCAGTGGTGGAGGGAGGTGTGAGGTTGGTGGGGTGTGCTGGATGCTTGATAAGCCTGGAAGGTCCAAGTCCTGTTTCAGGGAACTGCACTTGTTAGAAATCAGGCCTGTCCAGGTTTTATTTGCTCTGTTGGCTCCTTCAGGGTGACTTTTGGTAGAGCAGAGCTATTAAATGCAGAGTGAGGAGAAGGCACAGTAACAGTCTGTGAGGGTAAAGACATACTTTGGTAAAAGATTCCTTTAGCTGAATTGAAGTTGTGTTAAATTCTTCCCAGAGGGCAAATACTTGGTTTTATTTATGGATCCTGAGTTAGAAGAAAGCTTTCATTTTAGAAAGGCTTCAGAATTATTTCTCTTCTCTCTCCCACTTGTTTTATTTAACTGGCTGTGGCACTGACTAATGTTTCACATGATAAAAACACTCTCACAGAAATCAAAAAAGAAATCAACCTCATAAGAAACTAAACCAATCCTTCTATTTCTTGGTTTCCAAATCAGGTTTTTATGCAAGTGTTTATACCTTGGGCCTGTTAAAATTCCTATCACTCCATTATTTTCTTCCACATAGACCCTATGTGAGACTCAAGCCTTTTAAAGCACATTTATTTTCTAAAGATAACCATAGATATGTTTGTGCTCAAAACCCTTGTGCTCCAATGCTGCTTACAACTTCAATAGTGGGATAACCATGACAGTACTTTTGTGAGGGGCTTTATTCTTAAACAAGTAAGGAAAAATTCTGCTTTTTCCCAGTTAATGCTGACTATGTTAATGCAATCTGAGCACAAGCACCAGACAAGATAATGGTGATAAATAATGTAAATAGGAAAAACTGAAGTAACTGTTGCTGTTAAAATCGGCTGAAAAAGAGAGTGGTGCTCCTTTGGGGCACTTAAATGACCTCATTGTCAAGTGCCTCTGACAGAACTGGAAAGTGTTCTGTTCCTTGTAGCTCCTGGGGGCTTGTGTTAGGTCTGCTCTTGGCTTGGCTTCAACCCAGGGCCTGTGTGCCCCTGCCAGACAGCTTCTGGTTTTGCTCCCCATGGGAAGCACTGGTCCTCCTGTGTTACTTTCCATGCCACCCTGCAGTCCTGACTCACCCTACTGTCCTGGCCCTTGCACTGAGCTTGGCTGCATGTGCCCTGAGCAATGTTTGAGCTGCAGACTGATGTTACTTGGTCAGCTGGAGTCACTGAAGGTCTTGCCTTCAGTGTCCTACTGCACCGTGCCCACCAAGGTGGGTAACCCATTTTACTGTTTCTAGCCCTGCTGAAATGCAGAAAACTTAAATCTATCCCCTCCTTCTCCTGCCAGCTCCCATTTCTCCATTGACTCTGATGCTTCCCACTGGGTGCAAATAAGCAGGATCGCCTTGTCCTTGGTTAATGACATCTGCCCCCACATTGCACTGTGAGAGTCATATCTGTACTTAGAAATGCGAGCAGAAAGCTTCAAATGGGCATAACATAGATTAGGGCAACTAGAGAAATCTTGTTTTACATTCTTCCCTCCCCTCTCAGCAGCATTAGAAATATGAGGAGCCCAAGGGAATGAGCAGCCAGGCAGGTTTTGCTCTTCCTCCTCTCTCTAAAGCATGTTTAGAGTCCAGGGCACTGATTTGTGCTCAGTTTTGCCAGATCCCTGCAAATAGCTGCACCAGCCTAAGCCTGCTTTGTACATCTGCTATGGGCACAGCCAGAATCCAGGAGTTTTGCTTCAGCCTGCTTGGCCTGTTCTTTGGAGTATCCCCATTCTCAGTGCTAGTGGAGATCACTGCAGTGGGGTCTGGAGGGAGCTGACCCACCATGTTGTGTGCAGAAGGCAGGCAGCGAGCTGGTGAAAGCAATATGGACCAATGGTTTGTGGTCTATGCTCTGCACACACACCTGTAACAGAGCAGCAGACCACACTGATGATCCCATGGCTTCCCTAGTGACCTCTGTTTGAGACCCCTCTCCTGCTTTGGGAAATGGTTCTTTTCATCTCTGTTCAAGCTCATCTCTGAGCCAGCCTTTGTTGATGTCTAAGGCTTAGCTTTCTGCACCATGTATTTGTTGTCTGTTCCCACTTACACTGCCAGTCTTGATGCCATATGGCTCACTTAATAGACAAATAATGTGGTGTAAATATTTTCTTACAAGTTAGATTGCAAATAAGGAAGATTTCATTTCATGAGAATGAATCGAGTCTTTAAAGTGAGATTAACAAAAAAGTCTAGTTGAATACTGCTCCAAAGGTCTTCCCCCTGAAGCTTTTGAATACCTGATATGTCCTTTTTCTTTTTTTTTAAAATAATCTGGCTAGAATTTTAAATTCTGTTTAACTTGACCTTGGGTAAGACCCTCTAAAATCTATTGGGATGTTATAAGTGGCAACAAAAGACTCATCTCTATTTCTCAGGCAATGGGTATAGTATAAAATATTTCAGGTGTAAGATTATATGATACAAATACTATAATGGAAAACACCAGGAAATTCACAGTGCATTTACTGCTGTACAACCTAATATCCTCAGTTCAAAGCTTAACAAAGCTGCAAAGGCTAAAACAACAACAGCTCCTCTCTCTCATGAATGTGCTCTGGGAACAGCATGAAGCTTATTAAATTATTTCAGATACTATAAAAGGAGGCATGTCAAAGCTCACCCCTCAGATGTGCTCCCCTGTATGTGCATATTGAGTTGGCTTGCTGCATATGGGAAGCAGAGGAGAGTACTGATATTTACTGCCCCTAAAACTCCTTGAGAAGAACACAGCCCCATCCATTTTTTGAAACTTGCCTTTTTTTTCACAGGCTCCTTTAACCTGACTCTGTAAACAGGTGCAAGAACAGAGATGTTTACCCAGTGCCAAGGAGTCAATGAAAAATCTAAGGAAGGGGTGGATGGGCTACAAACTTGTCCTCTTTGCAGAAATCTGGAATAAGACCTCTTGCTCAGGATGCAGGTCAGATATATGAACATATTTGAAAGTTGTTTTAAAAACCAATGTTTAATGCTATGCCATCTTCCAGTGTTCAATGTTAAATGGGTCTTCTGGGGTGTGTAAGGGGTTTTTGTGTGTGTTTTGTTTGGGTTTTGTGGGGGGTTTTTTCCATTTGCTTGTTTTGTGAGCTTGTTTGTTTGTTTGTTTAATTTGTTTTTTTAAGCACAGTTCTGGGTGGGCAGCAATGATGAGTGATGGGTACTGTGGCAGTGCCTCCATGAAGATGTGGTAAGTAATATTCAGACCAACCAAAGGGAAGACCAAAACTGAGACATGATGTAGCCTTAGGTGAGTTCCCAACATCTCAGTGCATGTAGGTTTGTGTTTGGAAAAGTTCTATCTCTTATCTAATGGAATAAATTGTTCCTGGCACTGATGGTTAATAGGTTTGAGTGAGAGGAGAACTGAAATACACGGACATGAGGAGCATCTGTTGAGAGTCCAACTCTTGTGCATTTTGGGGTCCTTGGAGTTTAGGCTTTTAGTTCAACTACTGGTTTCTGAAAATAAACGAGCAGGTTGAGACAGGCTGAATATTTCAAGGGAAAAGTGGATGAAACAGCAGATCTGCAAGTGTTTTGGTCTAGTCTGCCTTTGAGAAGCCAAATTATGTCTGCCTGGACTACTGCAAAAACCATCTTGGAGTTTTCTCTTGGAAGCAACCAGGAGTCTGTTCAAGGGAGACATCTGGGGTGGACTACTGAGGCATGGGTTTGTTGTATTTAAAAGGGACATGCAGCTGTTTTGGGTTTCTTGGGGTTTAGCCATGCAGGATTTTGCCACAGATTGTGAGCAGTAAGTGCTGTGAAATGGGGATTTCGGCAGCTGGCTGGGGCTTTGTTTACAGCTGAGTTACTGACCTGATGTTGTCTTTGCCCTTTCTGATGTGGGACAGGCTGAAATTAGAGTCAGTTGTATCACCTTTTGTGCCTTCTCCTGGGCACACACAGCTCCCAAGCACTGCTGGTATAAGTAAGTCCAGGTTTTGAAAGCAAGCGTCCCAGAAGCTGAGCTCGCTGGCAGGGAGCCGGATTCCCTGTCAGGCTGCTGAGCTGGGACTACCCAGCATAGCTCTCTTGTCCCTGCACCAGCTGGGAACATGCACTCCTGACACTGAATTCCTGGCCTTGGTTCAGTTGCAGAATTACAAGTGGGGAGGTGGAGAGGAAGACTCTGCTTCTTATCATGTTGCCCATCACCAGGGAGAGCCAGGTTCCCAAGAGGATCCCTGTCACCTGGCAACAAAGAGAGCCAGGATGTATCATGTCAGAAACCCTGACAATGTGTTTCTTTCAGACTGGCTGCCTTTTCCCAAAGCCTGAAGATGTTTGAGTAACACCCTGCTATGCCATGTCAGCTGCAGTACTTCCTGTTGATGTTGGTGTGACATGCAAAGGTGGCCGAATACCTTCTCCCTAAATTTTTGTCACTGTGAAATTTTCTCCGTCTCTATCACTCTGGTTTACTCTGTTGGAGGGATTTCTTTGTATCGTTTTGTAATAATTTTTGACACTAAAAGCAATGTTTTCAAAATGCTTGTCCAGCCCCCATAGGGCTCAGGGGCTATTCCCGAGTGTCTCCTGTAACCTGGAGTGTCACTGGAGCTCCCACTGTGGTGTTTGCAACTTGGAGGGTCTACAGGGTGGATAAAGAGTGTAAAGAAATGAACACTTTAGTGCTCAGTGTCATATGTGCTTGGAATGATCTGCTGGCAGAAATTTAATTTTGTTTCCAGTAATTTGAGGTTACAGATAGGATTACATCTCCCAGTCAAAGAGAGACATTAATCAAGAAATAGGCCTCTTAATCCTCCTTTCAATTTTAATGAAACACTGTAAAAATGCCTTTCACCGAGGGATGTCAAGTATCAGTTGTGCTTTCATTAACATGCTTTCGTGGCAGGTTTACTGTTGTACCATGTACCAAGTTATTCAGCAACCTAATTTAAGCTGTCTGTCAAGAGCAAACAAGTACAAAGAGTGCATTATTTTCTCATTGGAGTTGCAATAACAGACTTCTGTATCTACAAACTTTCTTTTTTACATGCTAGTTACCCCACACCCATCATGACACTTTTAACCTTCAGAATAAAATGGAAAAAAGCTGGACGTGACACACATCACACTGTCCCCTGAATGGCAATTAGGAAAGAGATAAGAAATCGGAAATGTTTTTGCAGCTGATGTAAGTTAAACACTTGCCTTTCTCACAGCAAACTGGAATTTGGATCAACTCTGCTGGAGCATAATGGGTGTAAATCTGGGGCAATTGAGAGGAGCATTGGGCCCTGAATCTCTAATCCTCTCTTCTTTTTTTTGTTTCGTCCTTCCAAAGTCAAAACACATTTTCAATGGAGGCTTTGTGATTTGAGTTGCATTTGGCTTCTTATCTGCTCAGTTCTTTCTAATGTGGCTTGATTATATTAGATATGAACTTCCTTGTGGCTGGAAGCCAACACTAGACAGACTATTCTCTCTCCCAGTTGCTGAAACCTGACAGGGGAATGCCAAGCCTTTTCACAGGAGTTGGTTTATTTTTAGAGAGGTTGGGGTGTTTTTTTTCCATGCCTCTTTAAAAATTGACCTCTTGAAAAAGAATGACTCCAGATCCTCTCAAAGTAGAATATAGCTGGAGACTGGAGTCTTCCATGCAAATACAGTCCCTTCCAGCTAATGCTGCATTCACCAACCTGACACCCACCAAGTTTTAACAGCTCAGTTAACAGAGAAAAGTTTTCTGTTTGAGTGGGTGCACTTGCACTCTTGAGCTTCGGAATGCGGATTAAAAGCTACACAGTTCCCCTCTCTTACATGTCAGCTGCTCTGTGGACAGAAGACATTAATTACAAGATGGTCTTTCCGTTTGAAAAGATTATGAGCGAACTCTCAGTCTCATTCTGATGACTAATTGTCGCCAGGAGCCTGTGGCACCGCTTGCCTTGGCTGGCTTGCAGGAGGGAAGGGCTGGTGGAGTTGCAGGGTCTGGAAGTGAGAGAGTCAGAGGGGCTGCTAGGTGTGGCAGGCAGGCTCTGCAGAGCTGTGTTTTGGTGCCCACCCCTCAGCAAGGGATTTGCAGGAAGGAAGGCACATTCTTACCCAGCACGTTTCCCAAGGCACTGTGACCTGGTGAGCTCCCCAACCTCTAACTCCTTCTGCCAATCTGCCAGGCTGCCCTGTTACATCCTGGTGACCTGAGGATGCTCAGGAGGTTTGTAACATCTTAATGACCATATTAACACCCCTAATTGTAAATGATGGGGCAATTAGTCTCAGCATAGCAGTTTGAACAATTATGCTTGCCCAACTAAAGTGACAGAATGTTCATTAATATAATAAGAAAAAAAAAAGGTCTCCTCAGGATTTGTCCCTCTGAGGAGGGTGTCAGGCTGTTTGTCTGCTTTAAGCTTCTTTAAAAAAAAAAGTTTTCTGCAACTCTTGCCAGAAATGCTCAGCTGTCAAACCTGTTTATTCCATGAAACACACTTAGGGCAAGTATGTGTGTCCTCTGCTTCCGACTTTATTCACAGGGAAGAAGTTTAAGAGTGAGAAAGTGACTCAAACTCTATTTTCTACCAGGCCACAGCCCCTTAGCTGAGTCCCAAAATAGGGTGATGGAATTCACTGATAGAATCAGGGTGCACATATTTTGGGTCAGACACTATGATGGAGGTTGTGCCAGGTCTGAAAGCTTCATAGTGTTTGTACTACTGTTGCACTTAAGGTCTCATCTAAAACCAGAGTTGTTTTTCTAGAAGAGACTGTTTCAGCATAGCCAATCCCAGTTTTGAAGACCTCGCTGCCTTCAACAAGACAGTAGAAACCTGAGGTAGCAGAGGGCATGAGGGTATCTAGACTGAAGGCATGTTACATTTCTGACTCTCTACAAAATATTTCACTACTATCAGGCAAGTAAAAGCACATCTGGTTTGATTTTGGTCATGTTATTCCCTGCAGTGGAAGCTGCAAAATAGAGGGTCAGCCTTCAGTCACTTACAAGAATTCTGTCTGAGACCCTGAAAATAGCTTTCATTAACACGTTGGTTTGGTTGCCTGAACACTTCCTGTTTCTTTCCCAGTTGTCATGGAACAAATAGTCATTTTCCAGGAGCATCTCACCTAATATTTCCATCACAGATTTGAGGGATCCCATGGGATCTCCCTGGGCTGGGGTTTGCTCAAGATGTTGCAGTGGGACTTTGGGTGAAGGGCAGCCCTAAAGGCAGACTAATTTACTCAATCAACTTTGTGTGTTATCGCTCTCAAACCATGTGCATGATGAAGATGGGATCTCTTTAAACAAGCCTTGTGTTTACTGGTTAAGAAACCAATGAACATGGATCAGGTGGCACTGTTTGTTTTGGGGTTATTTTTTTTTTTTTGATAAACGCATCTGAAATTTGACCGGTGAGGTTGTCATTGTTTCCAAAATAGCTTCGTTCCTAAGTGAAAGCTGCCATTGCAGATGTGTTTTAGCTCGGTGGAAACATCAGGACTGTGTTTGGGACTGCAGGATCATGACATCTTTTTAAGCACAGTGGGAGACAGATGAGTGAGCTGCCAACTTGATGCCAAAACAATAAGAACTAAATGAGCTTTTTAAAAATAGAACAATTGAGTTTGGAAAGAGGATTGGAGTGGGGGTGAAACTGAGAGGGAAATAATTCTCCCATGATTCTATCCTAGTTTTTATATTAAACAAAACATGTTGCAACACTGTCTTTGTTAGCAATGAAGTGACAAACTGGAGCGCTTCCAAACTGGCTGGCTCCAAACTGCTTTCATATTGACCCGAAATGTCAGCTGCTATTATGTTCCGCTGACCACTGATTGCTTCCAGAGTAGCGTTTTCTTCTGTGAAGTGAAAGAAGTTTCATCTCAGTGATCTCAGTGTCTCCTGGTGTTCGTGAAGTACAATAGTCATGGGAAATGATAATGCCTTCATTTCAAACCACTTCTCAGTTCAAGTGAAATGAATTGTTAATGTTGAAGTTATTTATGCTGTGAGAATGGGTTTTCTGAAAGAATATTGTTTTTATTCATCTGAGAGATCCTCCACTTCACCTTCTTTTAGTCAGGAAAAAGTGGTAAGTGCCTCTAATTTATTTCCCTACCTTCACACACAGGTACACAGATTTAGGGTGCGACACAAAAATGCTGATAACCTGCTCTGCAGCCAAACCTTTAAATTCTCCTGTAGAACTATGCAAAACTCATGAATATAGAGAAATGATACTTCTGGTAGCAGTAGTTGAAGTCCCTGTGATCAGATCTCTAATGATATAATGGAATGTGTGTTTTGTTTTATTTTTTAATCCTCTTTAAAATACATCAGAGTGTTCAGATAATTTTTATTTCACATAATGCTGGCTTAATGTTATATTGAAACATTATAAAAACCTCTTGGTCTTTAATTCTCGAGGAAATGAACTATGTGATCTGCAAGGTCTTTTCAATCTTTCTTTTCCCCAAACCTGTGTAATGTAATTTATTCATATTCCTATACTCTATTATTCTGTAGTTATCACTTGAAAAGTTATCACTTCCAAACAAAAGTGAAGGAAATAGGTCTACCTTTTTGAAAAAGATGAGCAGGTCCGTTATCTGCTAAAGTCCAGAGTGAAATACACTGGCCAAATAACGCTACATGATTTACTCTTGTAAAGTAGCAGCAGCTAAATGATCCGTAAAACGTAGGAAAACTACCTGCATCCATGTCAGTCTGTGGGTTTTCCCAGTATCTGGCTGTAGTGTAGGCGGACTCTAAGGAGATGGCATTTGGCCACTTTCAGTATCTATTCATTTATCTTTTTCCTCCTTCTTGTTAAGGTCCTACTCAATACTTGCATTTATTTGATCTGTGAAAGAACTAGAAACCAGTTTCCTAAAAGGCAGAAGAGAAATGTAAAGGAGGATGGTCGTGTTTTTTAAGAGGCACTGACTGTCTTCTATTTTGTGTGTCTTAAGAATGAGTGATTTTGGTTACAGTCTCTGATGGTTTTGCCTGTTCAGACCCATTCTCTCTTTCTCTATTACCTCCCAATCAGAATAAAACTCAGCTCATGGAAGAACCAAGAACTTAGATGAGACTGCTGTTTTTAGTATTTCTGTTGTGGTTGTTTTTGGTGGTTATGTTTGTTCGTTTTTTTGTTTCTAAAGAGCCAGCTCCATTCTATCCAATCAACTCAATCAATTACTAAGAAAATAAAATCTGCGGCATTTCTATCTGTTCCTAATGGAATGCTGAAGTTTCCCAAATAAAGATAAAAACCCCTTGCTGAAGCAGTAGATGAAGACCTGAGTATTGGCAGGACAAAAAAAGGTGTTGTTTTATACTGCTGTGTTTGATATTTCTGAATGCTGAGTGGGGGTTAGGTAATTAAGAGAGGAAATCCATAACATGAAACACAAAAGCAAGTCGTTATCTGTATACAGAATGTAAACAATTATTCCACCAGGAGGAGGTTTCATGAGAAGGACAGACATTCAAAGGCTTTTGTGACTGGGATACCCAAACAACAACCTGGAATGTTTTACTTGCACAGCGATAATGAGTTATGTGACCTGATTAATGGCAGTTCCAATGCCTGAATTTGTCGCCTCTTCTGAGCCCCCAGATGACTGTCATCACATTTGGTAAGTGAGGCAGTGGGGACTCGGGACTGTGCAGGCTTCCAAGCAGGGAGGGAGCAGAGCCATCTGCACATCCAGGCTGGTCCCTGCCTGCTGTCCCCGTCTGACTGCTGTCCACAGCCACCACAGAGCCTGAATTCCCTGTTCTGATTAATGCTGGGAATGATGCTCCTGGCAGCTGGCCTCCCAGTCCTGAGTCGAGAGGGATCTATGTCCCATTTCCTACCTGGAAGATTGCACTTCATTATAAATTCTAAAGCCTAAAGCTTTTTTTTCCTTCCTTTTGTTGTTGTTGGGTTTTTATTGTTTTGGTTTTTTTTGTTTTCCGTTTTAGTACATGGTGCATATATTAGTCTGCTAAGCAAATTCTTCTTTCTCCATAGGTTTCCTATTCCTAGCAATTCTCTGTTCAATTTTAGACATGACTTCTGATGATTGTGTTCTTTAGGTCCAGGAGCCCAACTATAACATCCCACAAGGATGTTCTTCCTAATGAAAACAAACTGTCCCTATTATAAGCCAGGCAACCTCCCTGGTCTTGAGAGAAGCCTGGGATCTTGTTCTGTGCTTGCAAAGTGAATTGTTTGGATTGGGAATTATTTCCAATATTACCTTAGGGGACTGCTGTAATACCACATATAGCTTGCAGCTTTAAGCTATTTGGGATAGTCAGGGAAAAGAGAATTTTTAGAAGTCTTACTAATTTTTCACTGTCAGAGTGATGAAGGTGCACCTATGTTTGTGCCAATACTGTTCTAGGTCAGAAGCAGTGTTTTAAGGGTTTTGTGGGTTTTTCTTAATTTAAAATTGTTTTATTGGAAAAATGGGTGCAGATTTTCTTGTCACTTGGCAAGCTAGGATGGCAAAGAAGGCTCGCCTATTTTTCACCCTTCTGCTGAGAAGAAATCTGTTTCAAGCAGCTGCTGCTTTTTTATTGTAATAATCCTTGGAGAGAGCAAACAGGATGGCACTGGGGACTGTATCCTGTGATATCTCCTGGGTTTCAGGAGGAAATGTGGAGGTATAGCTGCAGCACAGCTGAGAGCAGTGGTGAGGAGAGACACTCGCCAGGATAAAGGGGCTGCTGATGAGTGAAGCCATGACTAACTGGTGGCCTTTGGAGAAGGAGATTGGTGCTTGCAAAGGATCTCAGAATAGCTTTGTTTATGAAACTTGCAAACAATTGAAATATTAGCAATGCCACTGAGTCAGAGAGAGATGAAATGGTTTTACAGCTGCTCTGATGATTCTTGTGAATCTGCGGGGATTTGTCCACAGGGAATTTCATCCCTAACAGTAGAAATAGCAATTCTTACTATGAGTCAGGGCTGACACTTAGCAGAAGGCAATTAGGGCATTGGTAGATTTAGCAAATGTGAGTCAGTGCAGCAGCAGGAATAGACCACAGGGCTCCTTGGTTGGAGACCATCACCCTTTTTCCTCCAGTCTGGTCCCTTCCAAGCACAACCTTTCCCTTTCAAATGGGCTGAAGTCATCCAGAGAACTCACAAACAAACAGCCCTCCTGAAGGTCTTTGAGAGAAGGCAGTTGCTCAGCTGCCTTTACCGGTGCTCTCCTGAAATGTCTGCCCTACCAACCAGGTGTGAAGGGCACCAGAGGAGCCATCCTTATCTTCTGGGAATGACAGAAGTCTGTACAGCAAAGCAAGACTTTAGGGATGTGTTTCTGCTCCCTCTTTGGTTCAGGATACTGCCCTTCTGTTTAAATGCAATATAGGTGAAAATATTCCCCAGAGTGAGGCTGTTCCTTCCTGGGTTTTTCCAGTCCACATGGAATTTTGGTGGATGCCCACGTTAAAATATTAGCGGCAATTTGCTGCAATTTCCTGCAATTAATTGCAAAGTTAAATTCTGCTGTAATGGCCTTCCAACCCCTACAACTGCAGGGAGAAAATTTCTGGCCAAATAAAGGATCAGTGAAAAGAAACATCTTTTTTTTTACATGACACCCTGTTAGCCTTAATAACAGTTTTCTTTCTGTAAGTGCAGTAAAGTATGGAAATATTGCTGTGCTCCATGGTGCAATTTTCTGACTGTGATTTTCTCTGATAAAAGCCTTCAGAGAGCGCATTTTCCTTCCCACTTATCTGCCATCAAAAGACAGCAAATACATGAAAAATCCAGTTGTCACTCTAAACAAAATATACAATTACTCTGGGTTGATGTTTTAAGCAGAAATAATTTCCATAGCAAAACCCCCTGCAGCTATTTTCTAACTGCTGTGATGTTTGCTTCTAGCTTTTTGCATTACGCATGTATCACCTGTTTTAGACATTTGAATGCAAAGATGAGATATCACGAGTTAGAACTTAGCACTTGCCAAATTAAATATTTGCTGGGCTGAGCCCTCAGTTCATTACTTGACTGGTGCTTTGCAGCAGAGAATGAAAAAATCTTTTCTAACCTGCCAAAGGTAGTTATTTTAGGAAGCTGACGAAGAGGACAGATGTTATTTAAGTGGTTGAGTGAGAAAAGGAAAGAGTACACGTTAAGTCTTCTGGAATAACCAGGTAGATGAAAGAAAGTGGAAAGGTTCCTGAAATATGCTGATTTGTTTGGAAAAATCCAAGCAGAAAATATGAGATGGAAATTTGATGCTTCATTTTTCACAACTCGAAATATTAAATTGGGGTTGTTTGAGTCTCATATTGTTTGGAATGAGTTATTTTTGGGGTATCTCTGAGCTTTGAAAGTACTTGAAACACAGAATAATATTCCTATGGTTTGGTTCCACTTGGGTTTTTTTTTTTGGCATACAACTGATACTAGAGGTCAAGAGCCTTCATACAACTGTATTTAGGAGCCGAGATGGAAGTTTTTCCTACCTTGTTTCAAGGGCTGAAACTAAAAATAATAGTAAAAAGCAACTTATCTTGGAAAGCAAACTAAAGTTTTTCTTTTTGGCTCAGACTGAAAGACCATTGGAACAGGCTGCTTGGGGAAGTGCTGGAATCAGCATCCCTGCAAGTGTTCAAAAAACATGTGGCTGTGGCACCTGGGGGTATGGGTTAGGGGTGAATATGGTAGTGACAGATAAACAGTTGAACTTGATGATTTCAGAGATCATTTCCAACCTTAATGATTCTATGATTCTACTCTATGATCTCTTTTCTTTAGTCATTTAGGCTTTTTTCCTCTTTCTTTCCCCCCAGCATAAAAAAATATACTTCATCCACATAATTCTGAAATGCAAAATCAAAACTAAGTTTAAAACTTCAAAAGGTGTTTTAGCACTTTTAAACTAGAATTGAGTTTGAAAGAGAAATCCCCCCTTCCTGCTTAAGGTAGAAATGCCAAAACACTTTGAAAACATGAAGAAAAAACCTATTCTGATACTTTTAGTATCATGGAATCAAATCAAAATCATTTAGGTTGGAAGTGACCTCTGGAGTCCATCTATTCCATCCTTCCTGCTCAAGCAGGATCAGCTGGAGCAGGCTGCCCACGTCCTGCTGGGTTTTGCCTGTTGTCACAAATGGATATGACTTCTTGCTTTTGCCTGAAAATTGAAGGTCAATCTACTATTAGTTTTTGTCTCCCCCTGAATACCATTTCTGCAAATTTATCCTTATTCAAATAGAATATTAAAAAAAACCCCACCTCACCACCATGTTTTCTGAGTGACATTTCCCAGAAAATACTGCTGTTCACACAAGTTTGGGGTTTGTTACTGTTGGTTACATATGTAAAATTCTCTGGAGAGCACTGGTTTCACACAAAGAAGTCTGATTCAATCTTCCTGTGGAAATTTTCATATTATAATTAAACTTGGCTATTGTTCAGAGGGTCTTTGCAGTGAAGATTCAAATGTGCTGGTGAGGTCATGTCATCATTTAAAGTTCCTGCAATGAAACAAAGTGCAGAATGCAGATACATGGCTATCAGTTAAATTATGTTAATTCTGTCTGAGAAAACGAGTATTTGGCATTTCATGCTGTGTAAAAACATAATTTCATAGTGGCAGAAAAAGCCATTGACCTTCATATGCAAGTGGCATAGCTGGTTATTCTGAACCAAGCCAGTCCTGCTCTCAAAGTGACAACAGGTCCACTGTGCTGGACCCTCGCTGCTGAAAGGCTTATGGATTCTGGTTGGTCTCATGCTCAAGTCTAAGCTGAAGCTCATCAGTGTTTCCAGGTCAAGTCACCTATGCCTATTCCCCCTATTCACCTGCTCCTTTCCCTCAGGATGTTGGAGCTAATTCCAGGCTTAGAGAAGCCCAGTGCATAACAGGACTCAGCCTACAGAAGCAAGATTTTAAGTAGAAGAGAAAAACAAGCCTCTTAGCAAGACTTAGTCAGGTCAGCTGCTCTGCTGTTCATATTTATCCAGCAGTGGTGCTCAGCTCTACAATTAAAATAATCTAACACACTTGTGTAAAGGTCAGGCAGCAGATGCTGCCACTAGACCTGATAGATTCACTGATAAGCTTCACTTTCAGGCAGGGTTTATAAGAAGAAAATTAAGTATCCACACGTGATATTTCCAACAACACGCGCACATACACAGGCATGTGTTTTAGCAGGGAGTTTATTCCTCATTTTCTAGTGGAAATATGCATTATTAAGGCTCAACCTTTTGAAATCCATGCCACACACACTAAATAAAATGGATGTTTTAAATGAGATATGTGACACATCTGACTAGCAATTGTTTAACTACAGTCAAGTGTTTGCGTAGTTAACAGCAAATGAGATGTGTTCTGAAAAATGAATGGATATTGCACTAATACACAGAATATCTTTGCATAGTAATAATGGAAGAAAAATCAAATTATTTCAGAGTCTGACTAGGCATTGAATGGAGTATATGAGAATGTAAATTAGAAAGAGAAAGGGCCATACCTTTTTATTCTCACCAATCTTTTATAGGTAATGAATTGTTTAGAAAATTTAGCTAGGGAAAAGCTCTTGAGTTGGAGACTGACAGTCCTTCAGGGTATTCTCAGAGGTTATCTCTGCAAGGCAGGTGAAGGAGGAAAGAGACAAGCTTAACCCTATACAAAAAATTATGATGTATTATGAGCAACTAATGGTAAACTAATGGAGCCTTTTCAGCAAAGACACCACTGGCTGCAATTTCTCTTCATTATATGCATAAAAAAGCAGCTCTTAATGAAACCTATATTCTGGTGATTTCTCAAGTTCAATGAAATTAGCAAGAAATATTCTGCACTTGAAACTTCACATGGTTCAGCATTCTGAGCAGCGAGCAGCAAGGAGCACTGAAATCAGCATTAAAAATCTGTTGCAACCACAGATCTGGCAGATCAAGAGTGTACCTGGGCTTTTTCTTTTCTTGCCCAAATTTTTCCTTTCTGAGATTTTTTTTTTTTACATGAAAGAAACTGTGTGACCTTATGATGGCTTAAATATCAGAATCTGTTGGATTGCTCTACTTCTAAAGTAAAAGCATAAAAGGTGATCGTAGTAATTGTGTCCCTACAGATTTTGTGAAAAGAGACAGCTGGAGAGAGGCCAGAGACCCCACACATACCTCCATAAAATCAACAAGGTGGGTAAAAACCGTCACTATAAGAATGGAATTTGAAAAACTGTAATCAGCAGACAAAACACCTGATGCATGAAGTCTCACTCCATAGCCCATTGCCTAAAAAGACTTAGCTAATAGTTGGAGAAGGAGCAAAGGAGGGAGGGAACAGGACAAGGATGACATTAGCAAAAACCAGGGCACATTACACAGTCAATAAGTAATTGCTGCAATTGGAGCTCATCATCTGCTTAGCACTTAATGTCTTGGCCTTTTCAGAATGAATTTTATTAATACTAATGCCTGAAGAAAACTGTACAGTCATTATCTCTGTTGATTCTTATGATGTTCAAAAGTGAAGCTCTTCTCTTGCTTTTGATTATTTATCTCCACCAAATTCTTCATGTCACCAAGGGCTCTCAGGCATTTACAACATGCCTCTGGGGTCTCTGAGGAGAAGTAGTGTCAGGACTACTCCCTTATAAACCCATACTGACTTTTCACAATCACGTTCTTATTGTCCTTCAGAAGTTTGGAAATGGAGAAAAATTGCTAGAAATCATTATTTTCCCAGGGATCGATGTGGGATCAACTAGTCTGTAGTTTCCTGGATCTTCCTCCTTGTCCTTCTTGAAGACTGGATTGACATTTGCTGTCTTCTAGTCTGCAGGAGTCTCTCCTAATCACAATGACCTGAGAAAGAGAATCAAGAATGGCCTTACAATGACATCAGCCGTGTCCCTCAGCTTCTCATGATCAGCTGTCATGGATTTGTGTAATGTTTAAGTGCTCCCTAATCTGAATCCCCTAATCTGAATCCAGCTGCCTCTTCTACAGAAGCAGGTGTGCCTTGTTTCAGACTGCCACAGGTCTCAGAGACCTGGAACTGCTGATGGCTGGAATTACCAGCAATGATCAAGATAAAGAAGGCACTGAGTATCTTTGGCCTTTTCTGCATCCTTGGGGAAGAAATGTGAGCTACATTTGAGTGATGCTGGCTGCCTTCTGATGAACTGTGCTGCTAATGGTGACACTCTGGTGATGCCAAAATTACCCTGGAAGACTTAGGAGAGGAAATGCCTCGAACCTCGAGGTTGAAAGGCTCGTGGCTTTCAGCAACCCCAGTTCCACATGCTGCATTTTTTTCCAGGAGCCTCTGGTCTCTGGGAAAGTTTGCTATAACCCACCATCTGTCCAGCAGAGCTCTTGCAGGTGATGCCGAAATACTTGTCTGGTGAAAAATGGCTTTTATTCATATTGTTTTCTTTAAAAACCAGATGGCTTTTAATCATATCTTTTTCTTTAAAAATCAAAATGTAATTTTCTTGCATGATTTCTGCTGCTCTTTTGCTTTTATTCCTCTTATGTTTCTGTTTCCTTCCATTAGTTTTCTAAATTAAGTGTAACTATTTGAGCTGTTCTGGACCCTTGCGGCAGGAGCATAAGGATTTGCAATCCTGCAGAAAGGATTGTGTGAATTTTCTCTGAAATTGCTAGGCAAAAATCATTTGTGTGCTCTAAGAGTGAGGGCAGGGCAGAAACCTTGGAATGATAGTGCTAGAAAGACCTTATTCTGTATCTTTTCCAAACATTGATTTCTTGAGGAAGGGAGATCATCAACAAAAGAAAAAAACAAACCCTGACATGCTGAGGAGGGCCCATTAGAGGAATTCAGGCTCATTAGTCCTGCTAAATATGATACTGTGTGTAAAGTCAAAAAAGCAAAGTGAGGTCTGGGAAACTTGGCAGGAAATCAGCCAAGATCCATTATGTTCTCTTTCACATGGCTGGTTGCTGGTGACATTAATTGAAGGCTGGGCCCTCTTTTTTGCTGAATAACATGGGGTCATTTTAATTTCACCTGATTATGTTGCCCTTTTGTAAAAAGTCTGACAAAAACAAGATCTGTTGAAACTCTACCAATGAGTCCTTGGCTGCCCAAAGGCTCTCTGGGCAGATAGAAGGTTTCTGCTAATAAGTGGACTGACCCATTTTTCACTTCTAAATATCCCAAATAAATTGGCTACTGTACTTCTGCTTCTCAGTAAAAGCTGACCAGGTTTCTGTAGCTTCTCCATCTCTATTTACTACATGTGGGAACTTGTGGAAATATTAAAAATGCTACAATTCCTACTCACCCCCAAAAGAAAATTACTTGAGTCAGACTGACCACCTGAGGGTTGCCAAATAGTGGGAGTAGATGAAATAAGTGCCCTTGTAGGAAAAGTCCGTACAGTAGTGGAATTGTTTTGAGAGAACATTTTTTGGGAGAACTTTTTGCCACGCCCTTGGATAAGAACTGTGATTCTTTCTGCTTTTATCAACATTATTGATAATTTCCTCTTATGGTTACCCTGCTGGTTTTTTTCAGTTTCCTGAGCAGAATAGCTCAGCTGTATAATAAGGAGATGAATTTGACCTCCCATGTATCAGTGTAAATCTAAAGTGACACTGCAGAAGTCAATCTGATCTTGGTTAGGGGAGAAAGTGTCCCACTAAAAAGCTTTTCAAAGAGAGAAATTCCCTCTCCAGTTGTGGAACAAATTAACTGTTAGAAGCAGCCAGTTGGATGCACCTCTCTGGGGCCAATGACCAGGGAGACTTAAAAGTCCATTAAGCTAATGCCTAAATTCACTCTTTGCACACAGTGTGCACAGAGAAAGTGTCCTCCCGAGCTGGGCTGTGGCGAGGCCCTGAGCTTCCATCAGGGAAGGGTTTTACATCAGCGAGGAAACATTTGGTGACTATAACTACCCACTGCGTTAATCATCGGCTTGAATTAAAAGTCACTGACAAGTTGCTTTGGGCTTTGCGTGGCCATGCAAGGGAAAAAAAGCCAGAATGAGCATTTCTGAGCAAACTAGATGTGCCAGCGAGGGATCATCCTTTTCCTCTGACTGCTGACGCATCGCACAGAAATGGGGCTCTGTCAGAACAGGACCGGCCCTTTCACAGGGCAAAATCTGCTCTTTTGCTTCATGAAGCACAGGGAATGATGATGGGGGAGCTGGCTTGGTTTGAGGGAGAGTGTCAGTGAGTGGTGCCACCGAGACCCTGCTGCTGGATGGCTGCTCCAGACAGGACAAGGCTGAGCCTTGCCTTCTGCTGAAAGGCTCCCCCATGACCAAGGCAGGCTGGGTTTGGAAGACCATGTTTCTGGGGGCCACTACCCAATGCCCTGCCTGGGGACCTCTGGGAAGCAGGAGTAGCCTACTAGTCCCTTGAGCCATCTAGTGGTGCCTTCCTTGAATTTTGAGTACAACATGTCACTGAAAAGTATAATCAGCCTCTCATTAACGTGAAAAGAGTGCAAGAAGCTGGCTAACTACAATGAAAGCATCCGTGCTTTCAGTAGTAGGTTACCAAACCAGCAAAGATTCTGGCCTGGAAATGGCAGACAAGATAAAGAAGTGGATGCCAATATAGGATGCTCAAGGCTAAGAAGCTTGGTCTGGTATGATCTGTCTTACGCTTTGGTGTTTGCAGCACTTGATGGATGCTCACTGAACGAGGCTGAGGTTTTAAAAAGAAAGCTGAACTTTCTGACCTGAAACCTCAAATCATTTTCTGATGGTTTTTGTAACTGAAAAGCAGAAATAGAGTCTTCAGTAACTCAAAAAAGATTTAATGATCAAAGCTGCAATTAAAAGTGTGGTGAGTCATCTTACAGTTGTCCATGTGCTAAAAAGTACAGGCTGTGCAAGAGATCAAGTCATGGCTGGTTTTACTCAAAACAAGGATACAGGAGGAGCTGCTATTACTTCCAGCTTTACAAGCAATCTAAGTTCTGTAGATCTATGTTTTTAGAGCAGAAGAAAAGGAAACAGTCCTGACTCCCCCATTTGTGTATTTTATTTATTAGTTCTGTCTGCAGCATCTGAATTCATTATGGTGCTTTATTACGTTTTGCCTTTTTTTTTTCAGTGTCTGCACTCAGTAGGAATCTTGTTGGGTTTTTTTTTTCATTTGCACTAACAAATTACCCACCAAAACAAAACCAGAAAAAATGATTTTGAGTTGGTTTTTTTCTCTTTTTTTGCTTTCTGCAGCATGCACTAACAATGAAATATTTAACTGAACTTTTCACAGTATGTGCATTTTCTCAAATTAAAATTGCAAAAGACAAGGAAATTAAGATAAAAATATCCAACCATGCTGTTTCCCAGAAACTCTCTCAAGTGATCTGGTACTTTTCTTTAAATCCTGTTGATTTATTCTGTTTGATAGAAAAAGTAGTGCTGAATACAATTTGGTTTAAGAAAAGCAGAAACTCCTTCCTAAAAATGTTTAGCCTGTAACATGTAAAAGCAGCTAAAAGGAAGCAGGAGAATTTGTAACTCTCTACTGGAAGAATGTAATAAAAATTTGGATTTTCTGCTACAGGTCTTGCTTTTGCCATTCCTCAATTCCCTTCCTACTGGCAGTGAGATATTTCATGTTTTATTTTCAAATTCTCATAACAGCTTCAATATTCAAACTCTAACTCACTAGAATGTGATTGGCTACTTTACAAAAATCATGGCTGTAGCTCTGCTCTTAAAGATTTATTTGTAAAGCAAGCTTTTTTGTCTTGCCATTTTTGACATCAAGTGCCTCCAGTCAATGACAGATAGCTATAAATAAATGCCAGCTTTTACAAGAATCCTCAGAGAAACATCTAATGTAAAATATAATGCAATCAAATCAATTGGTACTTTCTTTTGCAGCTTTATCTGAAAAGGGACCTGCTCTGTATGTTGAGAGACAAATCAGGTTATCTGATCTAGCATGTCTTGCAAACAAGTAAACCCAATCTCTTATCATGGATCAAACGCATTGTAGCCACTCATTCATTCGACATAATGCATCTATAGAAAATGCTCCTAAATTCTTATATTACAAACACAGTTGTTCAGCAAATGAAAAGTAGAATTGCTATCTCTACGTTTTCAGTGTATTAGAAGGGCCTTTATCTACTGCAGTCAAAGAGTTGCCACAGTTTAAAGGGGAAATAAAAGAAAGTCCTGTTAAGAAAACATGGATCTCGAACTGAAGGATTTTATGGACTTTTTCTGAAGGTGGTCCAGGACAAAAATCCCAGCTGATAGCCTTTAAACTGGGGGGAGAAGGAGTCCATCTAAGAACTGGGCAATGGTTTAGGCATGGCTCAGTCTTTGCTTGCATTTGGGAGAACATCAGCAGAAGTGGTGAGAACTTCTCCAGAGCTTGGATATGGATATCCAGTGGGCTTTGACAAAAATCTATGAAAGCCCTGGTGCAGTGTGAAATGGCTTGTACCTGCCTATGGGGTGAAAGACCTGTAATTGCTCTGCTCGGTCAAAGCAATATCTTGGTCTTGACAGAGTCAGAGCAAAACCATCTCAAGGGAAAGATGAGGCTATGCAATTATGAAGTTCCTGCAGGAGAGTTTTCTCCCCTCCTGTCAGTCACTGGTTGTCTGACAATTTTGGCCAGGAGTGATTATATGTCTTATAGATGATTTGTTCTCCACAATAACGTGATGATGGTCTTATTCTCCATGCTAATAGGGAATCTTTTAAAGTGGGATGACAGGGAACCTCCATATCTCATAGCAATGAGTCCCCTAAGTTCATGATATGCTTAGTAAAATAAAATTGTTACATTAGTTTGAAACTTTTTCCTTCCCCCCCCCAATTTCACTGTGTACCCCCTACTTTTCTACAATGGAAGAGAAAGCTATAATAATTTACTGATGTCAAAGGAGTTTATAAGAGCATCTAAGAATCTTCTCTGTGTGCCTTTATATTTTCACTAATCTATGCCTTGTTCCATGCTGTTGGTCTCTTCTCTAAATTTAGCTATTGCAGACATTCCAAAATCTTGTCACATATTTCCTGTCTCGGCCACTCATCCATGCAAGTGAGGATGGCCTTGCTACCAGATATAATCATGAGTGGATAACTTTAATCTTGATGAGAACTAAAAGCTTGACAATGAGGAGGAGGATTTTTCAAGGCTCAGGCACAGAAAGCAGTGACAAAATTTGGCTCCATTGTACTTACTTTTTATGTGCGTTCAAAAGAGGAAAAATACTTGCATTTTAATATCAATCCAGCAATCTAAACTGGGAAGGAAGTAATTATACATGAAAGAAATATAGCCTTTTGTAATAACACTTTTAAGTATCAATTTCATTCTATCATAATATTTTTATGATTAGATTTACCTCCTAATATTTTAATAACTTTGGTATGAAATAAGGAAGTCCTTTGTAGCTTATCTCAGAAGCCTGTCTAGGACGTCGCACTTAATGAGGTTTATAATTCAATATACCCACATCTGCATCTTTAATAATGCCTAACATTTAATCTTCATTGCACTACTTGAATCAAAAGATCTAAAATTAAACCTACTGCAGCTTAATCTAATAATAAACATGCGTGACATTTTGTGCAAAATGTGTGCCTGATCAGTGCAGTGCACTCTTACAGTTGTATCAGATAGAGAAAAACATGGTTTCATCAGCCAAAGGTAGATGATGACATTTAACTTCAGCCGATGCATCCACTTTGGGAAAGGTCTAAGATCCTGCTCCTGGAGGAAAGGGCTGATTGTCACACCATTAGCAAATTTAGGTCCAAATCCCACTAGTTAGAACAGCATCTACACATATCCCTACTAGTGACATGTGGTCTTCAGAGCCTCTAACCTCAGAGAGGTATTTTTGGTACCTTCGACAAGAGCCTTGACTTCACGTGTAGTCAGTGGTAAGATGCTCCTATTTTGCCTCATCATTAGCTGGAGCTTGTGAGAACCTGAGGCATTTGAATGTTGTTTGGCTTTTCACTCCTGTAAGTGTCCTTCCTACCTCAGGTTCCCCTCACCCTTGTAAACTGTTATAATCCTGCTGGGGCCAAGTTCTCAAGTGAGAATGTAAATTGATCTGGACCATAAGGGTGGGCTTTCAGCCATGACATTTGGTGGGGTTTGGTAGCCACAGCAGTAGGGTCATGCCCCTTCACTAAAGAATGAGGGGACTTTATATGAGACACAGATTTTGTGTGGCCAGAAGGAACTTTGCGTGAGAAGACCTCCCTGGATTAATGGGCTTTGCACAAGCAGACAGAGCAAAGAGGCCAGTTTCTGCAGAGCTTTTTGTGGACTCAGGGCTTTGCATGGCACCTATAGATTGCTCTTGTTTTCTTCTCCAGTACATGTTGTTCTGTAATCAGGTTCTGTATGTTTTGGAGGCTACAAGAGTTTTGCCAAGTGATGGGAACATTTATCTCCCATGAAAGTGAGACAAACAAACAAGACAGACAATATAACATGTAGAGACAACATTTTGGAGAACAGACAGTGTTAGAATTGCCTCAAACATATTCAAGTGAAACGATGAATTTATGAAAGCTGAGCACAAGTATTTAATGAGAAACCGAAACTTCTTATTTATCCTCAGGTCAGCCACACTCATAATCATCATTTTAATTCCTTACAGGTGTAAAAATTAGCAACAGTAAAAGACTGGGACCTATACTAGACCTTGATCCAATATATATGTCCATGTATTTAAAGGACTCTTGTTGTGTTCATTACTGGATTTTAGAGCAGTCAAAGTCTTTTTTAAAAAATGTATTTTGAGGCCAGAATAGGAAACAACAGTGTAGCTCCTTCATGTGAGATGCCTGTGTGATATTCACTGAAAGCTCCCATCACAAACACAAAGGCAGTTCTTCATCAGGATCTGACCAGAATACTTTGACATCAGCTGGATCAGGATAGGAAGCTTTGGTTGGAGGAGACGAAAAACTGGTGAAAACTTTGCTGGGCCATAGAATTCCCCACTTGAAGCTGAAACCTCACAGCTCAACTGGGCTCCATCTGACTTTAATTAAATAAGGAACAATCAAAGTCTAAAAATCTCCCTGATCTCTATCAGAGTTGCAAACTAAAGGTTAACATTCTCAGTATTTTTCTGTTCCTTTGAAGTCAATAGTGAACTTTGTGCAGTGCAGGGGGACACAAATGCCATTTGAGGAGCTGCAGGTTTACAATCATTTGGATGTAATGTTTATGCAAGGAGAGGGAGAAAAGCTGCATCTTGAAATGATGACTTCACAGTTGTGGGTCCCCTCTCCTCCCCCAGATGGATTTTATCTTTGGGATTTGCTTTGTCTTATGGTGGAGCTTGAGGCACAATTGCATCTAGTAAATGAGGGGAAACCATTGTCTTAGTTTTCCATTAGCTATAAATCACAAACCACTCCATTTTTGTACAACCATTTCCCTTTCTGCCTTCCTTGCATACTGGTGAGGTGAGCTAGAGATTCACTTGATAAAAACATCCTGAACTAAAACAGCTGGAAATAGACAGTATAATAATGCCAGCCTGCTGTCAGCCCTCATCTATTTTTGTTTGATTGGTATCTGATGGTGATTGAAAGGCTGACTCCCAGAGTTAACCACCTTGAGGCCAACCTTGAAATCGTGTCGCATTTGGCTACTTGATAGCATCTTAAGCATAGCATGAGATCCGAAGCACACACGTTGCAAAAAATAGAAAGGTGACATCTTGCTACACTGCACAGGAAAGGAAAAGCAACATGGAAGGAATCTGACAGACATGCAAAGACATGGAAATGCTGCAAGGCAGAGAGAGGAGCCTGTACACATTTGTTAGCAGCTCTGGGCAGGAAGAAGCAGTAACTTCCCCAGGGTCCAGGTTGGCTTCATGTCTTAACTGTTATCAGTGTCCCTCCCCAAAATAATGTCCCTCCTCAGCAGTAGGAGCGTGTAAGGGCAACTTTGCCTGCACATAGTTCAGGGAGGCTGAAATCAGAGCAGCTCCCAGAGTTAACCTGTTTTTATTTGCTGGGGGTGGATTTTGTTTTCTTAGGGGATGGAGAGTGTGTTGGTTTGCAATGCAGGGTGCTAGGGCTGTTTAGAGTGTTTATATAGGACACATGAGTAGGGAAAACAAAATAAATTTTGATTATGTTGAATAAAAACTAGGAAAGAGTGACAATGACAGGTCTGCTACAGAGCAGAGTATTGGTTATTTTGATTTCAGTTTCTGTTGTCTGACTGACTGACAGCTATAAATAACAGCTATGAGGCCAAAAGATACAGATCTTCAAATCATGCCTCCCTGAAAAGAAAGGAGGGATGCTTTCAGAGGTTGTGTAGCTCAGGTAAACATCAACAAACCATGACAATGATCTCCAGAAGAGAGAGTTAGTGAAGTCAATGCACCTGCTGAAAAGAGTGATGCTGCAACACAAAGACCAGGAATAGCAAGGGAAGAGCTGTGAATAAATAGGTCTCACTTTTATCTGCGCTGGAAATGCAAATAGGAACTAGCTTGTATTGCCGTAGGAGTAAGAGGTGTCGTGGGTATTATATAAAACATGGCTTGACTTTGGGTCAATGTACTGTATTTGATGCAGGTTTGCATTTGAGACAGCATGATAAAAAAACAAATAGTGTGCTGCTATCACAACAAGAGATATCAAAGAGGTCTAAGCACGGTCCTCGCTAGTGATAAAGGACTTTGTAAAACAGAAGTTGCAATTGATGTTGAAATTGCTTGCTTTTTCAAAATGTTTTAACATCATTCCTATGTCAGCTTCCCTGGTGGGTTTCTCATGCAGTGCTGAGGCAGGTCTCCTCTGGTATGTAACCCTGTAACATACCAGTGGTGCTTTCCAATGCCCTTCTGCAAGGGAAGAATTTTTCCCTTAAATGGAAAATCTATAGAAAACCATTGTGATCACTGATGGATGCTTTTTATATGGGCACCCTTTCTCTCTTGGTGTCTGCCTGAGATTTTCTGCTTAGGATGCAAAGCTCCTTTCAGGTTCTTGACTGAAAGAGTGGTTGTGTTTTCACCGGCAGAGTCCATCTAACAAAGTTCCCCTTTGGGGGGTGGGGTGGGGAGGTGAGAGGCAGCAAGCAGCTGGGCAGGGCTTTCTGCCTGACCGTGCACAGAGGGGTGAGTTCTTCCCCAGAGATCAATATTTACCATTGGACACGCTGGTGTAGCCATAGTACTGCCGAGGAGCAGGTGGGGCTGGACGAGAGGGATCTGTATTAAGCAATTGGATGAGGGTAGGTTTTAGAGGGCGAGGGGAACTTGCCCTTCATCCTGTTTGTCCCTGGAGTTCAGTGCAACATTGAAAAAGACTAAGCCTCAAACATGAACTTCACTCCTCCGTGCTACTGGCAGCCAGGGAACTGATGGGAAAGGTGAGTCTGGGAAGAAGATCTGATGTATTTTTACTATTACAGCAAAAGGTCAATGTCAGCACAAGGCCTTGACAGCAAAGCAGGGCTGGCAGAAGCACTTGGTGCCTGCATTACCAGAGTGGCAGAACAAGGCTGCTTCCCATGGCTCCCTGAGCCCCACATCTATTCCAGGTGAGAGGGACAACACAGGGCACTATTTTCTTGAACTATTTATTTGTGTTCTGAGCTATGTAGTATCTATAGCCTCTACCAAATGGCTGTCAGCCAGTATATGCCCATAACAAACGTCCCACCCCGCAACTCATTGGCTGTTTATTCCCACCAACACTACTTGTCATTTTTAGCTAGTAGATGCAGAAAAAGGAATATGGAACTAAAAGTTCCCAATGGCTGTCAGTGAATTTATTTTGCAGTTAACAGCCTTTGTAATGCACAGACTAACTTTATCTCATTTCACTGTGGGTGTGCTGGGATAATTGCTCAAGTACTTTGTTAAAAAGAAAAGCTCTCCACATTTCCATTAACTCCCGGCATGGTGTCTGATTCAGTTGACTGCACTAGGTACCATTTACAGTTCAATTTCACAGTCATGATGGACTGAAACACATAAACCTGCTTCCTCTCCACTCCACTAATCACATGGGTTAATAAACAGGGAGATTCATAAGGTCTGTTGCTTTTATTTTTCCTTTGTAAGGTTATTTTTATGAATTAAATTATGAGCTTTTTTCCCTGTGAAATCCAAACTGCCAGAGGAATAAATACAGTGTTATCTTATTCAGTAGGGTGTAATAAGCTACTATTTTAGGGAAGCAAGCCAGGCATACCAAAGTTGTTGCAAACTAAAAAGAAAAAAATATCCAGCAACAAAGAATAGCATTGTATGATGTCAATCTACAGTATGCATGTGTTTATATAATCACATTGGAATTTACTTTGAACTTTAGCCTGGAAAATTTACTTACTGGAGGGAAGGGGAAAGGATTTGAGTATCTAAGCACAAAAATGGCTAAGACAAAGTAGTAAAACTGTGTGGTTGGTTTTACAGCAGAACCACGTGAAAATGCAAAGAATCCCTTTTGTAACGGGTAGAGACAAGTAAGCCACTTGATCGTTATGGTATGAGATAAGTATACAAGCCACAGGAAATGCTGTGTTATTCACATTCCTCTCTTATTGTTTTTCCAAGGGTGGTTAATTCTTGCCTTTTTAAGGAATTTTTTTTTGTACATGACTTGTTCTTGCTCTGGTTTGATAATACCAGTTCCCTACAGAAAAAAGAAAGAACAGTCATAACTACCGTTACATAGAGGAGAATGCCAAGGGTTGTTTTTAATCCTGTGGCTGCTTTAGAGAAACAAGAAGAGAAAAAACCCCACATTTGACCTATCACAGCATTTATTAGCCCTCATTTACACTGACTGAGGGTTCAGTTGACTAGTCCTAAGTTCAGTGCTGCTACCCACAAACCCCCTTTTCTCTGTAGGGACTCTCTGTCCCAGCTGGACGTTTGTAAAATTGGATGTAGTAGCCTTTCTCTCTTAAAGTCACGTGAGAGAAGCATTCTGATCCCTTAAACACATTTTTGAAAGGGCTTAATACCCAGCAACTTCTTTTGGGTTAATTTGGCCAGAATAACAAAAGATCTCAACGTGGTCTTTGCTGAGTCACTCAGAAAATTCTCTTGCTTTGACAGAGCCTGCTTCAGAACTTTCCTCAGAAATGCTGGATAAAATGGAATGTTTCCTTTATTTCTTTTCTGTATTATGTCATATTCTGTGACAGTGGTATGGACCCAACTTTGATCACACATGGCCCATTCTTCACTTATGCTCAAGGGAAATCTACTTGTGATCAACACTAGTTCAGTCTGCCAAAGGCGTTGGTAATGGGCTACTGGGTTTTTCACCTCTTTCTGTAAAGCAATACAGATTGAAATTCATAGGATTTAATCACTAGTGTCAGGACAGATTTGCAGTTTGTGTCTTGCTTTTAAAAGTTGCCTTCTCAGTGTATTTTTATGAGAATGGACAACATTTGATATTGTGTGTTCTGTTTAAACAGACATTAAAATGTGAGTTTTTATTGTTAGTAAATGCCACCTGTACTAAAATACAATTGAGTGACTTCTGTGATAAATCACCTGTACTGTATAATGGCAACATGATTCATCTGCAGACCTACCTATTGCAATATCAAAGCATTTTCCAGTCAGTACTTAAGATAATTTAATTACAGTATTTGAATTGGAAGACATAAGCACATAGAAACTTCCTCTGAGTGACTCACACAGTGTTTGGAAATTCACCATAGCAGCAAGCCTTTGCTTTAAAGTTTACTTTTCCCTCTATTTTGTTAATTTTTAGTAAGAACTGTTAGGATATGCGGGTTTGGAGCAGCCCTTTGCACCTTTTTGAGATGGGAGTCTAAGAGAGAGACAAAGCAGGGGGACACTGGGTGCCTCGTACCCCATCACACTCTGCAGCCTGCAAATATGTGATGGCAGGGAGAGGATAAGGAAACTACACAGCCCTAGGAAGCAGACCTGAGTCTTTTGAATACTCTCTGTGAAGACTGCAATGACACATGGAGAAGAGGAAGTTGATCCTAGAAAAACTAGATACATACTTTCAGCAGTTGTGGAGATCTGTACTAAATACCTTGGTCTTCTGCTGTTGGAGGAATTCATTGAAATTCTCCTGTCCCACTACATGGGGTGATCAAATATAAGACAAGAAATGATGAAAGGCTGTGTAAGTGCACAATGGCTGCTTTTCTGGGCAATACTCTGAATCCATGAATGACTAATGCGGCCAGTTCTCTTGGAACAGCAGATTCTCTGTGCTCCCACTGGACCTGGGGCTTGCAGAGACCTGCAGGAGTGTACTGAGCACTTCTGGCCCTTGGGGAAGCTTTGGCTCAAGTCCATTTCATTACACTACATTTTGTTTTATACACTGGGAAGCTTAAGTTAGATGCTGCTTTGCTGATTACTCACCTCTGTGCTCCACTAACTTGGATGTGAAGCATGTCTGTTAATTCAGTGCAACAATGGAAATGAAATAAGGCATCCTTCCACTTGGTGTCATTAGATCTTGTAATTCCATGTAATTCATTACCATTTACTTGAAACAATTTCTGCTGTAAATGACTTTTCTTCATTTTCCTCCCTCATATTCTGAGCTGCTGGTTTGCTTAAATTTTGTAAAAAAAATAGCTGTAATCTCAGGGATCTTGTAATATTTGCAAGATATGTCTTGATTCGTTTGCAATAGTAGCAGTCTGGTACTTCTCTTTCCAATATCTTTGTGATTTCCGTTCTCCATTTCTCATTCTTCATCCTTAAAGGGTTTTGGGTTACCTAAACCTAGAGCCATATTTTTTGTTGTCCTCTAATAATTTCTAGGTCGACTTTTACGTTCTTTATTCCACTTTTTCAGTTATTCTCTATAAGGTCTCTGATCCATTGCATAAGGTCAGCTTTACTTATGGACCAACAGCCTTTTCATACAGCTCAATCTTTCCTGTTCTTTTTTCTACACTAACCCTGTTGTTAGGCTAAAGCTGTTGCAGCTTCAGCCACAAGCACAAATAAATCTGGACATAGCATGCATCCTTGTCTGACTTCTCTAGTCATCCTTAACCATTCCATCATCATCTTGTCCACTGTTGCCACACGTGGTGACTTGCTGTAAACATTTTCTGTCAGCTCGATCAATCTCTTGGGATGTCACAACTTTGCAGAATTCACCATTTTTCTGTGTGGTGCTGTCAGAGCCTGCTCAGATTTTATGAAATTATTGTAGCAGCTTCAAGTGGGATCTTGGAGTAGACTCTTCCAAGATCTATTTTAAAGCAGTATGTTGGTACATTTTTTTTGAGTCCTGTCCTAAACCCAATCTGTTTATCTGCAGATATTTTTTTCACCTTTTCCTTGATGCCTTTCTTTCTTTCATTGTTTACTCTGTTTTATTTACATTCTTGAGGAACTGGTTGATACTTTAGCTGTAGATATCTGCTTGTAGCATGTGTTTCCAATGACACTTTTTTACCTTTTTCTCTTTTGAACTTTTTTCCAAGACCTTGAGATCATGACCCCTTTGTCTAAAAAAGCCCAAACAAAACCCACAAAAAAGCCCAACATCAACAGAAAAAGCTTTGCACCTGCTCAGGAAACCAGCAAGCTTCTCTAGGGCTTTTTAATCTGCTCTTCTTTAGGTTCCTCAGAACACTGTTTCTATCCCATCTTTTTCTTGCTCACCTCTTCACCTCAACCTCCGTACCCCTCTCCTGCTCATTTGCAGAAACTGATGTTGCTTAGGAGTCCCCCAAATCCTCATCTAGTGGTTGATCTAAAACCATGTCTGAACAAATAAAAAATTATTTCTAAAAAGTTAGAGTTGATACAAGAATGAATTAGTAATGGACACAAAATAAAATTTTACTGCACCCCTCTGTTAAAAGTGGCTATGAAAGTATCTGAGGAAAAGGATTTTTTTTCCCCCCATCCTCTCTTTTAACAGACTGCCTGAGTTTTGCTGGCTTCTGCCTTTATGATGATAAAGATGACTTTCAAGATGACAGGAAACAATAGGACCTGTGTGTAACAGCCTGTGTTTCTGGTCTAGATTCCTTGCCAAAATAGCTGCACTTAGCACTTACACAGGTCTTTTCATCTTCAAAGCCTTTCACAGATCTGATGTAAACAGCTGGCGTTCCACTGATTTTGGTAGCAAAGAGCTTAGTAGCCTTCAGAAAAGGATTATGCATTTGCATGGAAAGTAGGAATAGCATCTACTGCCCTGTTAGCTAAAATTTTATAAAGGTATCAAGCTTCAAGCTAGAAAGCATTATTAGCTGAATGGGGTTTAGTAACTTTCTTTGTCAACAACATACATGTTCCTGGCTGCAGTCTCATTGGATGAATCTAAGACTGATTATTGAATCAGTCATTAAATGTGTTTACAAGAAATTCAATTGCTGAGACCAACAGTATTTTTGAGTGCAATTGATTTTGATGTTTTATCAAGCCATGTACCTGTATGTTCTAATATCTATGCCCAACATGCATGCAGAGATTTTCTAGGCAGGATTTTTTTCAGTGTATTAATATCTTTGAGATTTACTTTATGATGTTTCATACTATTTAACAAGGACACTTTACTTCACGAGTACATCCTATGACATATGTTGCTATATTTAAGCTTGGAGCGCACTTAAGATGTCAAGACCTAATCCCTCTCCCTGCTCCATGACAGAAACAGGTCTGTCTAGCCTGGGATGACGTTTATCTAGTCTTTCTATCAATTATGTTCTGCTTTTACCTATTTAGAGTGACTCTACTTTGCCTTAGAGTCAGGCAATGCCTGACTCTGCTTCTGCAGTGATAAGTAGCCTAGTTATTTCGCTTTCCTTGTAAATTGTATTTGTCTATACTTCTTATTGGTTCTTGTTGCTCTTCTCTGAACTATCTCTAAATTCTCTGCATTTTCCTTAGTGTGATGCACAAATCTGGTTGCAGAGTGTTCATCTCCTATGTCTTGCATGTAATACATATTCCAGTGCATCCCAGAACAGACAGAACCAACCTTGTGTGTACAGTGTGATGGTGGTGATTCAGATTCAGTTGGCCTGTAATAACCTCAATTTCTGCAGTGATTCTGCTGAACCAGTGATCCCTGACTCATGTTTTTGTGTTTGATTTCTATTTGTGGCCTTACTGAATTTCATCATGTTGACCATTACTTATGAACTTTATAATAGGACATCTGAATTTATTAGTAGGGGGAACAAGCTTTCTATACTGTGGGAATAAGGGTTTCTCTGCACAACCTGTCTGGACAGGGATGGATGAGAAGGGGTGAAATTGTTTCAATTATGGAATTGTTTTTCCAACTGCTCTTCCAAATGTGTCAGGTACTCCAAAATCAAAAGCTTTGGCTTGATCATAAAGGTTTTTATGACATTGAGATGAAAATTATTGGCCCTGATTCTGACCCATCCAAATAGGGCTACTGCTTTTTACATCTGTACTTCACTTGGCTTTCTGTCAACCTGGACATCAGATTCTTGAGCCCTTCTTGACCCTCCTGTGGTGTCCAGTCTCCTCCCAAAGCCCTGAAATGTAGATGTGCCAGTGTTTTACTTTCTCATGTGGAAAATGAAGCACAGGGTGAGCTGTGTTATATTCACAGCCCTGGGAACACCATGCAGGAAAGCCAGGGTTTGAAACCACTCTTTCAGAGTTATGAGGCTGGTGCTTTAGCACAAGCCTGTTCCTCTCACCTGAAGAGAAATAACGTCTACAACCTCTGGAATATGAAAGACGGTGAATTAAACCAAACACTCATCTCCTGCAGTGACTCATCTCCTTTTTAGTTTCAGTTGGTGGACAATTTTGTCCTCTCTCTTTGAAGAAGCAGTTTAGAGTAATTCTCTTTTAAAAATTTGTTCCTAGTGCTTTCTGCAGGTCCCTAACAAAAGTCTTCAGAGGATAATGCAGAAAATATTGCTCCAGTCATGCTTCTGGGGGAGCAACATCATTGCTGCTGCTGTGCCTTATCTGGAGCAGACCAGAGAGAAAGAGTAGCAAAAATGTCTTCATCTGTCTCTTTAGGCATCGTTCCTGCTGCTTTGTAGAGGAGGTAACAAGCTTGAATCAAAGGGAGATGTCTGAAGAATGTCACTGTAAGCACAAGCCTGTTTGTGCCTTGCCTATTGTTTGCAGTCAAAGATTTCACTGCTACCTCAAAAATGCAGATTGTAGAAGGAATCAGAACTAATCCCATCCTCTCCTCTGAACTGTGTGTTCACCTGCTTTCAGCTGTGTATCTCCTTTCTGAAGTAACATCTGAGGAATTTTTCCTTTTGCATCCATCTGGATCCTCCTTCGGTCCATCATTCTTTCCTCAAGTATTCAACAGTGACTTTCTCTTGGCTTGTTCTTGTATCCCTCAGTGCTTGCTTCATAAAAACATACTCTTGTCTTCAAATCCTTTTTGATTATTTCCTGCCACCTGTCCAGTGCTTTCTTTTCCCATAATTTCTTCACTGCTTTCTGGTTCTCTACATGGACCAACAGCTCTCACCTGAATCCTTAGCTTTGTGAATATAATTTTTCCTCCTTTTCACTTTCACGTTAAATGTATTTTGTTCCCAACTAGTTCTGAACTTCCACAACAATTATTTTCTAGTGAGACTGAAGTAGATGTTTGCAAACATTTTCAAACCACTACATTTCAAACCACTACATTTATCATTCCTAGCATCCTCTATTCCCTCCCTTCTCTGATTAACATGGGCAGGCAGCAAGATGAATATGGACTGTGAACAACACTGCTTTCTGCCCTGGCCACCTCTCTGAAGTAAAATCCTCCCTCTCCTCTCAGTTTTGATTTTCACATGGTGCATTTGCTGCTATACTTCCCTCCGGGATGCTGCCAAAAGAAGTTCCAGCTCCATTTTACGGCAGCTGTTCTGATGGGTGTGTTGTTTTCCTGCACTTGCCCACACTTGGACACATCTCCAGCAGCATCCCACCAGCTGGACCCCTTGTGCTCTCCCTGCCCAGGGCTACTCTGTGTCCTGTGGGCCACTAGGTTCTGTGTGTCACCAAGCCCAGCATGTCCATGCCCATCCACTGTGATTGCTTTCACTGACTGCTAGTGAATCTGTCCTAACAACAGGGAAAGTTACTTCTGTGAAAAGCCTAATCAGAGAGACAAGGCTGAAAATATGTTAATGAGGTGTAAACCTACAGTACTTTCAGCAAAGAACTGTCTAGCTGTGCTGGTTCTACAAAGCTCAACCTTTGTACTGTGAGGGAACCTGATGTGAACCAATCCTGAAATCTGAACTTAATGCTTACCTACAAAATGCAACCCTGATAAAAATAGCAGCCCTTCAGACTCTGCTTGATGTATAAAGAAATGCACTACGGTGTATTTAGGATTAAATCCTTTAATAGCAGTAATTCTTCCATTACAGCACAAAGCATTTTATTTTACTTTGGAATATGTCCAGAAAGACTGTTTAGTAGACTAGATTAACAACTAGTTTAAATATTTAGATTATCATCTAGTATCCCATGTCCAAGCTAATAAGGGAACAAAGAATTTCTTTCTAGATCCAGAGGACTAGGATATTCAATGCAGAACTCCAGCTGCATGGAAATAATGCAATATACCAGACATTTATCAGATACTGTATCAGCTGGGTAATTTTTTTATTGCTATTTTGAAAACGCATTTGTTTTGTTGCAGATGTTGCTGTCCAATACAAGACCAAAATGAATAATAGCTTTGTGCCTCCTGGTAGTAATATCTAAATACTATAGATTTTTTTTTTCCTCTTTTAAGCATGCTATTTCATTCTGTCTGGAGCAGTATTGTTTTGTGCATCTGTCACTGATTGTGATGTGCTAGGAGGAAGGGGGAGCATAATCATTTAGTTATGAGACATCGAATAAAACAAATGATCTTTTTATAGATTCGTAGTATTTAAGTCCAGAAGGGATTGTTGCATTTAACTTGACCTCCTCTATATTACATCTTTATAAAGCAGGAGCTTTCTCTACTGCACTAATAATTTTTCGAGGCCCGTGTTGTATACATGAAATATCAGTCTCTTGGATAAATACCAGCTGTTGGGATCTTTCCAGCTATGTCTTTTCCTGAAAAGGCTTTTGTATAATAAAAGGGGACTGATATGATGCTCTTTTTGAAAGCGAATTGTGCTACGGGAGCCAGGAATGTAAGAAGAAGCTTCAGGTCCAGGGAGAATGAGGGTTTCTGGCACGACTCTGAAAATACTAAGAATGAGTGTTGAAAGGATCTGGCAGCCAGTTTCTTTCATTTCATAGGGGAAGAATAATGGGGAGTGCCCTAGAATAGTAGACTTCTACCTCAGTTTGCAGCAGCCGTTGATAGTGTCTGAAAGGAAGGATGCTTTATGTAAATAAGCAGCAGCATTTGTCTCTATGATATTAAGAAGCATGTTTTGTTTTTTTTTTTGTTCTTGTGCATGTTGTTTCAACAATGAGCATATTGCCCACAACCACAGCAATCAGCAAGGATGTGATGACTTTCTAATGGGCTAATCACAAAGGGTTATAAATGTCCTGTAGGGCTTCTACCTATTTGTGCCAATAATGGTTAGTCATATCGATGCACGTGGTGGAGTGACTGCTGCTTGCAGTGAGGAGTTACATTGGTTATACTGTGTTTTACTGGGAGCCTCATGTACTTGACAGACAGATACTAGAGCTCTCCGAATGTTCATGTCAGTGCACTTTTGACACCTGTCTGTGTAGATATATTTGCACATCCACATCAGACTGTTAGACACTATCAATCAATACTGGTTATGGCTGCAGTTCCAAAAGTGGGATGGCAAAAGGATACCTGCAAAATGAACCTCTCTTTTCACTCTGTACAGAGAATGAACTGTATTGGGGATTAGACTGTGGCCATCCCTCATTTCTGAATGCTGTTTCCTTAGAAAAATGAGCATGAAGTGACCTTTATCCCATGGTTTCTGTATGTGCTTTGTGCTTACAAGGCTGTAACAAGCTTTCTTAAGATGATTGCTTCTTTCCCTTCCTTTTGTGGGTGACTCAACATGTACCAGATGGGAGCCCCAGGTGTAGAGCCAGAGAGCAGCTGCCCTACCTATTTGCAGGACTGCAACTGGGAGTTCTGCTGGTTTCTCCCCTGCAGTCTGTTTTATTTTGTTTTTTGTTGGGGTTTTTGTTTGTTTTGTTTTCTTTATAACTAATGTGGCATTTGGTTGGGGTTCTTGTCTCTTCTGAGTGAAATGCTTTCAACTTAATCTTGAATCTCTCTCTGGAAAAAGATAATCAGAAGAAAAAATATCTTCCTTCTCATTTTGACACAGCCTTCTATATAGTCTGAATGTCAGGAAAGCCATTTATAGAGCATGTACAGTAATTGCATGGTTAATATTTCATCAGCTGCATTAACAGCAATGTCACTAAAACCAGGTATAGATTTAAAAGGATCTCTTTTGATTAAAAGTGACTTTAGAGCTTCTTGTGTATAATAATAGCAGCAGTATATATTATCATAGATGTTGCTATGGGTTTCTGAATTTAATAATTCAACACACATAGGCACACACAGAGATTTGCATGGAGATTTTGGACAAAGCATATGCTTTCCACTTGGCAGTGATCCTCTAATTACACCAAGATTAGACTGGTGTGAAGCTGATTGCTTCAGCTTGAGCCACACTCTTCTCTCACAGCCAAGAGATTGCAAAATTTTGGGGCATGCAAACCCCTCAGCTTTCATTTCCATGCTACAGTTAACAGCTGTAGGAAATAGTGGTTGGGATTGGTTTTCTACTACTTCAGCTTCTCATGGTAGGATGTCATGTATTGTTTGGACATGAGGCAGAAATGTTTACTTTGAAACAGTGCTTCAATTCACTTGAATTCTACTGAACAAAGGTCTGCTGCCAACTGCTGATGGGGCTGAAACCCTGTAAGCATGCTTGAATGGAAAATAAATAAAGGAATTTATTGGCTGTGTCTTAATAATAAATCTCTTCAACTTCATTCTTGTTCTATATTCTTGAGAAATAAACTTTGCAAGAAGGCTTTGTGTTAAATGGTAATGAGGAACTCCTCAATAGCAAGTGTCAGTTGACTTCTTCAGACACAATTTCCTTTTATTATTTCGTAAATAATTTTCAAAAATATTAGTAGTGGATTAATTGGGGTTTTTGACAAGGAATGGGTAAAAAATAATTTTTTTATGCCTATACTTCACTGATGTTAAATTTCACCCTTTTTCCAAGTTATCACCAGATGTCCTCTTGCAGTTTGAACATGTGTGCATTTTGAGTTGTACAGGATGAATTTCCATCAGCAACCAGAACTCATTTCTGTAGGCACAGCTTGGGGCATGCCAAAATGTTGGAATTCCAAGGACTGCAGTACCAAAAGGTCAAGGTGTCTTCAGAAATTTGGGAGGTGATACCAAACTATGAAGAACAGGAGCATAAATGCTTTATTTTGCACCACTGGAAATTAGGTCTCTCTGTGCATTTTTATATATATATATAAAATATGATTCTTTCATGGTTAGGAATGGATAAATTATTGCTTAATGTTACATGAAAAATATAGTGCCTTCAAAATATTCACATGAAGTGTGGCAAGCCATCATTCATTTTCTCTCTCGACCAACCACATTGAAGGGTAACATCAGCCATGTACATCTGCTCTGATTTTTACAGGTGAGGAAAATTTATGCGTCTGAGCAAAATGAAACTCATCTTCAGTCCTTACTTACACTTCAAACTGTAATTAGCTGTTTTATAAATGTCATCCTTCACATAAGGGTAGTGGGGTAAGAAATACACCACACTGATACTTCTGGCCCTACTAATTCTGTTGGGCTGAGAGCAAATATATTGCAGATTTCTTTCAATCTTTTTTTTTTTTTCTTCACACTGCTTGTGGGGCAGTAATTTCATGGGCAGCACTAACACAAGAACACCAGCAGGATACAGCAGAAGTTAATTATCAGGTTCCAGGAAGGTGACAGTTACATTTCCGAACATATTATTAACTTTAACCAGCTTTCCAGCAGGAATGAACCTTCCTCCCCACCCCCTATGCTGTGTCAATAATCTGTTCCTTTTCAGCTGGGTAGAACTGCCCTTTTTTTCCCCTGTTACTTGCCTGTACCAGACCACACATCTTCACCTGACTGTGCCATCCCTTTCTACTGGGTATTATTACACACATATGTAAAACTTGGAGATTTTTGAGGTTTGTGTCAGATAGTTGGCAACTCCAGATTTTTTCAAATTAATGCCTGCTTTCATAATATCCCAATATAATGGATATAAGATAAAATGAAGTAGGAGTTGGGTCTTACAATGCTTTCTTATTGCTGGGGTTTGTCATATGAAGTTGGCTGAAAACTTTAATTGAAAGACCAGTTAAAAAGAGACAAATATGACATGGTTAATTGCATGTTTGAGGAATATTTATTTAATGAAGCTCTTACAGGAATTCTAGTTTTTAGTCCAATATGAGACCTACTTACTTTGAAGCCAAATCATCATCATAATATTAACGGATGCAGTTACTTAACTCAGCCTAATGCTATCTTTACATTGTAAAACATCAGCATTAGTACTTGGTTCTACAATAGAGTTTTAATGAACACAAATCAATTTCTTCTCCTACTCATCTGGAGATTGCAATTAAAAAACTAGTAACTAAAAGGTCAGAAATGCTTACTGTTGAAAAAAGCACTCTCCATCTTGTCATCTGCCTTTTAGCACTGATTTTAATACCTACAGTTAAAATAGAAATATATCATAAGAACCCTCAATAATTAATGGCTTTGCTTTTTTGTGTGTGTGGGATTAGTGTGGTAGCTACATCTTAGCCTTTCCTGGAATTTCAACAAATGCTCTCTTTAATGAGGGGATGAGTTTCTGTTTAAATGCCCTGCAGAATTTGGCTTCCAAGTCTGGGACTTTTCCAAGCTGTAAACTGTTGATCACTCTTTCAGGCTCTGCTTGAGGTATTGGCTCCTCAAATCTAATTACATCTCTTTGTGATAGAACTGCTTGATGTACTAATTTAAATAGTTTGCATCTGCTCTGTAGGACTAGCATATTTCTCTACACTTATTTTGGTGAAGAAATCCTGAAAAGTGGATTTAGCGGATCTAAGCTAATCTTTTATTTTTCTTTCCTTTGAATAAACCAGTTTCTGATAATATTTGTAAACTGTGTGTCAGTACTTCCCTTTTCATAAAGCATTCTTTTGACTAATTTTCATAAAGGATTGTTTCAACTAATTTGCTTGGTGCTGCTTCAATTCTCCTTCAGCAGTATGTTCATTTCTCCTCTAATATTCCCTAGACTCCCTCTGCTTTCCTCAATTCATGAGAGGATCCTACCACAATTGAATTATTGAGCAGAGATCTCTCTTGTTTTTGTTCTTTGCCCCTTTCCCTACCTTTTGCTTTCTAGCCATGTCCTGCAACTTTGCAACTTACATTGCAATTTTCCTTACCTGGTTACATCTGCCATCCCTATGGTTTGATGTTGCTTGTGCCTTCTGCCTTGTTTTGCTTCTACCTTCTATCAACTTTGATTTATTTTTTTTTCTTCCCTAATATATTCCTGAAACCCTGTGAACTGGCTCAGGAAAACTCAGCAAACATGACTATGGATGCTATCTAGATGCTCCCACTGTGTCAAATGCTACGTGCTTGGCCATGCAGGATTATTCTCAGTCACATCCCCAGTGTTGAAGTGAATGTGACAAAAGAGATGTTTCAGGATTCTCAGGAGAATACTTGTTGCATAATGAAAAAGAATAGTTTAAATCCTGCCCACACAATGCCAGACTGGAGCTGGCACCTGAGGGTTGGGAAGGAGCCATTGCTGATGGCTCTTTGAGATCACAAGATCCATGGGCTGCCACACAATCTGACACAGAGTTGGATGTCTCAAGAAGGATACTGAGAGCAAGACACTGGGAATTGTTTTACTGCTGAGGAAGATATGACCAAAGTTAACAAAGTCACGAATTAGGTGAACCCATAATGGTTTCTCTTCAAATTCTGCACTACCTCTGGGTGGAGGAGCTCTGAAACTGGAAGGAGATGAGTGTTAGACGTAGCAGGTACAGAACTTCTGGGGTGTGCCATCCTAGGAAGATGCAGAATCTCATGGTGCCATGATTATGGGTTCAAAATGGAACTAAACATATTTATTTTCAGCTAGCAGGTTTGAAGTGGATACAGAGTGCAGGTAGAGCAGTGCTTTCTATCTCCTTGTTGCAGCTGTTACAGGTGCTGGAGAAGGCAAATGGATGCAGAGAGTGGCCAGGCCCACACCAGAGCCCTGGTCCAAGTGTGATTTCTGGGCTAGATAGACTTTAGCTCCATCCCATGGGAGTGTTTCTTGTTCATCCAGGCTGCCCTGCTCCCACTGTTCCAGCTCACTGTGTTCAAACACTGGCCTGGCTTGCTGTGCCATGTAAGCTTCCATCCCTTGGCTGCTGCTTTCTTGTTGAAAGTAAACCTCTGAGAAGTAGGGATCCCTCCTTTCCACTTGCATACCTTTTCAATGTCCTGTACAATGCAGCCCATATTTTGGTTTGGGTCCTTAGGTGCACTGTGTCTTATAGTCCTAAAAAGGTTTATGCACCACACAAATAAATTTATGTCTGTAATGCACATTAGTGTATTGCTATTACACTGTCATTGAAATATCTGGACACAGGTGACTAATTTGAAGCAAGCAATGAAATTCATGTGTTTCAATTATTTAAAGGGGAAAGAGAACCAAGCTAGAACTGTAAATGCTTTTCTTTTTACTTATGTCAGCCCACTTCCCTTTTGGCATTTCCCTGCCATGGTGTCATTAATATTTCCATCCCCCCCTGCATCCTTAATGATGTACTTGGGTGACCTGCATCATTTAAAATATTTTTTCATTATAGTGATTTTCTCATTTAGGTCCCCAGGAGATCTCGATATGTAATCAGTTTTCTCTAACAAATGACCTCCTTTAACTTCATTAGTTCAGAATTAATTTACTAGCATCCAAGATATTGAATGACTCTGATTAGTAGAATACAGTAAAAAAATTAAAGTTGCCTTTCATTTATGGTGAAGGCAAACATTAATTAAACCCTATATTTTTTCCTAATTTTGTTCACACTTGAATTTAATAAAGGGGGGACGCTTGACAGGCTGTCACTAGACATCAGATGAGAGTGGAGATAGGATTACAGGCTCTCTGAGCAGGTAACATCTTCAAGCAAGTGTATTTTGTGAAATGCTTCCTTCTCTTGTTGCTTCCTTTACGTTTTAGAGAACTTTTTAAATGAGCAAGCCAGGAGAGCCACTGTCTTCTGTGAGTGGTGGAAAAGCATGTGGTGAGGGCTCGGGGAGGACGTGCCTTTGTCGGGGCACTGCTGCTCAGCTGTGCACCCCTGGTGCTCCTGTGTGTCAGCATCAGCCCTCAGGTTGTCTGTCTTATCCCAGCATCTCTCCTCTGGAGGCTTGCAAGTCATTTACAGCATTAGCCACAGAGCCAACCCCTCACCCTTTAAGGTTTTGCAGGTTTCCATTTTCCAAAGCTGCTGCAGCAGGGGCTGGCCTGGGAATGGCATTTTTCTTCCTGTCATTTGACAGTGAGCACGTTTGCACTGTGCTCTGCACGTGGGATGGCTGATGAGGCTGTGTGGCAGGTGTGTAATGAATGGCAGTAAGGCTTTGCTTAGGGAATGATTGTTATTCCTGGAAAAATCCAACCATGGAGGGGAGGGTACTCACCTAGAGATGATTTGTCCTACTCATTACTCCCTGCGCTGCTATATTATTATTTTCTGAATGGCAGAAAGAAAAGGTGTTGATAGTTTTAAAAAGCTTTTTTTCTTTCTTTAAATCATGCTCTTGGCTTCTTAAATACTTTTTTTGTAGTAGTTTTGAAACTGTATTGAAAGAAGCTTCATGTTTGCTCTGATCTTTACAGGAATAGGGACTTTATAAGGCTTCAACCATGCTTTGGAGCCACACTGGAGGCAAAAGAAAACATTAGCGCCCTACCCCCCCCCCCAAAAAAAACCCCCCTCAAAAATCAAACCAGCAAAACTCCCCAAAACTCCTGGAAACAAATGTCTGCTGTCAGTAATCTTAGCTGTGGAGGCAACTTTCTGACTCTGCATGACTTCAAGTCAAAGGTTGTACTGAATATCTTGGAGGTCTTTTCCAACCTTAATGATTCTTTGATCCCATGGCAGTTTGGGCTGTGGGGTTGGCTGTCCTCAAGGGGAAACAGAGGCATAGAACATACCTGTGCCAGATCTGTAGTCACCTCTTGCAGTGGAGCGTTGCAGATGCCCTGTGACAGCACCTCAAAGCAATATAAAAAAGGTTTACTAGAGACTGCTGCTCCTGAGGCTGGAGCTGAAAGTGGGTTTGTTTTTGTCCTGAGCCCAAGCCTTCACTGTGCTGAACTGTGCCAGTTTGTAACATCTGGCTTTTGAATTGGTCAGGTTACTTTATGCCTGTTTTGTAGCTGATTTGCCCCTCAGCCAGCCAAGAAATTTGAAAACCAATCTGTTTGGTTTATACAACAGTGGTTCAGCAGCCAAAGAAAAACTGCTTTTCAGGCACATCCCAAGAGTGTCTCTGAGAAGCATCCTTATCCCTTTCCTTCTCTGAGTCCAGCTTTATTTTTCATACCACTGTGCTGAAAGGTACAACAGACCCTGCCCATCCCTGCCTATCTTTGTAACCCAGGCTGTGAGGCAGCATTGGTGTGGAGCTGTGAGGGCTTCTGCTCTCTGCTGTAACGCTGGTGACCTCTGAGAAAGGAGACCTGGAGCTAAAAGGGGATTGGATGGAGCCAATGGCCTTGTAAACTATTCTCCCCTATTCACAAGAATAAAGTTTGTGGAGGGATTTGAGCAATAATTTACATCTCTTGAAGGAAAAGAAATTGAAAACACTAAAGGAATTTATTGCCTTTTAAATTTGAGGATGAGGGGGAATGTAAGTAGTGCTAAAATTTGACTACCTGCAAAAGCAAATAAAGAAAATTCTAATTCACAAAGTCATAATCATGTATACTATAAGTGCATATTCAATTTCATTGTGGAAAACATAAGTTACTACTGCTTTCTGCCTAAGAGCTTGCCCATAAAGCAACACCCAATTGGTGGATTCAGTAGTGTTTCTGGTATTGCTTTCTTCTTTCTTACAATTTCCATAAAACACTTAGACAGGTT
>VXBA01005019.1:1624310-1659070 GCA_013399895.1 Serilophus lunatus
CCCCCCCCCATATTGCATTATTCCAAGTTTTCAGCACAATAATTGTTTTGCCTGCAAGGCCTACATCTTACATTGGTTCACTTTAAATGTCTTTTCCAGTTTAAATGTTGGTCCAGGAAACTACACTAATTGTAATCAAATGAGTATGCTCAATATACAGTTTTTATGACAACAGGGTGGCTTTCTTGATCTAATTCAAATGATCTTAGAAATCAGGAGAGATGATTCAGGAGCTTTTGTAATAAAAGTTTTGCTCCTGGCAATATTTACTTCTAGGCAGATTAGAAAAATACAAGACCTGGCATCTGAGAAAAAGATGAAAAAAAAATGGTCTAATATCTGCTCATTACATGAGAGCAAAGCCACTGGCATGAATACATCAGCAAGCTAAACTTGCCCCCTCTGCCTGGGAGAGCCTTTCAGAAGAGCCCTGAAAAAGCTCATTATATGAAACAAGTATAGGAGATATGAATTGAAATTCATCCAGGCCACAAACCCTTCCTGTTCATTTTTTTTTCTTCCAGGAAAAGTCGTTCTCAACCCGAAAGCCTATTGTCAGGTGCTGTAACAGGTGGAGTCAGCAGGGAAGTGGTAAAGTCAGCACCTCAAGAGTGACTCCAAAGACGTGCAGATGTGGAACTTGGGGACATGGTTTAGTGGTGGCCTTGGCAGTGCTGGGTTAGTGGTTGGACTTGACAATCTTGGAGGTCTTTTTCAGCCTAAACAATTCTGTGATTTTGTGATTTAAGGTGAATCGCTGATGTTTTGTTTATGTAGGCACACTCATTGTCTGAGCTACTCCAGGACAGCTACTGCTCTACAAGTATTCTGGAGTACTTGTTGTGTTCTGATAAATCCAACCTCTGAGACAAAACAAGCCTCTTCCTGGGCATCATTACATAGAGAATGGCTGTGTTTATATTTTAGAGCAGGTTCCTCGAGGCAGCTCTTGGGACAGCAGCCCCTTTCCTCTACTTTGAGAGCTGAGAGCTTGTCCATGTGAAAAATTGCTACCAGCTACATCTAGGTGAGCCAGCAATCCCTGTGTGGCTTCATGATTCCCTTATCAACATACTCTTTCCTGAAAACCTGCATTGGCTTTCCACTTTTCCAGTCTGCCTCTGTTTATCCTTACCCTTGTGTCAGAACACAAAGGGCTGAACCTGGCTGTGACTTAACCACAACTGAACAAAAAATCTTTGTGACAGCTTACATTTACTTGACCATCTCCACATCTTTTTCTTTCTTCTTCATGCACTTATGAGTTTCTCAATTTACTAGTTATTTATAAATACCTGATTGAGTTATGCAGATGAGACTGATATTATGGCTCTTGAGCCACTGCTGGCATTCTAGATGCTTTGTATTCCAGATGCTTTTCTCTCTAAGCAGAGAGGGGAATCAGAGGTAGTTTTCCTTTTAGAAATGCTCCAGCTGCTCTCTGTAGCTGTCAATCTAAATTTGAGCAGAGTTATTGCACTGACCTGATCACATCTGCAGAGCTTTTGGATGCATGTTCACGATACAATTCAGTTCATGGGGGGGGGTTAGCTCCAGGGCTGTACAAAGGATAATTTAGAGAGGATGGAGTATTCCCCTTGTATAAATTCAATCGTATTCACTTCAAAGACTGAAGGGAGCTTCAAACCAAGGTGTGCTCCATGCAGAGTGTGCTCACAGGGGGGAGTTTTACCCACCGTGACAGTGTGTACGCAGCTGTGCTCAGATGATAACAGAAAATGACTATGCAGAGGACCGGGTTTCTCCAGAGATGTACTAAATGCCTACTGCTCCAAGGATATGTGAATCCTTTTTGCCCACTGCAGGATAAAACTTTCAATATTTAAGACCCACTCTGGTGCTGCAAACTCCTAAATGTAATGGGCTCTGCTGCTGTAAAATGATGTAGCTCCACTGACATCAACCCTTTCCCTGAGGCTGGAGCCCAGGGGATTGGAACAGGACTGGGCTGATTTACATGAGAATCTGGCTGTATAAACTTACAAACCAGCCTTCTGTGATCTCACATAAACATGCCTAGTTAGGGTACAGCTCAACCTGAAATCAAACCAATGTCTAGAAATACTGAGACTACAAGTCTCTCACTCATCATCACTGTAATTAGGATTTCGGCTGCTTTGCTTTGCTGCAAGGCCTTTGGATCATTATGGTTGACTAGTGACATGAAAAGTAAATTTACTGTTATTAGCTATAAACATTGTAGCCCGACAGAAAACCCCAAAATATGAATCTGTGCCATAGCATAAGACATGCACACAAGTCATGACAATTAACAATAATTTGTCATTCTGTGCTACATTTAATTTTAAAGTGGACAAACTATTGGACAAAATACTACCAGCACAAGTACTGTGGATTTTTTGCTGCAGTAGCTGTCTTCTGCTCTAAGCAGCAGCACCTCTTCCTCTCTCCAGAGCAGCCTCGGGTGCTTGGCATAAACAGACCTCACATCTATACAGCAATTTGGGAAAGGAGAGGTCTACCTGAAATAAAATCTTGTACTGGAAGAAAACTTTTGCTGTAGATCTAGCCTAATAATCTAGCCAGCTCCCTACCCCACCCACAAAGGGCCTTCTGAAGATCACAGCAGCATCTCTCTTGCTTGCAGAAGCTGGTCCTGGAACTGAAGTGAGTATTGTCCTCTTTCTTGTCTGGCAGGGATTCCCTAGAACTGAGGTAGGGAGAAATCAGGACTGTCATTGCCGTCTTGAGATACATCACTTGAGATGAATCTTGCTGTCATCAGACCATGATGCTGCCTTGAGATAAATCACTTTAAGTGACATTGGTTTGCAATTTTCTCTTTCTGGTCATAAAATACCTTTTTCTCGGTACTAAATCTTAATAAAACTTTTTTTTTTTTTAAATTTTAAAACCCTTCCCCAACCATTCCTTTTTTTTTTTTTCCTAACCTGAAATATCGGTGTTTTTTAAAGTGTTATTTTAAAACAAGAACTTTTTGAAAATAATTCTTTTTTGAGCCTATTAGTTTACTGCAGATTTATTTGGAATGAAATTCTAAATAGTTGTTTCCTAGCTATGGTGAGCTGGAGGAGTGGAGTGATACCTTACACAGTATGGTTATGCACTGTCTGGAGCTTGATTGAAGACGTAAATCCAGGATCACAGACCTGGTTGCAGCTTTGAAAGAGGGTCCATCCTGAGCAGTGGTTTCCTCTGGCTTTTGAGAACTTCATTATCTGGAGCTGGAGTCAATATAGATTTCTGGCACACATGAGGGTCTGTACAGTTTGAAAGATTTCCTGTAAACCAGAAGACTGTCTCGCCTGTGGGCTTGGCTTGGATGCAGCTTTACCCCAATAAGTATTTATTGGATCTTATATTTATACCAGCTGAGGAAGGTCTGCTCCAGTTCAGAAATATTATTTTAGCCTAGGCAAAAGATAGAATAATTCAGGAGGAGCGAAGGAGGGAATTTTCTTTCCTTTTTTTTTTCTTTTCAATCTGAGAATTGTGTTAGCATCAAATTATCTGTGAATTTTTATTAACCTAGCCTGGTTTCTGTGGATCTGAGAATTCCAGCAAACTTATTTTCTCTGTGTTTTTTCAATACCCAATGTGTCTTCTCTCCCTATCCAACATTATTTTTGTCTGCAGCAGTTCTGTGTGCTTTTGTTCCAGGCTCTCATACGAGGAATGATGTGGGATCTAATGTCTAACCAGTTTCTTTCCCTCATTATAAAGACCCAGCACCTGGGACCTCACAGTCATCTTTAGGGCCTGGCATACAACACCAAAACTGGTGGATGTGAGAATACTGCATGAGCAATTTTGAGGGCAATTTTAAAACTATAGGGGACTCTCTCTTAGAGAGGCGACTGGCACAGGGACAAGCCAGGATTTCTGGTGAAATCAGGTCAGGGCACACAGCATCCTATGAGCTGGAAGGGTTAACAGGAGGTTGCTGCTTCTCCTCCTTTGCCTTTACAGTTATCATGATTTATATATTTGAAAGTAGGGATGATTAATAATCCACAAACCCTCAGCCTGCAAGGAGAGCTTGGGCACTTACCATACCAGAGTGAACTACGATGCAAACAGTAAGAAATGATTAACAAGACTAACATTTACCCTCCTCCCCAAATAACTCAAGAGCAGCATCAATGGTTCCTTGCTCTTCCTGGCTCCCAGCAGCGGGGTGAGAGCTACCAAATGGCTTCTGTAGCAAAAGGCTGGAGCTGAAAGTCTGTTCCCTGCAGGTATTATGGAGATGAATCTGGCACAATCACCTGGAAAGATAAATGTGGTTATCATGCCATTCCTGGAGCTGGATACAAATGTCTCTATTCCAAATGCACTGTTACTCTCAAGATAAGTTAAAACTGGCCTATGAAGTCCCCATTGACCTAAGAAATCAATTAAAGTACAGAAAGAGCCGCTGGAATTCATCTGGTGTTTGTCAGCTTGGACCTCGACACTTTGAGTGCTCAGCACTGAGATGAGTGTAAAGGAGGACAATGTGACCACAGAAGAGAGAAACAGAACCAGGAAGGTAAAAAGAAAGGAATTTGTCTCTGGGGCAATGGCCCATTGAATGCTGAATTGCACTGGTTCCTGATATCTCTTGACTTCATACAGACCGATCACTACCAGCTTTGTTCTGTGGTTTCTGGTGAAAAAGAAAGGATCTACTTAATACAGAAAATACCTTGGAGGTCAGAAAGTGTTTTTCTTTCCCCTGGGCTTTTCAATGCCAGCAGGGGGGGCAGATTTGATTTCTAACAAGGTCCTATCTCTGTGCTGATACAAAAAGGATGAAGGGAAGTCTTAGTGACCAAACAAAAAATGGACAGAAGAAAATCAAATGGAGATGTGGGCAGCTCAGCTGTCCCTTTTTCACATGATGGAATTAAACACAAGAAGGTAATTTGAATCCTTATGAGAGAAAAGAATAATGTTACTTTTTTAGCACTAATCCACATCGGTATCAAAATGAGTAGATTGGAATACTGGTAAGGGTTGTCTCTGACCTACTTATTTCATAGTGGTACAAACAACCTTTTTAAACAAGACACAAGTGGCAAGGCAGAGCCTCAGAGGACATTCTGAATCCCCTCCCTTCCTGCCAGGGGCAACAGGAACTGAAAGTCTTCAGCATCTTGCCAGCTGTCACTGCAGTGTTCATGGTGGGAATGTGTTCAAACCACCTGTGTGTTCCTGGCACAGGAGGGCAAAGGCCAGCAGTGTGCAAGGGATACAATTCCTGCAGGAACACCCATATGTAGTGATAAGTAAATGTAAGGGGAGCCTAGACAAATATTCTGTTTTATTTTAATCAAATGTGCACCTTACCCAAGTACAGGCAAGTTTTGTTCTGGTATATTCTTTTATGATCCTTAAAAGGAAGTGGGATTTGTTTTTTAAAGTGAGACTTTCTTAGCAAAAGAGAAACAATCACATTAAGGTTATTGCAGCAGACACCACAGTTTGCAGAGGGCTTCACTTTCTTGGCAGCAGGTCCTCCCCAAACCCCCCTCTACCACACTCCCCCAAAGTGCCCTCCAGCACACCCTGCTGTGAGCTTTAAGAAACCTGTTAGATTTGGCTGAAAATGTCCTCTGACACTGCTTTTAAAAACAAACGACACTGGACTTTCAGTGAAGTTAAACTTTCTGACAAAAGTTCCTACTTTGTCCTTTACTCCTCTTCCTTAAAGTCAGATAACTGGAAATAACACTTTATTTAGAAATATTGAAAGGATGTCAAGGGAATTTTATTTCCCAGATGGACTGCCTGTTCCCTCGTGTACCACCAACAGCTGTCTCCTTACCCTGGAGAATATTTTGTAGTGTGTGATGGGGATATAAGATGACAGGGTACGTGGCTTCTGGAGAAACTTGGAGTACAGGAACTTTACTCCAAGGAGGTTCCATGGTACTCAGTAGCAATATTTGACTTTTCACTTTTTCTTTTCTAAAAGAAGCTTCAAGGCTTTTTTCACTGTAGAGCAGCCTTGTCTGATGTCAAATGTGCTGTACACACATTTGCTATGGCATGCCAGCAAAGCTGAGCAGTGAGGGTGATTATCTACTGTACAAACATGAAGCTACACCACAGTTTTGGGAGAAGAGATTCTACAGTGTAGGTGAAGCCAGACACGGATTATGAATGTGGGAGGTGTGCACCATCCCATTTTGTTCCTTAGGATGGTTTCATGGAGCACCATGTCTCTGAACAAAGTCCTTCCTACAGTTCTTTTGGCTGTATTTTTGCAATTGTTTTGGTACACCAGAGAAATAACAACCTTTCTGCAAGGTTATATGGCTTGTACTGCAAAGACTGTTACTGAAATTAATCATACAGGTCATCAGGAAGGCTTTCTATGGCTCCACAGTTACATTTCACTTAGAAATATATGATGGTCAAGTCCTTCCATAAAATTGTTAATGAAAAGGCCAGACTAAGCCATGGCCAACACTGGGATACATGTCCTTTAAAATGATGATTGGCAGAGGACAGAATGACCTGCTATCTCCCAATGCCCTCCTCCTGTTCTACCTAGAAAGCACATGAATTTGAAAGCCTTGTCAAGATAATGAGCACAATGTAAAGAGCAGACAATGTTCTGCTGGAGAGTGACAGTGTTCAAGGATAGGGCAAGGTCCTCCAAAGAGAGGCTGGAGGATTGTAGGGTGTGAATCTGTGTTTTCAGCAACCTGAAGGACAGATGACCCTCTGAAGGACAGAGGGAATAGTATAAACAAAAAGTAAGTAGCAGCGTGTCAGGATATTGGACAGCTTCATCTTCTGAGACATTTCATCACAGCAGACAGGCAGAGACCACCTGGAGCTCTGCATCCAGCTCTGGGGCCCCCAGCATAAGAAAGATAGGGACCTGCTGGAACGAGTCCAGAGGAGGCCATGAAGGTGCTCAGGGAGCTGGAGCATCTCTGCTATGGAGACAGGCTGAGAGAGGTGGGGCTGTTCAGTCTGAGGAAGACTCTGGGGTGACCTTAGAGCCTTCTCCAGTACTTCCAGTAAGGAGGCTACAAGATGGAGAGGAACTTTTCACAAAAGCAAGGAGTGATAGGAAAAAAGGCACTGGCTTTAGGTTGAAGAAGGGTAGGTATTAGGAGGAAATTCTTTACTGGGAGGGTAAGATAGATGAACTTTAAGGTTACTTCTAACCCAAAACACCCTTTTTTGAAGAGTTTGTAAGGAGAATTTGATGGGTGAATGATACTCTGTTGTCTTGAAGTTAATAAGGAGAGATAAGGGAATCTTCTGTGGTTCAACAGGAGAGTTGTTCTCAATCCTGCTTTCTGCAGCAAAGACGATACCAGTGGATGAGACCTGCTGGAAACCTAACAGCGTGCTAAGTCCCTTTTGTCTAGTGTTCTGTCCCTAAAGTCAAACAACAAAGGATCAGTGCTGCTCTTCTAGGATCAGAAAAGCTTCCTGAGGAGGAGCTGGTGCTGATGCATGGCAGGAAAGGACACAGGTCTGGGGTATGTCATTTGCTGGAGTGTCCAGGGTAAATCTTACGTAACCCCAGTGCTATGTAGTGTAGAAGAGACCAGCATTTGGCCAGCACAGCTATAAAAATGAAATAATTCAATCGATCAGCTCTGTTGCTTGTTCCTCTTCCCTGTTTCACTTCTATTTTCCATATTCCTCTTTATTCTCTGCCACCCCCTCTCAGACCTGACTGCTTTCATTACAAGGTTGAAGGGCAGTGCCAAGTGATTACATGTCTCATACATTTTCATGAATATCTATTACAACTTGGATGCCAGAAGATTTTTCTTATTTTCAGCAGAGTCGAGACCCAATTCTTTATATAGACCTTGTCTTGAGTAAAACCTGGGGTTGTTTTTCCAAAGTCAACCCTGCCATCTCTTCTTCCCACTCCCTCCCACCATGCTGATAGCCCTTTGCTTTTTTCTTGTAGTATCTATATAAATAGTTATCAGGAACAGCCATTCCCCTTTCTGCCCTTGAAAGGCAATATCCACATAGGCTCTCAGGCAGAATTTGGAGTGCAGAATCTCTGCTGTTCAATTACCATAGAGCTTATCTCTTTCATGTGTGACTAGGTATTGTATTTTTTTTCTCCAGCAAGACTGAAATTTAAAAGGACAGAAAAATTTCTAGTGCTTGAGATGGAGGAAAACATCTGATGTTGAAATGAATGGAGTTTAGGGACTAAAAAGGAAATGGGACCATTTCTGAAGAAATGTATCTCTTGTTTTGCAGTCTCTTTTGCACTGTTGGTTAGCTGATTCAAATCATCATGGCAACAAAAAGGTCAAAAGCATAGAGCAAACTTTACAGCTATTCTTTTCTACACATGAAACCATCTTTTGCTTTCATAGAGTCTATTTTACCCATGGCACAGTTAGCCCTGGCTGCATGGCAGTAAAGTAAGGCCAGAGAGAGCTGGCAGTAAGTCCAAGGTATTCTTTATTTGAATTACAAAAATGCCAGTGAACTTTACTTACGGGTTAACATTCCACTTTGCTGTCTGCTCTGCAGAAATCGAGCAAAAATGCAAATCCACCAGAAGGGGATTTTGGTTTAACCCAGTGGTTCCCACAGCTGTTTGCTCAGGTCCCACTGCTAGAGGATAACCCTGATTACCAAGGGCAGCAGCTCTCCCCGACATCTCCAGGGCTGCAGCTGGTCCCCTTGGAGGAAACCAAGGGCTCAAGGCTTCCCTGGTGACCAGCCAGCAAACCAGCAGGGCTGGCACGTTCCCTGCTGTGGGAGCTTGCATGCTCCCTGCTGATGAATCAGGTATAAGTGATTGGTACCAGTGATGGTTACAGCTCTGTGTCCAGAGACATTGGTCACACCCTTCCAGAGTTTCTCTCAGATACACGCCTAAACTGGCAGAGAGCTGGAGAGTGTCTGTGATAAGCACATGAGGCAGGCAACTGGAGAAAGGGGAAATGTATGATCTCACATACATCTATTAATTTTGGGTCTAGATGTGGCAGCCTATCATGAAGTTTTATGGCTATAGATAGTAACAGGAACAGTGACCTTTAATTATAGTGAGATAATAGGCACTGCTCTAACACAGAAACAGCTAAAAATAAAAGCCAGTATAAAAATACAAAATATCTCAGAATGTGATCACATTTTCCACTAATGGAAAACATAGCTCACTTGCTGTATCACTGAAAAATGTTTTCTTTTACAGATACTAAGGTTACATTTAAATTCCGAGTTGGTACAGTTTAATTCAAAATACCATATTAAGGTGGTAAATTTAGAGTGCTCAGAAAACTGAGTGGATATTCCCACTTTGTTTTAAGCTGGAGTTATTAAATTTTGGTTGACTTTGACTTGATTTAATTTGAATTTAAAGTAAATGTAAAATTAAATTTACCACCTGTAAATTAAAACAAGAGAGATTTTTCGACATATTTGCTTCAGCAAATTATCTAGTGCTGGAGATGTGGAGGGTGAAATGGTGCTTGAGGCCCTGGTATCCATACTGTGTGTGTTTCTTGGGGGAAGTTTCAGATCAGTTCAGTCCTGATGACTGAGTGCCTTTCAAGGACTGGGTCATTGTTGCAGCTCATCTGGTGATTTAGTTTCATCCAAGGGGAACCCAGAAAATGTGGTCCCAGACCACCCTGTGGCACAACCCAAAGCAAAATGGGAAATTTGGTTTGAAAGCACACGTTTGACCTAGACTAAAATGTGGAAGCTGTGACCTCCTGGCTACCTAAATGGCCTTTGTTGAGTTGGTGCATGTTTATATGTCAGGAGGGACTGTGAGAGCTCCTAATACCTCATTGGGATCTCAGTCTGTGGAATGGCTGGTACTGGGACTCCCACATGAGCAGGTGGTTGAAATACCTGGGAGCTCCCAGAGCAGCCCATTCAATTTCTTCCCTTGAGGAGAAACTTTTCAAAGTTTCTGATATTTCTTCTGTGAATTGAAAAAACGGTGGTTTGCTTTCCAAATTTGTCAATTAGGGTAATTTTCCCCTCAAATTTAAACTGGAATTAAGCTCAGTGATCCAAGATAAGAAGGGACTACTTGCAACCCAAACCTTCTCAAAGTGATACAGAGATGTTAGAGATGTGGTTCTAAACTTAGAAATGCACTTTACACTATTACAGAAATACGGGCATCTAGCTTTTTGTTACGTGTCAGAGGCACGGCAAACTTCTCACTTCCCAGGTTTTGCTGACAAACTTTCTGCACCTATTCAGATAAAGTGATTTGTGAACTGTCTTGAAATGCCCCAACAATTGCAAGCTGTGAATAGCAGCTCTATTAATATGCAAGTCAGGACTGCCATTATGGTACAAATTACAGAGAGAGCTGAAAAGAAGTTTGACTTGTGAGTACAGAGAAGCAATCACAGTCCACCCCTGCCCCAGCACATATCCTTCCACAATAGGATCTTCCCTGTATCTGTTGACAAACTTTGGCTAATGTTTCTGCCCACTAAAACGTTTTCTGCCAATACAGCAACATATTGCAGATAAAACCTAATGAGCTGAGTTTAACAAAAAAATGCCATGTGGCTTCCTTACAGTGATGCCCATCTGTCGACTTAGTGAAGCAGCAGTGTGCTGCAGCTGTAGTCCTTTGCTTTTTATCAAATCAAAATAAAGCTGTGCACCCCAGAGTCAGGTATGATAAACAGGCCAGCAAATTGCCTTACATGGGTATCACACAGCTTCTTATCTGTCTCACTTTTCAGAGCAGCATAACCAGATGGCTCCTAACGGTGGGTGAAATTTTCTGCGTTATGTTTTTGGCATTGAGCTAGAGGGATATAGACCAGAAGTCCACCACCAAAACAACAGATATTTAAATTGGGCTGGGACTGAGATTACAGCCTGCAAACAGGACTTTTGAAATTGAAGCAGATTTCATTAATAGCAAACAAAATGCCTATTTAGAGTGGGTCTGGTGGAACAAAAAGGACAGAAAACAACAATAATAATAATAATAATAAAAGAAAAAGAGTCTTTGTGAGCAGCCTCACAAAACAACAAGGAGCTTGGCCTTCCTCCAACCTCCCTCCTGGCTCGTGCAAAGTCTGGTGCAAGACAAATGCTCTTTCCATGCCTCTCTTATTTTTCAGAGGGGCAATGGGAATAGAGGAGAGTTCCCTGGCTGCTGGGTGGTGGCTGGTGGCATTGTCTTCCCACCAGTTTAATCTGCCAAGGGTGCAGAGAACATCATTTCTGCTGCAATGAGAAGTAGGGTCATTAAGAGGACTTGGGGATATGGAGCATCTGTCTATGATAGAAATCCCTGCTGAGAGCAGGATGTCACAGGCTAAAGGCTGCAGTTTCTCCTGTCTCATCTTTCTCCTAGCACATTTGTCAGATCAATTCAAAGTTTAAGAGGAGTTTGCTTTTCCTTTAACTGTCTGCTAACAAATATTGGTGCTTTTGTCTCATCTGTGCTTTTGGCATGGGTTCCAGATTTAGGGAAGAATCAAAAGGAATCTAGAGTCAGGGGAGAGGCAGTTCTTTCTTGGAAAATTGGGAATAGAGACTGTCTCAGTATGGGAGCCATGCTTTTGTAGGTAAGTATTAAGTTCAGTTGGTTTTAAGTCTCAAAGACAAATATGCAATTCATTATTTGCTGCCAATGTGTATGTGAGCCCCTTCTATTGCTGGCAACATGCAGCAGATTTGCATGAGGTTTTGCTGTCACTGAAAGAAACATATGAAATAGAGCAGATTGAAATAGTTTAAGAATGTGACTGCTGGTGAACTTCTTCAGCATATTACACTCTTGTGAATTTAGACTTATCTCAACATTTGTGTTGTGTGCTCGTGTCTGTGCTGGTGTCTGCTCTGTGAGCCATCACCCCCACAGCTGTACTAACATTTCAAAGGCTAAACCTGGAGCTTCTCAATTTTCTGCACTCTGGTGAAACAGAAAATAAAAATGTCATATACAGAAAACTGATTGAACAGAGACAGAATTGACAGCTTTTGTCCCCAGGTCTTTAAAAATTATCTGAATCTACTGTACCTCTGTAGATCAGATTATTTGTATTCGTGTCCATTTGCATGTAGGTAGATGGTTCATTTAGGCACAGGTATCTGGAAAAGCTGTCCTCTTCTGCCCTAATGCAGTCTTGATATGCCTCAGGAAAAGATGCCTCTGCTGAACATGAACAAAATGATATTAAATAGAGATGTTGAAGACTTGTACTGAAAAAAACCCCAAAGATACCTAATTCTTGTGCATAAGACATTTTGGGATTGTGATTCCTATTGGGTGGATGAGATGGTGAAGAATGTATCCCTATCATAGAACTGAGGCAGGACAACCACATGATCAATGTTAGAGACAGGCAACCCTAAGTCATGTTCTTTGTCTCCATTGTGTTCTGGTTGCATCCTATGGGTATAACAACAGAACTAACATGGAAAATAAAGAGTTATGTACAGTGCTGTGGCAACTAATTATAGACAAATAGAGCTTTCTTATTTTGGATGAAAAACACCATATTAAACTAGTTTGGCTTGAGCAAGACTGTACAGTGGAGGGCAAAGTTTACTGACAAGTATTCTGTGAAATCTATATCCTAGGAGCTACCTGTGTCCATTGTACCTGCTGTCACCTGGTTTGCAGAAATAAGCCTTCAACATAGGACAAGAGTCCAAGGCAACTGCCTGTGACCAAAGGAACTGTTGCTCTCTCACCACTGTTTTAAATTCTGTCCCTTTTTTGTTTCCTAAGATCACATCTTTTTAACTCTCACATTTTACATCTGAGTAAGCTGTATGCAAATCCTCCCTAAACAGAATGAATAATGCTGTAGAAACTCAGCCCTTTTCCAGATGCTGCAATTTGCCTGAAAGTGTCTTTGACTTTCCTTCTGCTATTTTACTCGTGGCTGCAATTTCTTCCTTTTGGCCAAACTGTAGATGAGAGGAAGAATGAATTGAAGATGGTTGAGTTAAATATATCACTAGGTTAAAGCATAACAGGCTATCCAGGGCTCCAGTCATAAAGGAAGAAAGAAAACTTCAGAGAAGATTAAGCACTTTTTTGCTATAGAAGTTGTACATGATGTCAGAGTGGAGACTACTGAACAGCATGCTAGGAAAAGGAAAATCCTGGGATGCTGACCCAGAAAATTAACACACTGCTCAGTGGTTAACTCAAAATGGAAGAGGAGTTTCATGACTCTTTTCCCTGAACTGGTGACAGCTGTGACAAAGCTATATAATGGAGTTACAACTCCAGCTTCATCCTGTGCATGTGTATGTGTGTGTGCCTATGGGTAAGGAAAACTCATGTCTTTACAGCTACAAAGATGTCCTAGAGTGAACAAGCTACAGGATGAACACAGTGTGAACTGCACTAAAGCAACAGATTTGGCTAGGTCTCCTCCCAATCTGTAAATCTCTGCTCAGACTTCCAGGATTAATTTTCTCATGTTGACTCTGTACCTCCTGGTATCTGGAGGCACGAGAAAAGTATTGCTAGAAGTGTATATGTCACTGTCAAATGGAGGGAATATGTTCAGCTGCTGTCCCTGAGCCTCTGTGGAGGCAGAGGTCTAGACTGGTTATGGACAATCTGTGTGGCAGCCTCAGGTTCTGCAGCTCTCTCTCTCTGTGTACCTGGACAGCAGATCCCTAAGAATGCTGGCAAAATTAAACATTCCAAATGCAAAAATAAGAGCTTGGCTGCCCCCAGACAAGGAGCCTCTTCCAGGACAAAGAGAGAGACAGGCAAAGGAGGCACAGTTGGGTTTGGGAGCTGGCAGTGGGAGCCTGTTGATGCTCTGTCCCCTGAGCATTCCCTCACGTGCCACAGTGGCAGGCATGCTGCCTCTAGGACATTGGCACAGGACGTGGGACCAATGCAGCTCTGCAAAAACCTGTTGTTATGCAGGTGTTTTACCTCCTGAAATTGTGAGTGACGTGGTTTGTGCGAGTAGAAAATACACCAAACTGTGTTTGCATTGCTTATGCTGCAGCCTGTCCAGGATTGCTGGAGGAGATCTTCCACAGTGGCCAGCTGTGAGAAAACAAGCCAAAGTTTCCAAAGCCATGGAAATGAAGCGAGCCCTGGGTTTTGGAGAGATGAGAGGAACTCGGTCACTTTGTTGGGTTGAACAAAGGGTGTGGGCTGAAGCAGGAGAGGGCTGGCCTCTCTCTTTTCCTACATGGTGAAAAGCTCTGCTTAGGTTTTAGTATCACTGTTAAATTGTGATGAATGCAAGAGGGTCCCTCTAGTGAAAATCAAACTGTTCCCTCCCCACCGTGGTGGTTGGTGCTGTGTAAAGATGTAGAGTTTTTTATTGCAGAGACATACTGGGGATTAGGGGTAACTACAGAGAAGAAAATGTTAGATCATCAAGGAACCTGCTCACTCTGCTGCCTTTCTCTTTATGTGAATGTAAATGCCCCTTTTGTGAAAGAAGGATTTATAGAAAATTGGACATTGAGAGGAAGACCATTCATCTGCTATATCTGAAGCTAACCTCATAATACTGATGAGTAGCAAAATTTTTAATTTAGATTAATCTATTACCTTTCTCTTTGAAAGAATTGCTATAGTAAAATGTTACTTATGCTGAATGGAGAGCAAAATCATCATAAACCAAATTGAACAATTTAACCCACACATTCACTAACTTGTAGAAAACAATTCCCCTTCAATATCTGTCTTTTGCAGAGAGAAAGAAATGCTTGACACTAGTTTAATTTTAATTTGTATGTCTCCAGATCTACACAAAAGCCATGTGCACACTGAGTTTTGTGCCTTTTATTAAGAATGACTTACTGAAAAAGAATGTGTTTCACATTTGGTGACCCTGAGCATTAGAAAGGGGTGAAGAACTGATTTTTTGGTTTGCTGATTGAATGTGTGAGGAAAATGCTTGTGGGTTGGTCCGCCCAACTTTTTTCATCTTCCCACAGAAGTGTCAAATAAAAAAGCTAAAAAGGATTGGGTTGGCTCAAGTATTTCTTTGACATAGAACATAATATGTTGTTTTTTAAAAAGGAAAATGAATGGCCTTGCATGCTTTTACCAGAAAAAAAAGTCATCTTCTACTTCTTGAAATGAGTAAGGAAGGTCTGATCCCCTGCTCACTTCGCTCCTGAACCTCTTGTGTTGGTGCAGTACCTTCAAACAAAACAACACTTGATTTTTTCCCAAGAATTCCTCTAAACCAAGTCATCTCTCTGTAGATTCTTAAATGCCCTGTGGTCAGAGACCCCAGCTTGGTGTGGGTTTGTACTCACAGAATTCAGCACAAGGCCTCGAGTCTCTTTCAGCTAAGAAAGGGTGATACTGCTGTACACAAAGCTTTCATGCCTGCTCTTAGATGAGCTGGAGCATTTTATAACACTTTCTGGTCTATTTTCCAGTCCTGTAAAAGGCAAATAAACTCTTTGATGTTGTCAGCTGAAAGCCTAATCATTCCTATAATGATTCTTTTCCAAGATACCTCTTTGTTCGTTGCCTGTGAAGATGTTTTCCATTGCCTGAGTTCAAGGTGTTCTCCAAAAGGCCATTACATGATACAATTATGTGACACATTTGAGGAGATTTTTCATAAAAGACTTTGGAAATTTTGGATCTTGATTATTGAAAGAGGAGGTGTTGCAAACAAGTGTCTTAAAAGCCAAGAAAGATGACCACAAAAAAAGGCCAAGAAAGATGAGAGCACATAGGAATGAAGCTGCTCTATTTTAAGATCTCTTTTTCTTTTAACTGGTCTTATGTACAGTCCAGTCTGGTAATTTTGGGGAGGAGGTGCTATTAGTTGGAGGTGTATGAACAGAGAACAGTCTTTTTGCAAGAGCAAAGGGGAAGCCCTGTTAGCTGCAGGGACATACTTTCTTACATAGTCCAGGATGTCCCCAGCTGGCTCCACCTTGGACCCCAACCAGCTCCCAAATGTTGGTCCTTCTCTCACAGAATCAGATGATCCTAAAAGTAGCCCTTGCTTTCTCAGAGGTAAATCATGAACTCTTCATCTTCATTTTCCCTCTGCAGTGCAGAGAAAGCATATCTTCCCACATTTCATTTACAACTACTACCTGGTGAGTTCTACTGTGTTATTCCAGTAACAGTAAATGTGCCTACTTGGCTCTCTCCAACAATTGAGGGGTTTTTTTCCCAAGTCTTTCTTCTTCCCCAAAGCTGGTTTCCCAGCTGTGTTTGTTTAGCATCATTAATAAAGCTCTGACACAGAAGTGGCCATTGTATGGGATTATTAATGCTGTTTCATTTGCCTGGAGACGCTTGTTTCATTTCAAACTCATAGGTCCAATTTTCTAGTCCCCTTTTGTTTATTTATTATGTAATGTTCAGCTGTGGGCTACTCCCTACCTTTTGCCCCATCCCTTCATAATTGTTTAAAGCTGTATGGTTCTTCCTGCTCTTGAATGTGTTCTCCTGTGTTTGCACTTCTTTTTGTTAGTGTTGGAGTGTGAAGTAACACATTGAAACACTAAATAATATGAGGTCAAGGACTCAGTCAGTGGGATCTATAGGGGGTAAACAGAAAAAATTAATAGAAATCAGCTGCAAAAGGACCAGAGGCTGGGAATTGACAGAGAGCTTTTAGGCATTAGGGGAGTATGGCCTTGCAAAAGTTCCAACAGACTTAATTAGTTTCAGGAGAGAGTTTGATCAATTTATGTGCAATTTTTCATGGAATAGCTATTTGGCCTAGCAGGATTGAGTCTCGGCAACCTAGAAGGTTTCTTCTAGCCCTAACAGTCAGAGACAGTTCTTCGCTAGGGAGGAAACGTCCAGTTTCCTGTCTGACCCAGTCCTGCTTGCTTCCATGTCCTCAGTTGATTAGAAACATCTACTCCCACCCTGTGGGAGAAGGGGGTCATCAGAATGGGTGGGACATGTCCCTCTGTTTAGAGGCATGTTTGGGGAGGTGACTGCTTGGTAGGATGGTCCGTGGAGTTGCTTGAGGTACCAAGGGATTCTTATTCTGGTGGCATCTGCCAGAAAAGACTGGCTAGTCAGGAAAAAATAATCTTTGAAATACGAGTCTGAGTGGGCAGGTTGAGTTACATCTTTCAGGTTTAGGATCTCTGTTGAAGGATAGACCAGGCTGCTGATGAAAATAAGCCACTCCCTACAGGTTAGTCTTTGCAAGCAAACATCAAGCCTGATATGTTAACAGCACGTAGTGCCTAAGGAAGTGCAGAGCAGTTTAGTTCTGTAAAGGGAATGAAGAGCAGGATCGAGTACAAGATATTTTTCTTCTAGGTTAGATACAGCATCATGAATGAAAAGGGAATAAATGCCAAGAGGTTAGCAAATTCTGTGTAGACAATCTCCAGGCTGTTTCAGTTGCATCAAATAAATGCCTGATAGCACTTGAAACTTCTGAATGCAACAGCTTCTCTGTCTGTTGGGAGAGCTGAGCCAATTCCCTAGTGTTGCCACGGGGGTTGTGGCTCTTTCTCCTTTTCTGGGGGCAACCTTGTTCTTGTACCCTGGCCTTGTACTGGCTGTGGCATAGGAAGCTTCACTTAGTTTTGTCCCTGAGATTTTATATCTGTCTGCTTAGTGCATGGAATCAGCTTAAAGGAGGTTGGGGGTCAATATAAGGGCCAGCACCAAGAAAGGGGTCAGGAATGTACAGAACTAAACTGAGATGCAGAACAGGGTTGTCTGATTTTGCAGGCAGCCAATTTCTGGATCAGCTCAGCCTGTCTGGTTGTGCTGACTGTGCCCTCAACCCATTCTCAGTAATTGCACCTCAGATTCATGGGGAGCGTGCTGGGGAGGGAGCTGAGCTGGCACAGGGTGCCAGATGTCCCTGGCAAATGCTAAAAGCATTTCAGCTGAAGAAGAAAAGAAACTGGTGAAGCAAGACAAAGACATAATCTTTTGTGAAAGATAAACCCTGCCATCTCATAGGAAAACTATGGCATCACATGCTCTGGCAGAGACTTCAGGTTGGCCTAATTTAATAAAATATTCATGTTGTGGTTTTCCCAACTCCTACTGTGATGGCAACTGACATTGATCACCAAAAGCCTTTGACAGAGATAATTGTCCTAGTTGAGTTTTGCTTCTGTTTCAACATCCCCCTTAGCAGCATCTTTTCACACCTTCATGGACCTGCATATTTACTCCCATTACTTAATTTCAGGAGCATCTCACAAGAAATCTGTGCAGGCACATGTTGATTTGAACACAGAGCACATCCCTATGGTGCCAGTGTGCAGCATCCTCTGACAATTTTGATATGACATGCATTAACATGTCATGGCATCTTTTGTACAGCTGACAAGTGTGGCACTTTTTAAGAGCTAAAAAAAAGGCATTCATGAAATCCTGCATCGTATTACTGGCTCTCTGCTATCTTGTCAGTGTTGTCCTCTCTCGTTATTCAGAATCAAATTGTGTGCCTGCAGAATCTGATAAACTGTAGCACTTCACACATCTGCAACAGACTAACTTGATTACAATAGTTTAATTCTGCTTGATATCAATCAGCTCTGTACATAGTAAGATTAATTATTGCTGTCACTTTGTCAGCTCTGTAATAGGAAAACATAGATTCTGAATGACAGATGTGAATTTGTTAGGAAGAGTGAGTTTGCCTCCCCTGCTCCCCAGGGAGGGAGAAAACCTGCAAAAGGTGAGCTGACCCAGGAAGGGATGTGGAGGCTGGAGCTGGGATTATCACCTGTTCTGTGTTGCAGGTGGGTGCTTTTTAGTATCTAAACCAATTCCTCTCTTCTGTCAGCTTGCCAGGGCATCTCACAATTGCAGTTGCACAGGCAGACTAATTTTATTTGCAGGTATGTGATGGTGAGGACGGAAAGTAGATGCTGCCAAATGTTTTTCTTAAGGGGACTGTGCTATATATTTACCCCTCTGTACGTCTTTATAGTGATTTTTTCTTGTCTACTGTGGGTGTAAAATGTCACCAGATCAGAACAGCAATGATTTCCACCTGCCCTGTGCTGCTGTAAATGACTACCCAGGAAACTTGGACTAAACACGTGCTGCTGCAAGGTAGCAGACATAGCTGTTATTTTTGCTTTGTTATTGTGTACTGGCATTCTACTGAAAGAGCTGTGTTGAGTTACAGATTAGTATTTAATGCTCCCCATTCTCCAGTGGTACAAGTTTCTTCAGTGTTCTTACTGCAAAGGAGCTGGAGCACCCACAAGCTGCTCCAACCAACACAGGGTGTTGAAGGTTCTGAATCAGGGAGTAGTGGTGACCTCTTTACTTTCCCAGTTCATTTTTGTAATAGGGAATGGAGCAGAGTTTGGAGCAGTGAAGAAAGGTGCTTGTTTTGGTGAGTAACTTTGATAAAGTTGGTCTTCAGGGAGCACAACTGGGAAAAGAACAGGCATGACATCAAGTGTGGTTTTCTAAACAGATCTTGCCTTTCTGGGTTTGTGTCCTCATTTACTGGGACCATTGTACCTGCACAAAGTTGAACAAGATGATGAATGTATGTCCCTTCCAACTGAAATATTCTATTCTGTTCTATATCAACAAAACACTAAGAATCCTGTTTTATCTTGAAGCAACAGGGTGCTGTGGTCTTCCCTGCTCAATGACACCAGCAAGAGAAATGATGCATCGTGCATAATTCCTGTTTCATTTCCTTAATATACAGTTCATGTATCACTGTGGTGGCAGATGAGCCATTAAGGACTACCCGAGACCTGCCTCCAATACATCACTTATATGAAAGGATGATATTATGAGGACTTTAATGTCATTTGATGATCCCCTGGAATTGTTTGTCAGACTCTTGTTCTGAATTGGTTTGATGTTAAAGCCTGCTGCTGCTGGTTCTATCTGCCGCACAATGTAATTCACGCTGTCCTTCTTCTCAGCATTTACTACCTGAAGACATGCATTTAGGGAAAGTGAATGATGATAAACTACAGGAATATATTTAGCCTTAACTGTTATTAAATGATTGCTCTTCTCGCTGTTTCAGCTGTCAGTGATCAGATAGATACTTGCTAATGACTTCTGCTTTTAAATTATGTGTTGGAACTCCCGAAATGCATCGGGGGCAGTCATGCTAACATTTTTATAGTGGTAAAACAGGACAACTAGGGTTGGAGGAGGGGAATAAGCACTTGCAAATCATTTAGCAGAACAGCACCAACTCACTAAAAACTCCACACTCTGACAGAGAACTGTGCTATGGGCCGTGAATCCTAGAACTCAAACATGAGTTTAGGCCTCTGCCTTTTGCTGGAACAGGAAGGATTGTCCTGTCACAAGATCTGTGCCAGCCAGGGTAACCGATCCAGATGACTGAGATCAGCACAAACAGTTCTTTATGTTTCTAAGGATTTTTTTTTCTGTTTCTGTACCTATGAAGTCACTGAGCAGTGCACTCCGAGCACAGGGATCAGATCAGTAATGTCTCTTTGCTGCCTCCACTTTGAACATGAATTGTCTTTTCCAGAGGACTGGCGAGACTTAAGTGGACTGCACTAGTCTGTTTTAGGGATGTCAGGGTATTAGATTTGCTAAAGAGTGAAAGTTAAAGTTTTCTTTGTATTTCTCAGATGTTTAACTTAATCTTGGCACTAGGTAGACTGAGAATAGGTGATACTGATGGCTCTTATACAAACTTTTGTCTGCAAGCCTTGAAGAAAATTGTGCTTACCTGTACCTGGTATAGAAAAGCAGGAGATGGCACTTCTGGTGGTAACTGATAATCCTGTACTGTTAAGACTCTCACCATGAGGTTTTGAAAGCTCAGAGCCCTCAGACACTGCTGGGCTTTATGCCTCACTCTTATCCATTCACAAAAGAGCAGCTAACGAACACAATTTCCATGTTTTTTCCCGTGCTTTTATGGTTAGGTGGCAGAGGTGTTCTTTTGGTAGTGGTGTTTATTAAACAAAAAATAGCATAATAATGGTTTTTATTACAAATAATTTCTGTTAGCTAAACCTACAACCTTGCATTGTCCTTTGCTACAATGGACAGCAAGTGTTTTTGTGATGGGACTGTCTATCAAATGTAAATCCAGTAGAGACACCCCTTGTCTCATTTCTCCAAAGATACAGAAGACTCATTTTCATTTTTGATTCAGGTTGTACTTGAATAGGTGACCTGTCTGAATGTGAAAGACTTTTCCAGTTGCTTCAGTTACTCAATTTATTCTAATTTTGATCCTGCTTTCTTTGATGTATTTCTATTGCTAACCTTTTGTTAATGATATTTAATGCAGTGTTTTCTTCAAATGTCTTACCTTTACTGAGAAGCATCTTGATACAAATCAGCCATTTTTGTAATGGGAAGATGTTCAAAGCAGTGCTTGATACTGCAGGGCAAGCTAATGGCTCAAACCCAGAAACACTACAAAGTGTAGGTGTCTTTTATTCTTTTTTTAAAATTTTTTTCCTCCCTGCTCAGAAAATCACACAAAGTGTACTCTCAGTAGTCAAGCGTACAGGAGGGGGAGGAGGTATTTATCACAGCAGCTTGAGTGCTGGAAAGGGATCATTTCAAAAAGGACAGAGGATAAAAAGCCATGAATCAATATTTCTATGCGCCTTCTGCTGCTGTTTATTTGAACCCATTTGTTTTGCTGACATATTTCCCATGTGGCTGGAAATGCTATTTCCTTTGATAGCATCAGCAATTGATGTGTTGCGTCTGCTGTACAGAGAGGTGCATTGTAGGCAAAGGGGTGTCACTCTGACTGTAACTCTGCTTTTGAAATAAAGGGCATGTTTCACTTTTATCTCCCAGCTCTGCACCCCTGTGTGATGGGCACTGAGTTCTGCTGCCCTCACAGGGAATGAACTGACAGACAGTGAACAAATTGCTGTTGACCAAGGGCATACCATTATTTTTCTTGCATGAGAGCTCTGGGATTCCATGTGATACAACATCTCTTGGAATGAATGCCATCGAGGTCTGGCAGGTCTGTTGCTGCTACTTTGTACCAGATAGTGGTGGGGAGATGGCATGATTGCCAGAGAGAATTTCTACAGATTTTTAAAGCTAGGAAGGACCACTGCACCATAAGCTAGAGTGCATCACCAATTTACTGGGTGGTGATGCTTTCTTCACTGGCTTTGTCTCCTGATTACTTACCTTCACTATTGAAAACATATCCCTTAAGCTTAATACAGCTCTCCCTTTGTTGATTGCAGTGGTGGAACAAATGGTATGTATTTATTCCAATGTTATTTGAATCTGTACATTTAGAATGCAGAGAAATATAGAAGATGAACTATTTCACTAGGAACTGATTTGGTAACTCTCCAAATAATGGAGAATTATTTTTTTAATATTATATGCACATTAATATATGTACATACCATTTTTGGGCTGGTGTTTTAGCAAACTCACAGCTCCTATGAGAACATGCAGACAGGTTTTGTAGAGCTGCAAACTAGAGTTTGATGTGTTGTGAAAAAGTAAGAGAAGAAAACTGTTTATCTGACTTCCTTTCAGTGCATGTTCTGAGAAGATGACACTTCTGATAGAAACTTCCCACTCAGACAGTAGTAATTTTAATGAATGACATATCACTTTATGTCAAAAATGCATCTTGGTTTCTCTCGTCATTTCTGGTGTATGGAAAAAGCAATTATATTCTCTTTCAAGATTCAACAAGGAAGGAGCAGCTTTGCAATGAATCACAGAACTATTTATGTTTGCAAGGAGCACAAGGGAGTGTGGAGTGGCAATAGAAAATATTTTCTGTGTTTTCCTGGCTTTCAGTGACCTAATAAAACATTTTTTAGCCTCTCCATAGTTACGAGAACATAAATTTTTCTTTTTTTTGTTTGTTTGTTTGTTTTGTTCTCAAAGCCTGGCACCTGCAGGAGGTGATTTCAGAGCTCTTTGAGCATTGGATCAGTAAATGGAGAAGAGCATATCCTCTCTTTGTCGAAATCTACAGTCTCCTCTAGCCTTTTCCTATTCAGGAGCTGCTCAAAGGAACATACCTTTCAAACATAATTCTCACTATTCAGGAGGTGGTGCTGAACAAAGCTGAGGTTGGATACTGACCCCTTAAAGGGAATTCTTCCCTTTTCAACACAAAGCTGGCTGCGTTCCAGTTCAGACTGGCTGCTGCTTCTACTTTTTGAAAGATGAAGAAGCAGATACCAACAAAAAGAGATTTGAACTGCCATGTGCTATTTGCCATTTACTTGAATCTTACCATGCACGTTCATACAGGAATTGTGAATCTGTGGCTTCACAGCAATGAGGGTGGGGAAACAGATTAATAAAATAGTGTGGTGAGGTTCAACTTCAGGAGACTTCTTCCACTGACTGGATTCTTCTTTTTATCCTGTACAACGTCTGCTTAGTAAATTGTGCACAGCAGATATTTGTTGCTAGATTACTCCTTTCTCTTGTGCTCAGTACAGCAGGGCCCTGGGACTGGGCAAGTGTTTCCAGGTAGATTCCTGTAACAATAATAAATAGCTTTAGTGCTGTGGTACCTTCTACCAGTGTTTTTCCAACTGCATCAGGCTAAATTTCTTTAGGGCAATATGAAAAGCCAGAGAGACTTTCTAGCAAGTTTTAGAGAAGGAAGAGCTTGTGCACAGCAGCCTGGGTATATTAGGGTCTTATGATCAGCTTTTCTAAAGGGAACAATGGTACATCCGTGCTGAATGGCAAACACGAGCCATGGCACATCCTCCTGACTGCCTGGAACAGACACCTGCCCAAAGTGCCTTCACTTTTGACCCTTGTACCCAAGTTTTACTTCTGGTTAAAGCAGAGCATCAAAGGAAAGAGAGAGAAGGACAAGGGCTTTTCATGCCTGACACTCACTTTCACAAAGGCATCACATGTAGGGGATTCACACCCTGACCCATGAATTAAGAAAAGGTCTGTGAAATCCATACTTTTTTGAGGTAAATGTCCCATACCGTTTGCAACAGTGGGAAAAGAACATAGGAGCCTTCAGCATTTATTTAGGTGGAAATTTTGGATGTTTGGGTCCAAGGCATCTTCTAACTTTATACACTTAAAAATTATTAGCCAACTTGTCTCTGGCATCCAACCCATAAGTTAGTAGCATTAGTTCACTACAATGAGTTGAAATTCTGTAAGCTTTTCAAGGCTGTTGACAAGCACACTGAATTCTAAGCATAGGAGATGTCTTGTGGCTGTAGCATTTCTTAGCATTATCTGAAGTGTGTTTTCTGAAACCATATTTGACAGGTGAATGCAATAGAGAAAATGTGGTCGCAGAGTGTATATTGAAAGCAGATGCAGCAAACCGAGTTCAGTGACTCAGAAGGGGGCAGCTGTTGCAAAGCTTGACATAGAAGATGAATTATGAGGTGCTATTTCTGGCCTCTGGCAAAAAGAAAGATGGGTGATGGAAGATTGACTTGAAAACAATCACTTTAAATGATTTTGGAATTGTATGAGCTGGAGATGTGCTGCATTTACACTGATGGATGAGTTCAGAAGCTGACCTAATTCCCTTTATTATTGTTGTATGGGCTTCTCTTTACCTATTTTGCTTGCAGAAGAAACGTTCAAAGAAAACTTAAAGCAATTCCTGTCTGTGAAAGTAGCACATATGACAGGATGCTTGCTACCTTTTTTATTTAAGTAACTTGGTTATTTAAGATTACTAAGTGTTTAATTTGTTTTGTCTAGTTCAGCTAGTCCCTCCATAGTGATTTATTTATTTTTATTTCACATAGAAGTAAAATTCTTTTATAAAGCAGCACATAAAAACTCACTTAAAATATGGTAGTACTCATACCTCAACTGAGAAAGTTTGAAGAAAACCATTTGAGAGGTGTTTAGAATCAGCTGAGATTTTTTGATGTTACAGTTAAGTAGTCCTTGTGCTTTTCTTTAATTATGCATTGCAGCAGTGAGTTTTGTAGTAAAATTTCCACATGCCTTAAGCCACATTAATGAACACAAAGAGAAGTGATTTGTTTGTTATTATCCCTGTGTCCTTTTATTTAATGTAAATAAAGCTTATTTTGTTTATACTTTCTCCTTTATTGTTTCCCATTCACTGTGCTCTTTTGTATGATTTTGATGCTGGGTGACATTTTCAGCTGATATATATCAAAGAAACTGCAGCAATGAATTAAGCTATTTAAAAGCTTAATCCCTCTGTTCTAGACTTAGGCATATGTTAGACTGGTAGTGTTTGGAATTAGAAATGCTATGCTAGCTCTGCTGTCCCTATAATTCTGCCAGCAAAATTCATCCTAGTAAAGATTTATGACTTAGAAATTGTTGTCTAACAGGAAAACAGAATGGTTTTGTCCATAGGAATATAAAAGAGTGTTTTCTTTGAACTCTACTTTTGCTTCAAGAGAAACATCTATGAAGTCAAGTAGATAGGCCTGTGATTTAGGAATAAAATCTGTCCTGGTGAATCACTCTTAAGGCAGGGAAAGAGTATTTTGCAAGACAGAATTGCAAGAGCAGTGAAACTAATTGATCTGAAGCATAATCTGTTACTTAATACCACAGAAAAACCACAAAATGGGATGGGATTTGATAGTTTTTGTGGTGTCAGAAAATGTAATTTAAAAAGTGTTTCAGTTCTAGAATCCTTTAAAAGCTTCCTTCTATTCTCATCTCCTGGTAAGCAATGCCAGTGGTATACAAATACCTGAGAGAAGAAAAAGTGTGACTTTAAAATACTGTGCATTTAAAAACCTCCCAGGAGTGCTTTTGCCTGTTTTTGCCACTTTTTCTACTGATATGCTTCCAAGAACTTACATATTTATTTTTTCTTTCATAATGCTCATCGTTGTTCTTGTTAGTTCATTGCTTCCTCTCATTATGCAATGTTATATGTGTCATTTGCATCTAAATTCCTGAAGTCTGTGGTGAGCCTGGGACAAGTAAGTTAATAGGAAAAAAGCATAGCTTTGACAGGAAAAGGCTATGGATTGATTTACTCTCCTACTGTTGTAATACAGCAGCTGGTCACAGATCAGGACCCCACTGTGGTAGGGACTGTGAAAAAGAAAGGCAGTGTCTGTCCTTCAAAACCTGAGATCTCACTCACTATCAGACAGAACTAATGAATGGATACAGACAGGGAGGGAGGCAGAAGGACATATGAGCCACTCTTAGAAAGTTTCAGCAAAGCCATAGCCTAACACTTAAGGGGTTTATTGACAAGGTGTCACAGGAGAATTATAAGGACAATGAGGATAGTTTCACAGATACTTATATCTGCCTGGGAAATGGCACAAAGGTACCTAAGTGTTTTAACAAGTGGGAGATAAGGGCTTTTATCCTGCATGGATTAGAGGACAGAGTTGGTTTCCTGACACTTAATAAAAGACAAGATCTGGATCATAGAGAACCTTGAAAGTGAAGCTTCTGTTTGATGTGATGAAGAAAGGGGATCCAGAAGCTCAAAAGGATTCTGAGATGGTTTAGCAACATGGTTGATTTGATAGATAACAGGGGGCTATAACCACATCCCTAAAGAGGAAGTGAGAAAAGGTCACTGTAACAGAGGAAAGAATCTGCTCATGAGACTTACACCTTTGGATGGGTAAGAGAGGGCATGTGCTAAAATGTCACCTGAAATGGTTTTCAAAAACGGTAGGATGGTGGGACACAAAGACCCAAGCCACAGCAGCACCCAGGTGGGATGATGGGACTGTGCCCTAGAGAAGAGGTAAGGGAAGAAGATAAGTTAATGAGTCTGGATGGAGAGTAAAAGCTGCCTTTGAAGTCAAGCTTCTAGTTTTTTGATATGTTGAAGTTGTACTACTTCTAGAAAGGAAGGGAGGAGAGAAAGTTAAGCCAGGGACACGAACACAATCTGGATGAGGGAAGAGAGGCTGAAGGGAAGAAATAACTGAAGAAGCAGCAAGAAAATTAGAAAGTACTAAACAAAGAAGACAGGCAAGGCAAGATTGTGGGTGGTGAATGATGCCAAAGCTCTAGGCAGACTGAAGAGGATGAGGCTGGAGCACTGATTGTGAAGTTTGATTAAGATAAGGCTACTTGCTGTGCCTTGTATGAGCAGTAATCATGAGGGCTAGAGGCTGGTATCTGTATGCCTTTGGTCGTTGAATAGTACCATTTGAAAAGCTCTTACATCTGTTATTCCTGTGTTTAACCTTGTCTGCACAACCTCTTGCACTTGTGTAATTCCTTTCACCTTAAACTATTTCACAAAGGGGACATAGTTCAGCCAGCTGAGATTTTGGAGTGACCCAAAGCAAGCGTCAATTTTTGGACACCTGGACAATGCAGAACAGAAAGAGAGAAGTGGCACCAAGTGCAGAAGAATATGTGGGTGGACCTTCCTTTGGGTATTGAATTGAAAGAAGACGAAGAAACCATGTGATAGATTCTCATTAAAGCCTTCCCCACTGTGACAGCTTATGGGGAAAAAAAGTTTCAATGGACTGATGTTTCCTCTCTTACAGCCTTGGAAGCATAATGATTCGCTTTAAAACTCCAGACATGAAGAATCCATGCTTTATGTTCCAGCAGGAGGAACTGTGGATGCTGTTTTTCCATTTTCTGAGAAAATACAAAGAATGAGGAAGTCGATATCCACTATCTAATACAAAACAAAGGCTGGGCCCCCACTCTTCTGTTGCTGCATGCTGATAGCTCACATCAGCCCAGATAAGTGCTGTGCAAATTATTTTCCAGAAAGTCTTAGATATGAAAACCAATGAAAGATGTGATGGAGAAAGGCTTCCTAGTATCTAAATAAACTGTCCTAGAAAGGCCTATTTTTGAAATAGCAAGAGAACAGCTGCTCAATGCCTAAAAACATTGTATAAGGCAGTAATCAGGAGTAGGGCTTCATATGGCAGAACAGTAAAGTATTACTCTGTGAGAGAGGTGCTACTTGTTCTCTTCCTCTTTATATGATTTTCATTTGTACAATGATTCTTCCTCCCTGCCTCAGGCTCCTTTCCCAGATCTTCCCCTGAAAAATTCTCTTGTGGCTATCATAAATATATTCTAAACCTTCCAGAAACCTTTCCTGCTCACTACTGGTGAGGGTGTGTCAGGCACACATGGCTGTTATTAAAGCAAATGCATGATTTACACTATTTCTACTTTTCGGTTTTCCTGTATTATGGCTCAGAAAATAACATTCCTCTCTCTTCAGCCCTGCAGATGACTGGCTCCACCTCTAGGCCAATTATAGTTGGCTCCACAGTGTGATCTGCCCTTCGCTGTTTATGCCGAGATTTTTCTTTTCATTTTGGAAAACTCAAACCAGAATGTTTTGTTACATGGTCAGCTCTCAGTTACAGGCACAATGCTGCTGCTACACTTACCTAAGGAAAGTTTAGGAAGAATGAAGTTTTAACTCTATTCACTCAATTATGAAAAACTCCCAAACATTTCCTAAATTTTACACATAAACATATTGGTAATGTCCCTTTAAAAATGCTCCTTGTTACTGAGAGAATCCTATTGGCATCAGTTAATATCAAAATACTTTTCACTTTTTTTTTTGAATGACCAAAGTCCTTGTGCTTTTATACCCAACCATCTTTGTATTTGCATTCGCATTCTCAGCTAGAGAATTGGAAAGGGAAACCTGGATTTAAGATTAAAGCACAAAAGCTCTGGCAGATTCTCTGAAAACATTACTTAATGCATGTACCTTTATTTTACTGGAACCAGGGTTTTGACAGACTTTCATATAATCTCTGAATACATTCTGAGAAACAAATTAAATACTTAACGATAAAAGAAACCAAATCTGCTCTGAGAAGTTTAGAGTTTCCTTTTTCCTTTTAGTCAAGAAGCACTTGTTTGATAAATGGGGTGCTTTTAGAGAGCTTTCAAGAGACTGCACACCCGAGCGGAGGCAGAGACTCGGCAGAAGATTACCAGGAGATAATGGAGCAAGTCAAATGAGAAAACATGGTGAAGCAGCAGAAAATGTACATGCTGTTTTGCTTCTTCCTGCTGTACTAATAAAACCAGGGCTTCTGTATTTATTTCCAAATGCTGCCTGATGAGCATGTGTCGCTGCATGACCTGCTCAGCCCCATGGTCCCAGGGGAGCAGGCTGACAGCTAATGATGGGCTGGAAGACAGCCCTGGTGAAACAGCCTCTGCTGCTCTTCACCAGATTGAATGCATCAGGTCCTTCCCAAAGAAACTAAATCCATTGAGGAGCCAGAACCTTGTCTCCACTTTGGCCCCTGCTGAGACCACAGCAGCGCTGGCAGGGCAGCTGAGCACAGGCGGTGTGGGGCTGGAGCCAGTGTTGGAACCTCCATGGGGAACCTGCAGGAGCAACACACAGCACAAGGTCTGACAGCCACGTGTCCGAAAAAAGCTGCATGAAAGTGGCATCAACATCCTCTGTGAGAATGATGTGGTGCCAGGGTCCTGCCTATTGCTCACACTGTCCCAGTGTTGTCCAGATACATGAGACTGGCCAATGCCCAAAAAACAATCAAAATGAGGTTACTAATGAATACCAGGCAATATATTATATCATTTAATATGAGCTCCTTTTGATATTGGTTTATAGGGCAGAAAGTCAGGTCATGCCCTCAATTAGAAAGATTATCCTATATCACATTTCACAAAAAATGCTTGTAGTCTACAATTATGCTAATAGAACTATGCTTTGTGTTTGTGCTGTAAAACCAAATCCAAACCCATATGAGCAAACCATATGTCCTGTGTTACAGGATACACGCCACCCATCTTGCTGCCCTCAGGGCTTGAATTAGGGCATTGCTTTATGTGCCTGACTGATGAGACAGAGCATCCAGAGTATTTGGCCCAGAGGACGTGGATGTGCAGGGCTGTCTCATCTGTTGCTCCCATAGGCCAAATACTGAGTTATTCTCATATGCAGGAACTGAGTGACACAGACCTGGAGATAATCCCATTTAATAATTTATGAGGGAGGCACATTCCAGGACTTGGTAAGGAAAGGTGACAGGACATACACAACACAGGGCAGGTGTAGAGTGACCCTTAAGCTCTGATCTTATATAGGGTTTGTGGACAAAGGGCACAAGTTTTACGGGAGAGGAACCTCAGTGAGGCTGGTCATGTTAATTACAGCAAATTAGCTCACTCAGGGCCCTTGCACTGGGCACAGGTCATGGTGAGAATGTGACCACTAGGAGAGAAGCTGGGAAAATTCCAGTGGATACACTACTGTAGTCACTGTCCTCCTGATATCTTTTTGGTGATGGCATTCAGGCAAAGAAAGATGAGCTGGTTTGGAAAAATATTTTCATTTTAAACAGATTCTCACAGTTCTGGGTCCTGCTCTCTTTGTAAGGCTGGGATGGAGGAGCACAGCCTTGCTGAAGGACAGAAGCAAGGATGCACTTAACTTCATGCAAAACTTTCTCATTTACCCGAAATGCAAATTGTCCAGCTACATATGCACACAGAGGTACCAGGGAGCAGACCGTGGTGTGACTCTTTTGCTCATTTCAGGAGAAAGGACAGACATCCCTGGACTACGTGTGCTTTGATCAGCAGCTTACACTTGCCCTGGTGTTCCCTGGCTGTGTGGCAATTGTGTGCTTCCCTTCTGCACCAAGGGCACAGTGCTGGCACCTGGCAAGAGCACACTCCTGCTGTATTGGGGGGCATTCTTGGGTAGTTTGGATTTCCTTTGTTCAGAACAGAGCTTCTACCAGTGAAGATGGTAGGGATTATTCCTCTTCAGGCAGCTAATTTCTGTCCGTGCTGTGACACCTTCTTCTGAACTCTCAGAAATCAACACTACTGGTAAAACTCGAGAACAGCATTTTAAATTTTTTTTTTTTTTTTTTGCAAGGACTTATAAGCTGTGGGGTTTGGTTTTGGTGAGTTTTTGTGTGTGGTGTGTTTGGGTTTTTTTTCCCCCTCTAGGGAGAGACCAACTGAGACATCATAATTTAACGAGAGACACTGTATATAGTCAGTGTTTGCAGAGTGTATACAGATAGGAAACACTAAAGGTCGTCTCTCCATACTGCTGGCACATTTTCAAGGAAACTTTAATCAGCTTGCTCCAAGTGGTAGTTGCTGTTGGAAGGGGTGTGTCACAAACTGACAGACTGCAGAGGAACTATTCATTCTCTGTGCTCAGGCAAGTAATTGATTGTCAAAATATGTCTCCAAAACAGTAAGCACCTAGCCTTCCTTTTTGGTTTATCTCTTCTCCTGCAGCACTCTGCAGAGGGCTGTCTTATTTGCCATTGGAAGAGCTGTGTTTCATGCTCCTTCTGACAGACTGCTATTTAAGACTTTGGTTAGTATTCATATTTATTTCTTGTCAGAATTACTTTCTTTTTTTTTTTTTGTTTTGTTTGCTTTACTTGCTTTTTAGAACCAGAGCTATAAATCTGAAAAACATTTTACATGCTGAGTTAGGGCTTGATTGAAATCCCATTGAAATCAATGAAAGCTTTCCTACTGACTTCAATGCACTGGGCACTTGGGAAATAAGGAAAAATGGTCTGTTTTAAAATAAGAATTGTATCCATGCCATAATGTTTATTACCAATAGCAGGAAATTAACTAAAACATATTATGCATGTCTTTTCCTAACATGCCTCATATATCATTTATCTGCTACCTACATACACCCAGCTGGGACACAGAGTGCAGAAACAGCTGTTCTGGGGTACCTAATAATTCTGCTTTATAAACACAAATGTATTAGAAAAACAATCTCCTTATCTGATTGATACAAATGCTCATATAAAATTGAAATTACATAAGGGGAAACATCCAGTAGAAGCGAGTATTACAGCCTGCTTCTGAGAACCTAGAAGGAAAATCTTCCTTGTAGTCTCCTTTCTATGAATTTCTGTGTGGAAAATAGTTCTCTAGTGACTCACACTTTCCATAGACGGGTACTATTAGGAGATCTTGATCTTCTCTTTTAATTTGTAGTAAACCTTGTGGCTGTGACCTGGTTATCAAAAGAGCTGAGCCAAAAAAAAAAAAAAGGTAACAAACGCTTCTGGTACTTGTCTGGGTAATTAGAGACAGAACCAGAGACTGAAATGAAAGTGTGATATCTGCATGTTACTTTGTCGGCGAAATTGCTGCAGTCGACTGCCGAACTACTTAGAACGAAGACGAGTCTCCAGGGATGTTATGGAGACGTGAGGATCCCCAGGTCGCGTCAGAACTGCAATTTTATGTGGCATCCTCAGCTATTTTTGAAAATAATTATAGTTGTGGTGTTGCAAAATGTAATTTTGCCAAGACAGTGCTTAAAGCCTGAATCAGATTTTCTCATGCTGGCGAGGAAAAAAGGAAACGGTGTGGAGAAGTGTCTGTAGTGCAAGCAAGAAACCAAGGGCTGCCTCCAAGATGAAACATCTGATAGTGCCTTTATCAGAGTGTGGTCGTATTTTAAATAGCATGAGCCACAGATGAGTGTTGCAGCTTGTCATTTGCCTTATGGGAGGCAAGAAAGAGCTTCTTGTTAGGTTTGTAAGATGAGCTGGCTTGTTGCACAAGGCAACGGAGGAGACTGTGGAGAAATGCACAGCGAAGTATTTCCTAAGCTTTTTTTGGATTCCTGCCACAGGGAAGTGCAGGGAGTAGTCACAGCGCAAAGAACGTTGTGAAAACGGATTAGAAAGGCAACATACATTTAAAGATCATGGGGAAAAAAACCCCAAACCAGAGATCTGAGCTGGTCAGTAAATCAGAGAGACGGTCACAAAAAGAAGTGTGTGCAACAAGAGAGTATGAAATAGGAAAAAAGACATTCTAGAACTGAAAAACGCTGGGTTTGTCTTAGTTTTCCACTGCTCTTAGATGTTAATGTAAGCACTCTTGAAATTAGTGAAGCAAAGATAAAGCTATACTGATAAGGGTAATTTCTGATTCCTCCTCGGGTCACAGTGCTTTCAAACACTGGCAGTCTGAGTGGGAGCAGATGAGTAGGAGGGGACAGTGGAGCTGCTCTGAGGGCTGAGAACACAAACATGACTTTCTTGAAGCAGTGAAGACATGCAAACTTCATTTCTTTGTGATTATCAGAGAATCCCAACACTTACCTAAGCTAAGAGCTGCTTTAGCTTTGCAAATTTAATATTCATTATAAATGACTCTACTGATCCTTGCATTATATTGCACTCAGTAAACACAAAGATACAGCAGAACAAAAATGTCCTGTCTGTTCTTTTTCCCCCCAGCTGTTTTTAAGGTGTAGATTAAAATAATAAATCAACAGCCAAAGCAGGTGTGTGAATATGCTGAACCTGTAATCTAAGATCTGTGAGTGATTTGCCAGATCAGCTTTGGGTCTCTGAGATAAAAGTGTGACTTCAGCAAGATAGAAAAGAGAGAGTACAGCCTATTAGTTTGAACATTGATGTTCATGGCACAACGTTCACATCCAAGAATATAGAATAAGTATTAAAAAAAACAAACCATGCAATAGGGACAAACTGTTTTCATTGCTTGTCTTTATCAAAGCAACCTCAGGTAGTTTGACAGTGCTGGGAAATCAGTGGTATCTCCTCCTGCTTTCATTAACCAGGACAGTTTTGTTTCATGCTACAATAGAATTTGATGTTTCAACTCGGAAAAAAATAAAATGCTTTTCACTTTTCACGAGACGTTTTGGAAAGAAGGCAAATCCCCTCTGATTTTATCTATGTTTTTCACTTTTTTGTTTTGTTTGCCGAGCAAGATCAAAACCACCACACAGTGGAAATTTATTTTCAGCAGAAAAACCACTGTTCATTTTTTCTACCTCAGCATCCAGGTGCAAACAAAAATATTTCCCAAAATGAGGACACTTGAAGGCAAGTAGACAATATTATTGGAGAATCATGGAGTGTTAAGGAGTTGGAAGGGACCTTAGAGACCATCCAGTCCCAACCCCTGCTGTGGACCAGGTTTCTTTTCCAGGGCTTATCCAACCTGTTCTTCAGCACTTCCAGGCTTGGAGCATCCACCACCTCCCTGGGCATCCCATTCCAGCGTCCCACCAGCCTCACAGCCAGCAATTTCTTCCTGCCATCTCCCCTCGCTCTCCCCCGTCCCAGTTTGTGCCCATTAATCCTTATCCTGAGGAAGAGCGTAATTAAAAAATCCCTTTTTAACTGTTACACGGTTTGCTGCGAGGCAAAGGGGTTTGCACATTGTTCGCTCGGGGCTTTTCTCCCCGTTGGCCGCAGAGTGCAAATGAGCTGAGAACAGAGACTTTTGACTGAACAATGAAGACAGGACTGACTGTCACCAAAAAGGGGTCCACGCCAATCCTTACCAGGATGCCAGAGGCGACCCGTCAGTACTGGAGATGGGCCTGGTTACCGCCGGTTGATTGTCCAAAATCAGGGATGCACCTGCTACTGAGAAGATGGCTGGGCGGAATTTGGGGCGAAACTGGGCAGAGACTGGGAAGGGACTGGGCAGGGACTGGGCAGAGACTGGGAAGGGACTGGGCAGGGACTGGGCAAGGACTGGGCAGAGACTGGGCAGAGACTGGGCTGGGACTGGGCAGAGACTGGGCAGAGACTGGGCTGGGACTGGGCGGGGACTGGGCAGGGACTGGGCGGGGACCGGGCTGTCTGTTCCTGGAACTCATCTCCATTTGCTCCGCCTATTTCGGAAAATACAGTTTCGTGTTTATTTTTTTGTTATGTATTAAAGCACCGCAGTGGAGAGGGAATTGAAGCAAGTTTGGCCGAACTTAAGCCAAACTTACATTTCTCCCCCCTTGCTTCGCGGCTGCTAATAAACCTTCCTGCCTCATAACCTCCCGGAGCTCTGGAGTTCGGTTCTGCAAACCAGGACCCCCGCGAGGGATCGGCACCTTCCGCCTCGGAAACGCGCCGCTCCCTCCCTC
>VXBA01005019.1:2303644-2371760 GCA_013399895.1 Serilophus lunatus
CCCCTTTCGCTGTGTTTCAGAAGAAGGGACAGGGGAGGGAGGAAGAGGATAAGTTTGTGGAGGGTTTGGGGAAGGTCGCAGCCGAGCCGCGGTGTGACATTGCAGAGAGGAGCTGAGGAGCTGAGCCACTGCGGGGAAGCAGTACCCGAGCCCCCGGGGGTAGCGGGGACCCTCACCGTCGGTGTTACGGTTTTTTTAAGGTTTAAGTGAAACTAGCGTATTTATTTGTAGTTCTCTTCTTCCAGCCTGGCAAACAAGCCCACACATCCACACGCGACGATGTTTACGGAGGTGGCAGATGGTACCTCGCCTGCTTTCTCGCTTGTATCACGATGGGACAGAATTGCTCCATGAAGCTATCTTCTCATCTTAGTGCGCTTCCTTACAAACGAGCAAACCTGGTGTGTTTATTTGCTTATTTTTTTGTTTGCAAAAGTTGCAAAAAAAGTTGCTGTTTTCCTGGTCACAATTTGACTGCTGCAGAGAAACCCGCTCCCGGCGATCGCCGCCGTGACGTTGAGTTAAGGAAATACTACAGGTGTTACTGCGGTGTTCGGGAATTAATCCTCCTTCCTTTCCTCCTCCTCCTTCCCGGAGTTATTTCCTAGCCTACCCAGATAGCTGGGAAAGGGTCCCATATACCCCGGAGCTGTAAATTGAGCGCTGAAATACTTGATCTCACTGATCTTTGGAGAATTAAATCTGGCCTCATTTTACAGGAGGAAGCGAAGTCAATCTCGGTGGTTTTGCGAAGAAAGGCTGTTATTTCCTAGAGGATAGGCGTTTAAGTTGTTAAATATTAGTTTTTAATTACGTATTGTTCTTTTAAAAATAATATTTATACTTAAGTCCGTGAAGGTATTCAATTGAATTTTCAAGCCATCAGCTAACCATTCTTTACACGACTGATGGAAAATAGCCCATTGTACGAGCGCCCGGCTGTGTTTCTTCAGCAGACGGCGCTTTAAGTGTTCACCATTGTCCCCCGCACCCTTCAGCGAGGCCTCCGGGCAGCGCCGGGCTCGGGGCTTCACAGGCCCCTCGGGCGAAGGTGACCTCGGCTCCGAACCGGGCGGGGGGAATCGCCGCCACAAACCTGAGCTGGGGGGTACGGGAGGGAGCAGGACAGGCTCTGGCCCAGTGGGACAAAGCTACGGAGAGAAGAAACTGAAGAAAAACAACTAGTAATAATGAATTAAAAAAAATCGTGACTAAATGCACCCGCGAGCCCCGCGGTGACTTACGAGCTGCCCCACGACATCCACGAGGCCAACAGCATTTCTCGCCCGCCCAGGCCTACCCCGCGACAGGGAGCTGGTGGCGGGGGAGCTGCGGGCACCCCAGCCCTTGAGGGGCGTCGTGGGCGGCCGAGCTGGAGCCCAGCCCAGCTGCGGAGCCGGGGGTGCGTGCCCAAGGCGGGAATGACTGCACATCTGGAGGGGGTTCCCCCGTGGAAAAGCCCCTTCTCCCCCGCAGAGCCTCCCCACTCGGCTTTCCAGCACCCCCAGCTCTGTCTCTCGCACGGAACACCACGGCCGCTTGCCTGTTTGGAAATACCTTCAGCTGGAGGCTTTGCCCCCGCTCCCCGCAGTCTCCCCACATCAGAAGAGGTCATTTTGCGAAATTGTGCGGTTTGAGCTCCCTCCGGTCTCACCATCCCCTGGGCCCGGGCCCTGCTCCCCCATGCAGAGCCCCAGAGCCACGGGGAGGGGGAACCCGGGGTCTCTTGCAGAGGTGGGGGTGCTCCGGCCAAACAGGTAAACACGCTTTAAAACCAGAGGTACGGGAAAGATGCGCTGGAGCCGCCTGGTTTGGAAGAAAAGTTTGTGGTTTGGAGGGGGTGAGGGACTTATTTCAGTGTGTAAATATTTCTGCTCTCCAAAAACTTGCAGAGTGGACTAAAACGAGCACATGCTGTTCAGCATCTGTTTAGCTGGATGCATCTCACAGAGGAATATTGACTTTTCACCTCCCGATTCTAAATGGGAAGTAAAAAGAGGTTGATGTTCTCTATTCTGTTTGCAATCGCCTATCCCAGGATTAAAGAGATCTCCATTTTACTGACTGTCTTTCGTTTAACTGTTTGGAGACCAGAGGTGGAAAATATTTGACAAGAAGAAAAGAATAGCTGCATGGGATCATTTGCAATTCAGTGTGAAAATATTCTACCCAAACCCAATTTGTATCCCAGTGCATTTGAAAAAATAGGACATAGCTGTCAATAGCCCATTCCACTCTGCTGGATAACATGGAAAGTTTTAGGCAACTAAATTCCTAATGGGAGACAGCAGCAAACAGCACAATCATGTCTTTGACTAAACTATGTGGCAGCTTTAATTGCTATAAATGTTAGTACTAGCTAAAATATTGCAGCTTTGATAAATGGGAGGCTTCCCACGGATGGTGAATGGTATAGCTTAAACGGACAGACACCAACAGAAGCCTCAGCTTCGAGTGGCACACTTAGAATTGCAGAGGAATGAGCTCTTGGAAGGAAGACAGGATAAAGGCACAGCCGTCCAACATAGCATGCAGGGTGTGTGCTCGAGAGAAGCACATCCAGAAGCAACTGCTTTTCAAATTGACGCTGACAAAGAAATGAGCATCATTTATATTTAAATACCTTTTCAGTGTAGCTGCTACCACGGGTGGAACATTTAATATAAAACTACGCTTCACAGAGCGTGAGCGCAGCTGACCACCCTCGAATCACCCCAGAGCTTTGGTCTGCTTGTGGAGAGCTTTGCCTGACGCTGGGAACAAACCCCTTAGCCCTGAGTTTCCCGGCCTGCTCCTGCCTGTGCCCATCCCGGCTCAGCCGGGCGCCGCAGCTGGACAGTGCCCACTTGTGGCTGACATTTCTTGGAGAAAAAGATACAAACATTCCCCGCGGGGGAGTCCAGCCAGGAGACACTTGGAAATATACGGTGCTTAGCTTGTCCAGAGCTGATTCTTTCTTGCTTTGGACAGCCCAAAATGGACAGGGAGAAAGGAGAAGTGGAATTATGGGCATCTGCATATCCACTTGGGTTTAGAGCTGCGTATGAATATCCAGGACACCAAAGGGACTCCAGCTCTTGTGAATCTCATCACTACACTGGTCACTGCATTCGTGTACAGTTCAATGGAACTCTGACACTTTGGCATTTAAAAGCTTCCCTGGAGGAGAGTTTGGTTGTGGATTACTCTTTAGCCTTGCAATGACATTTAGCCCACCCTGTCAAGGACTAGGAATCAATTTGCCAGGCTCTTAGGTGCACAGATGACAATCCCTGGCACACTAGTCTCAGTAAGAGGGCAAAGCAAGTGTCTGTGCCTTGACCAAAGCCAAAAAAGAAAGTATCAAGACTACAGTAAACAATAGGTTAGAAATGGTGAAGCTGAGGGCAAAATGACACTCCTAACTACCAGTGTACTGGTTATGAACTATTTTCTACTTTGGCTAAAAACAGAGTTGGTGAGTGCAAGATGAAACCTTATATCATATTTAGCTCTAAAAAGGTATTTCACATTTTGGGTTTTTTATACAGTCTTAAACATGTGCAGTATCATGCAACACCATACATCAATCAAGAAGGTCAAAAAGCAAATCACAGGAGAAGCTGTACAAGCAGGATGTGCAGCTACAGTGAAGATGTCTTGTGTATGCAATTTAGGAATTACATTGCAACACTTACTCTCTGAGGTACTATGAAAAACACTTCATTAATACTTCCTGTAGCAGTACATTCATATTTAGAACAATTAAATAGTTATCAAGTCAACAAAAAATGGCCATATGAGCTCTAAGGGGGAAGCTTACTATCAAATTCCCTTTCTGACAACGATGAGATGTATTACATATATAGTAAATATAGATAATAAAATATATATCTATATTTTTGTGGTCAAAACAAAGGAAGAAAACTGACACTTCAGAGGGAATCAATCACATCAGATGTATGTAGATTGTCGTTTCTCTTGATTTTTTTCAACGTTTTCAATAGACACTAATTCCTCATCCATTATCCTTAGAGAGTCTCAGATACGGCATGAGGAACTATAGCTCCAGTCACAGTTTCCTGCTTCACCTCAATTGAAACCTGCCAGTAGCCAGGGAAGCTCACTGACATAAATAGGAGAGGTAAAGTTCTTCCAGAGACATATCCACTCCAACCTGGCCTTCCTCTTCAGCCCTATCAGACCAGAGACTGCACCCAAACCAATGATGAGCTTCATCTTCAGTTCCAAGCATGATTTCTGTTGTTCGACATGTTCTGGAGAAGATGCAGAGTGTCATTGTTTCTGAGCAAACTCTTTCCTCAAGGCTGTACGTTGGGCAACTTTCCTGAGCCATAAACCCGTCCTGCAGTTTAGACCAGAAGCATTAGTAACTGCCAAACAAAAACATAGAGCACATGCAGGCAGTCGGAATAGGGTGAATTACTGGTTAGGCCTCTGCTATGCAAATACTTTCAGTCAGGTAAAACAGTGCTATGTTACCTTCAAAAAGTTCATTAAAGGCTCCCCTGGAGCTGTATTTTTCACCCTCAGCAGTCAGTTTTCAGGTCACTCACCATGTAACTTGCCAGAGATTGTTGGGCGCCAGCTGTATTATTTGGTGTTACTGTTTGCATTACTGTTTGCCAGGCAGGCAGAGTCCACAGCAAGAGACAGAACTGCAGAACAAAATGATGGTCCCCGCCCCAGCGCACTTCCAGTCTTAACCTAAGACACCAAAAAGAGAAGGGGGAAAAATAAAAAGGAAAAGAAAACAGCAGGTGGAGACAGGGAAAGAAAAAGAAAGGATGAGACAAGACTGATTAGTGTGATACTGAGCAGCCTCAACACAACAGCTGCTATCTGGCATCAAGTTCTTCATGAAAGTGATGGCTGGATGGGGCCTATAGGGGACTTGCCAGCACATTTTACCACACGAGCCATACGTTTTGTGTCACAACTGCCAAAAGTGCTTTGGGATTGTAAGGACGGTTTGTGGTTGTGGCTTGGCAAAAAGTATAAGGAGGCAAGAGTGTGTGCCTTTCAACTGCACTGATATGCCAAGAATAAAGAAAAAAAAATATAGTGAGGCTCTCAAGCCATAACACTGTCATGAAAAGCAACGTTTGTTTATAACAAGAGAGCAAATTTGTGAATCACAAAATATAACTGTCAGCTTCAAGTAACGTGTAAGAATCAGTCTGAAAGTTTTCTCTCCCCTCGCTCCCCCCAGTCTATTCAAGCTGTAATTGCAGGCAAAGTGACCTCGTGCTGACTAGCAGCCCACACAGTGCTTGGCAAGCATGATTTTTGAAGGGAGGCTGGGAGCAGCATTTGGGACCTTCTGGTTCCTGCAAAGAACTGCCAGATGTTCACAGGAGGTTGTCTCGCAGTAAGGGTAGGAGCTGGACTGCCCAGGTTTTGGGGTTTTTTTTTCTTGCGTGTATCTGGCACTATATGCACCTCAGCTTGGAAACCTTGACCCATATTAGGTTACATTTCTAGCCAAAAACTCGTTCATGTCAGTTTGAAAACCACATACTTCAAAACATAATGTACTTTAACATTCTTTCACTCCCCCCGGCCCATGGCCTCGAATTTAGTAGGGTTTTAAGAGCATCATGTGCTTGAACTCTGAGCTGCTCCCAGGCATCTAAAAAAGTAATTGGAGTATTTAGGCTTTAAATGGATTCTCTTTTCAATCTAAATGGTATCACACATCAGAGATGTCAGTATGAGTGGTTGAAGAGAGATTAGAAATTCTCCTAAACAGTCTGGTAATTAAATCATTTATAGATCCACATATTTGTTTGAAGAAGCTCTGACTGCCTTAGGCCTCATCCCCTTCATGCGCCCACCGCCTCAGAGTGTGGGGTAAAAAACCTCATCCTGCCTGAAGGTATTGGGTGTCAGTCCTGCTGTTGGCTGTTCATTTGGGATTTCTCAGGACTTTTCCCTGAAGGAATAGTGCTTTCTCAATGGAGACTCATGAGCCTGACTCTAGCCAGCAGCTGATGGAATTAGACACTCAAATACCTTCAGGATTTGTGTCTTCATCTTTTTGTTCCTTGCATACGACATCTAGTGCCTATCAGCCACTGCAAATAGGAATATGGTAAGTAATGCCTAAATTCTGCTTCAAGTTCAGACCTGAGAGCTGTTGTGATAATTAAGATATATTAGTTACTTAGTTTTTTAGTTCCTTTTACCAAGTTTACAAGATTTTGTCTTCTCCGAGAAGAGGCACAAAGAACAGCAGGAATGACCCTGCTTCACACGGGGTAATGGCTGGTACCACCACACAAAGTGTCTGAGGATGCACCTGCCCCTCAAGTGTCCCCTGTCACTGGACATATTAGCACTGCAAGGAGATTACAGTCAGCATCAGTCTGCTCAGCATCACAGTGATATCCTGCACATACACTCTTTGGAAAGTCTAGCCTGTCAATACTGTAGCAAAGATATTATAAATAAAATCAATCTTTCTTTTCTCTGCTTACCTAATTGTAGAACCAATTATTGATCTTAAAATAGTGCACACCTAGAGTAGACTTCATTAGTTATAAGTAGGCCAAATTATATCCCTAACGTTCTTATTTATTTCCTTTGTTTTCCTTCTTTACTTTGGTTACAGAGGAGCTGCTACATGTATGTTCTCATTTCTGGCAGCATAACTAAATTTGGACAGCTGTGTACTGGGCCAGTCCTGATACAGAAACAGGGATAGGCCCTTATCCTACTCCTTTCCTTACAACATGTATCAAAAATACGAAAAGGCACTGCAAAAGTTTTCATCTGCTATCATTGTACTCAGTCATGTGGAAATGGCTACAGCAGCTCTTTTGCTGACTGCACCCTTCTCATTACAGTAATTGCTACAATAACTGAGAAATACACAATCGCCAACACACATGCCCAACTACACCTAAGGATTTTAAAGTCACCAGCACTGAATCAAATCATATCAATTAAACCTTAGGAAATATTTTATCTTAAAAGCACGACAGGATTCCTCCACTTTGCCACAGTGTCCATGTGGTTCCCTTTTCTGAACATGAGAAAATTAGATGTTAATCTCAAACAATGACATCTCCCAGGTGGATTTTACATTCTGCAAGATCAGTTTCTTTATGCTTGGGAAGGAGTTTTGTGACTCATACCAGCCCAGTAACCAGAGGCAACTATGCAATATATACAGTGACTCCAGCAGGTTCCCCAAGGGCACTTGTTCCACACCCTCTTCCACGAGGAAAACTTCAGGTATTTCATACAAAACATCTTAGCCACCTGGCCTTGGACCATGCACATTATCGAGAGGCAAAATCTCTGCATTTTAAGTGCAGTTTAAAAATTGCATTAATATTTTTTATATGTTCCTGTCCATTGTCCTGAGCTAGTAACACAAAAGTAGTTGTGCCTAAGCACTCTAAGAGCAATGTCAAACCATCTGTCTGCAGCCTCTACATGATGTTTCGTTTGGGCTTTCTGAAAATGTTCTTCAATTAACTGAACTGCTTTCAGTTGTAAATCTAAGATGGAAAAGTGCAATATTAGGCATATCTGGCTCTCCATCCTTCAAGTAATAACCATATTTCCATTCCTTCCTCTTCCCAATCTCTGTTCATGATTCTGATGAATTTTAAGCAAAGGACCTTGCATATGTTAGCAGCACTCCCCTGGTCACAATTCAAGGCAGCTGCAGATTTCCAAATTAAATACAATGTGGAAATCCTTGAAACAAACAGAGATGCTTGGACTTGTTAGTATAAAAGTGTTTGAGATTCCTTAAATATACACAACAGCTCATTCTTTGTGCTTCCAAAGCTTGCTGGAGGAAGCAGGGCTTGTCATTTAGTAGAGAAATTATAATGATTCATTATTATGATTATTAATTATAATCATATAATCGCAGTAATGATTAATAATTATAGTCATTACTATTTATATTAGAACTGATCCTAGAGGCTCCAGTCAGAATAGTGGGCTTTATTGTGCTTCATATGGTAAGCACAGATGATTAGGGGCATCTTAATGACATGGGGGCTGTGATCAAGAACCCAGATCCTCCAGATCTGAGCACTGCCTTTGCTCAATGCAACGTGCACAATGTGGTGGGGCAGTACACAGGGTGGGAATGGAGACGTGCAGTCCTCTCAGGAATGGGGTGTCAAAAGGCAGATAATATCTTTGGGAATGAAAATGGGACAATGACAGAGGAAATATGAAGTAACAGTCACAGTTTAGAGAAACGACTTGCAGTGGTAATTTTACAAAACCAGAGTCTGCTTAGATTTATTTCCTGGTGCTCCACTTTGTGACAACCCTGGGTTTGGGAGAGATGGGCTACTGTGACAATTCCTAACTCCAGTGATTTGCAAATCATCAGCTCAGTCAGCCCATGTAGAAGCACTTCTGTAAGTGCTTTCCTGGCCTTACTTGTGAGGGACTTAGCCCATTCTGCCCTCTCTTCTCCAGCACCCTCCTCTTACCTACATGGAATCATAGAATGGTTTGGGTTAAAGGGACCTTAAAGACCATCTTGTTCCAACCCTCCTGCCATGGACAGATGGCTCAACTAGACCAGATGGCTTCAGGTCCCATCCAACCTGCCCTGAACACTTCCAGGAATGAGGCAACTCAACTTCCCTGGGCAACCTGTGCCAGTGCCTCACCACCCTCGCAGTAAAAATTCCTTCCTAATATTTAATCTAAACTTACCTGCTTTCAGTTTAAATCCATTCCCCTTTGTATTATCACTACATGCCCTTGTAAAACGTCCCTCTCCAGCTCCCTTGTAGCCCCCTTTAAAACTTTAATTTAAACTTGGAGTCTTAGAGATGTAAAAACGCTCCCCATACCTAGGTAAATGTTCATTATATCATACTATACCAAGCAGTGGACAACAGTCTATCTTGTCAGCCCAGCACTGCCTGCAGTAATGGCTGAGCCCGTGACTCTCTGCAGCATATTTTGTTCACTCCTGGAGTTTGCTCTTTTCAGCAGTTAAACACAGTGCATGTTAATGCACTGCATGCTCAGAAACCTTCTGAAGCCGAGGTACTACCAAAATTAATGCTAATCATAAGTTTAAAGATAAATGTGTATACACTTTGCTAGACAAAGCCCTTAATCTTTTGTTCTGTCTGTTTATAAATTCCTGTTTTATTCCCACATCCTTGTACATGGTTTGGCTTTGAAGAAGAAGAAGAGTTCTGCATCCAGTGCTATGACTTCTCTGTTCTTCTCCAGTCTGCTCCTAACACCAAATTTCTCTGTTGTTCTAGTCTAGTCCCTAATTGCTTGGTTAACAGTAAAAGCTATTTGCATTATTCTATTTAGAGGCTACAGGACATATTCAACTACTGGACCAGTTCAAGTAAAAAAACTTAAAAAGATACCTGTACTAGCTCCAGTGATAGAAGCAAGGAATAAAGTCTTGTTGTAAAATGTGTGAAAGTCCATTACTTCAAAAACTGTGGAATATAAAAAATGGTGATGTTTTATGCATCTCCCTCAACTCCCCCAAAAGAGGGGAAAGCAGAGGTGATAATCTTGTTATTATCAAACACTGAAAAGTCAATCTCTTACTGCACAGGCAGATCTGCTGCAAACTTCATTAGGAAAGTTAATGAAAGTATATTTGGCACGTTCTCCACGACACAATGCAGAAGGAAAAAACAGGAGCAGCCCTGGAGATATGTGATTCTTTCAGAAACACAAGAAAAGGGGGCTGGCTGGTGCTCAGGTACAGATGTCCTTGTGTTTGCAGCACAGCAATGCTGTTGCACAGTGTGATGCAACTTTTGAGGGATTATTTTGACACCAAAGAGCTTCACATCCCTAGGGATTCTCAGTAAAAAAACTTCCATGGAAAGAAAATCTGAGGCTAGAAAATGAAGTTTGGAATTACAAAGTTAAAGCTTTTTTATGATCCAGTCCTCAGTTACATGATCACATATGTATGTCGAACAGGGAGCAAGGCGGAGCTGGGTACTCCAAGCGGGTGAGTTATGGTGGAGCCTTGTCTGATTCACTCCAAAGGTTGGATGGTATGCACTCTATGAGACATGTGGCTGCACAGCAAACAATGAGCATAAAAATAAAAACTGAGCAGCTGCCTCATTTGCTAAGTATGTCCATCTTGTACATTGAGCAAGTCTGGGTTCCTGTGGGAAGAACAAAAAAGTGTCTGATTGTATTAGCTATATATATACACACTGCATGTGGACACATCAATATTGGATGCTTTATATGGCTGGGATATATCCTGGACTCCAGACAGATATAAGAAGGAAAGGCATCTCAAAGAATATTGCATTTTTGGCAACATGTGCTGGCTCAAAGGAATTGTAAAGGAAGTAAATTAAATACTACTAAGAAGGTGTATATTTATAGTGCTTTTTCTACAAGGACCCGAAAACACCTCTTGAAAACTTAAGCTTCACAACATTCTGTGATCTAAGTAAAATACATCATTTTTTTTCTAATGGATAAAGTGAATCAGAAAAAGACAAGGTAATTTAACGAGACCATCAAGAGCAAGACTGTCTGAAAGACTGTCACATTTTAAAGCTTAGACAAACTGTCTTCTATGAAAACATACAGAGAAGCTATTGATTTTCATGTTTCCTTGCCTTTCTCCAACAATCCAGCACAGTGCTCAGGCAGATGGTTAACTTAAGGCCATTGACTGTTGGCTTGTGTTTCTGAAAAAACCTTTTGGTGTGAAATATATATATAGATTTGAGGAAAAAAAAAAAAAAGTAGTTTTATAAGAGCATTGGTCATTTTACCAACTGTGCCTAGAATTTCCTGGACGTTATGAACGTTCAGCTGAATCCCCAGTGTCAGACTGTATTAAAAGACAGTCCTTAAAAAGGAACATTCCAAATTTCCATGGTCTTTGCCAGTTTCCAATGATTTGACGTTTATTTGAGCTATTGTACAAAGTTTTCTGTTGAGTCAGATCATTCAGGACTAGCTGCTGGGACCACAGAGTGTCAGCAGAACATAATTCATCTGTGGCTGATGGCAGCACAGTTTATTGGATGGGTAACGCTTCTTCATGCCGAGATACACCACCAGGAAGTTGGGTGGGGTTTATTTCCCGTCAAAAGAGAAATCAAGAATTCTGTTGCCCCTCTGTTTGCTTTTTAAATCTCTTTTTATGGGAAGAAGACATATCTGTAGCATCTTTCTGAGGTGAGAAGAGGGAGGAAGAAGTAATATCATGATTTTAAACTTATGGCCCCAGCCTCAAGCCTTTGTTGGCTTTTTATTTTTTTTTATCTTTATGCTTCCTACCTGTACACACACACTGGCTGGACCTCTGCCTTTCCAGTCTGCTCCTAAGGGAGTTCCCTCAGACTTCACAAGGTGCTCATACCAAGCTTTTTTCCTTCACAATAGAAGAAATACCCACCAAGATTACTCCTAGATTTTGTGGTATGAACTACAGGTGAATAAAACTTCCCTGGCTGCACAGTGAGATCAATCAAGTCTTTGACACCACATATACTTTCCATGAAAATCTTCTTGCTCACCTGTAAATGTAAAGCAAGAACTTTGGGTGGGGTTTTTTGTGAGTGGTGGTTGGGGTTTTTTTGTGACCTGTTCTCAAAAGTAGCTATGCATGGAGTTCTAATTAGCTTTTACATCTATAGATGGGACATCTTGGCTTCAAGATAGAGCTTACATTAACTTAATTTCAGATCTTAAGCTCTGTTAGGCAAAGACAGTGCTGGAACGGGACTGAGGCTCCTCAGCAAGACCTCTATGCAAATAATGAATGAAGTGACATAAGAGGACATTTAGCAGCTCATTCTAAACCCTAAAATGTTTGGACTGCAAATAAAGAAAGATATGTGGGATATAATCTGCTGTTGAGATTTCACGCAATTCCTGTTAACTCTGAGCTTGACACAGCCAGAACAAGAGCATGCTACAGATTTTTGTTTCTATCCCTAATATTTACTAAGCATTGCAAGACTAAAACATTTTGAAGGTTATATCCAACATCTTGCAGAACGAATGACAAATGTCAACTCTCGTACTCTTGTAAGATCTGAGCAGGAATAAGACAACTTATAGACTAAGGCAAGTTTATTATTACAAATACCTTATTAAATCTAAATGGTAATGGCATTCCAATTAGCTCATTGTTAGGAATCTTTCATGTTTGACTTTCATTTAGACTCATTACGGGAATAATGCAGACCCTGTATAAGTAATTGGCACAAAATAAAAGCATTTGAGCTGCAAAAACCCTCCTAGAGGCTGTGCTCTTTCAAAAAAAAAATAAATAAAAGCTTCCTATCTTTCCCAGCTCATGAGCATTCTCTGTTCCCCATAATAATGAGACAACCCATTGAGTCTCCTGTGGGCCTGGTGGTATCGGAGCTCCCTTTTTACCTACCCCTCTCTTCTCAGGAGCTGTAGGGGGGCTCCTTCTCTTTTACTCTCCACCATCCTATTCTCTGCTCCCTTCGTCACAAGCCTTGGCACTGTTTTATCGATCCTGCTCATTCATTCCCAGATCACAGGCTAGCCTTCGTCTCTCCCACACCCTCCTCCTCTTTCTCCTAACAGCCCTGCTGGTCTCTCCAAACAGGCAGCTGGGAACATGCCATTCTGTGTCCTAGCTCCCAGCTCCTTCGAGATAAAGGTGTTTCCTTTTGCAGCAGAGCCTCTATGAGCCAGACAGGGACTATCAGTTATTCCTCACAGCAGTTTCCTGCTTGCCTCATTCAGGGAGGACGAGATGGGAAAGGAGTTTTTCAATACTTAACAGTAATGTAGGATGGAGATTTTCCCTTCTTCTCCTAGCAGAAAGAGGTCTAGAGAAAGAGCACCCACTGTGGAGTCCTTCTTGCTATGAAGAAGGCCAGAGCACAGCTACAGTTCAACCAGGTGGGTGAGTCCTGGTTTTCCCCATCAGTTAAGTTCCAGCTGGGCAAGGGTTAATTAAGCCTGGAGGACCTGGCTTACAATGGGGTGCCAGCTGAGGAGGAAACAAACCATTCCAAAAGACACTGGTTTCAGAGAAAGGCACCAAAAGACACTGCCTAGAGCCTCAGCTCGTTAGGTTAAGCAGCACAAGACATTTGGTAAGAAGAGAGAAGGCCACAAGCTTCCATCTGTGCCAGACCTCCCTTCCTCCTTCTCCAACTAATCTGGTGCCAGACCTGTCCTGTTTCTGAGCACAGAGGCTACAGTAAATCGTGCCATGTAGGAAAGCTTTCCTGCTCTTTGGTCTGGGTATGCGCCTCTGCTGCACTCTGCTCTGTGCCAGGGCCAGCACAAGCCTAAACCATCTGCTCCCTCCCATCCCAATGTGGGGTGAGAAGAAAACACAGCAGTGGGCTGTGAGGACCTGAGATGTACTCCAGTCACTTCCCCACCACTGGGATCAAGCTGGGAGCAGCGCTCTGGATTGCAGCTTCCTGGCAGTGTAAACACAGCATGTGTTAGCCGTATGACAGCACACCAGGAAAGGTCTCTGGTGTGGGAAAGGCCAGCAGTTCCTACTCAGGAATTATTTGGCTTCTGCAGGGCTCTGGAGGGTGAGCTAGGAGTTACATGTAAGCAGCAGCAGGGTTTTGAGAAAATCTGGGGAAGTAGACGGTAACAGCAGGCAGCTGTAGAACAGAAGGCAACTAAAAGCTGGGACAAAACTGCCTGAAAGCTGGGCCAGGATCTGTGCTGGTGCTCTTAGAGGTGAATGGCCCTAGACATGGCAAAAAGGTGCTGGATGAATTGGGCAGTGGAGCAGGGCCCAGAAAGATTATGAAATCTCCATTCTTGGAGGTTCTCAAGACTGAGATGAATAAAGCCCTGAGCAACCTGGTCTGAATTCAGTGTTGATCCTACTTTGAGTTGGAGCTTAGACTGGAGATCTCCAGAGGTCCCTTTTGCCAGTAATTGAATGACTGAATACGGGTTGGCAACAGCTACTTAGCTCTGTCCATTTGGTGAAAGCATTTTCATTTTTGGCAGTGCTGATCAAAGAGTATCTTCCATTATTGGAACTGAGAAACCTGCCTGCACGGGAGGGCACTATCCCTGGAGTGCTGGTGGTCCCCAAGTTCATTGGACAACCATTCTACAAATCTGTAAATCACTTTGATAACTCTTTGCACTTGATCTTCTACAGTGTCTCCATAGTGTTGGGGAACATCTGCCTGTTGGTAATATACCTTCCTTCATTATTCTTGCCTGTTATGGGCTGATGGGTGATCCTCACAAGGAAATTATGGAAGATTCACATGGATTTCCACAGGAGGTTCAGGACTTTCAAGTTTCTCTGGGCCGTGATGCTTAGTGGACTTTTCATATTGGCTAGATCACAATCTTGTTAAGAATTACTTGCCTTAAAAAAAAAAAAAAAAAAAAAAAAAAAAAAAAAAAAAAAAAAAAAAAAAAAAAAAAAAAAAAAAAAAAAAAAAAAAAAAAAAAAAAAAAAAAAAAAAAAAAAAAACCCCAAAAAAANAAGAAAGAAAGAAAGAAAAGAAAAGCAAATAATGAAGCAACAGCCTCAAAAAGCTGTGACAGGTGAAATGATGACAAGTAATGGGCACACACCTCTCTAAAGTGCATAGTTAAGCATGTGCTTAATTACTTTTCTGGACTGAATATGCGTACCTTCTTGAATTGAGAATGAAATTTCTCCATAGCTGAAACACGTAAACAGACTCGTAGAAGAGCCTGTATTGTGCAAATAAGAAATATTCTCATGGATGGCTAAGTTTTAAATTAACTCTGATTTTTATGGGATTCTTTGAACCAGAAACCACGACAGAACTTTTAATAGTAAGCTGGCAGTAATTTAGGCATTGCTGTATTGTCAGGCATATTTATCCTGCCTTTGTATTTGAAACTGGGCTGTATTTACTTGTCACATTAAAATAACTAAGAATTCACTTTTGGGTATTTGAGCCACTCTGATGAGGTATGCACGGATCAGAGCCTTGTTATCTGTCTGCAGTTATAAAGATGAAAAACCTGCTGACATCCCAAACAAGCCGTGAACTAGGTTGTTTAACAAAGTTTGTTTTGATGCTTAAAATCGTTACTTTGCCAGTGCAAATTAGGAACTTTCACTTCAGGTGAAACCTTGGCTGTGTCAAAGCGATCTGCAACAATGGATCCTGAGGCAGTAACTGGCTTAATAGCTACAAAATTCTTCTGAATAACCCTACTTACACTTCTGTCTATAACGTTAACCAGAAAGGAAATTATGCAGAGTAAATTTTCTCTGTTTAAAACCCATAAGCCTTACAAATTATATTTACATTTAATTAAAAAGTAGACACATTAGACATTTTTTGCTGCACTTTTTTTTTTTCAGATTCTGCAGTGGTTCAGAATTTCTCTGCAAGATGTTTAATGATAATCTTTTTATAAATAATATGATAGTTAGACAGGGTTGCCTTTAACCCCAAGTCGTAATTTGTAAGTTTAATCAGTTTCCAAACATACTATTAAGAATTGTGAACACACAGAGACCAAAAAAAAAAAAAAAGAAAAAGGAAAAAAAGGAAAGAGAACAAAGAATTGAGGTGCATTAATAATACTCATGAATTATACTATTCCACCCACAAAGTTGAATGAATTCCCTGTGTAGCCCTTGAAACCCTGCTTATCTCTTTTAGAATTAAATCACCTCCTTATCTCAGCTATGTATCCATACTGTACTCTTTATCACAGGATACATGTTCTGTCAACATCATAAAAGTTATAGCCAAAGTAATTAGTGATTTTGATTTCTGGATTTTGACACGAGGCTACTCAAAATGAGTCTAATTTTGGTCGTGATTTCTTTGTTTGTACCACGTGTTCTGCTAAGAAGCATATTTTACTGTGGGGGGAAAAAAAGTGATTTGAGGCTGCTGAAGATCAGATTCCCAAACCTGACACAGATTTCAAGCACTGGTCAGCTACCAAGGCAGCTCTGTCCTCTCTGAGGGAGCTCCAGGAAAGGACACATTAAAGAAATCCCAAGGAGACCTTTTAGATTAGGAACAAAACCTTGCTCACAGGTGAAAGCTATCCTGGTCTCTAAGCCCTGCATTGCTAAATTAGCACTGTCTGAACCAAATTAGGCTTTTCTGGGATCAGGATAATGAAGAGTAGAAAACACAAATGTATTGTTTATAACAAGTGAGTTTAAATGAGAAAGATGAGATAATCAGGCCAGGGGGAGGTTAAAGAGGGAATTCTGATGATTATAGTTATTTAGAAATCCAGTGGAGGGAGGATCCCTACAGCTGAAAAACATTTCCACACCTAGAATTTGTGGAGGATGAGGTTTTGGTGGTGACTAGTCCTTTGATGTCTTGTCTTTTCCCTGCCTTTATCTAAGCTTCATTTGAGCCTCAACCAGCAGCTTGCTCCCAGGTGAGGTTAATTCCTAGATGCTGTGAGGAGCTATCAGCTGACTTCTCAAACCACTGTTTAATTAGCAGTGATATTACATTTTTCAGAATGGAAGCATGTACACAAAGGGCTGGAGTTATAAATTACACTAACAGAGGATAATCTACAGAGAGACAACAAGAAGATGTATTAATGCAGTGCCCAGACATGCCCATGTATTGTGCTTAAAGCTGTCCCAGTGATGAGTGTGTATGTGGGATATTTGACTAAAGGCTCACAGCAGAAAACAAAATAAAGCAAATAGAAGGCAGAGGGAGGCAAAGAGGAAGGAAAAAATAAGACTTAATTCCCTAAGCCATTACATCACCAGCAAATTCAGACTTAAATAGTCTTCCACTGAAGATGCAGTTGCACTGTGCAAAAATTAGACAGGAGGTTTTCCTGTGTGTGTTGTAATACAATAGCATAAAGAAATGCACAACGTGGTTGTCTCACATGTCAGGAGTCTGTACTGGTACCACGTACTTTACAATAAATAGTTCCCAAATGAAAAGTAATTTACCATAAACTCAGTATTAATTCTTTTTTTTTTTCCTTGTAGCTCCAGAGCTACTTTGGAAATGCCTAATTAGCTGATCACTTTGGAATGTATTGTTTTCTCCTCCACTAATGGAATATCAGGTTTAGAGAAACACATTAAGTAATAATGCTACCTCCCTATCCCCCAAGTTCCTCTTGACAAAACCAGGACAGTCCAGAGTAAGGAGCCAGTTAGAAAAACAAACCAAACCTGAACAGTTTGTGTATGAAAACAGTAGCTGAATGGTTTGAGCATCTCCAGACTTGACACTGCTGTTTTTCTGATGCAAAAGGAAATGAAGGGCATGATGGGGTCATCAAATCTTTGTATAAATCAGAGCAAGGCCAGAGATTTGTGTAGATTTGATCATTAAGACAAATAAGAATATTTGGATAAGTTAGGATGGCTCTAGTTGGTAGTAAACTAGGCACAAATCAAACTACTATTAATGAGGAAACCCAACACATTTGATAAGCAAAATAGATCTTCAACAATGAAATAACCTGATGAGTATTTCTCAGGTTTCTGCCCTTTTCTCAGAAGAGCAAACATTGCATTATTGTGTTTTGGAAATCAGAGAGTTGCAGAACCACAGGACCATTTTGGTTGGCAAAGAACTCTGAAATTAAGTCCAACCACAACTGACCACCTTGTCAACTAGACCACGGCATCGAGTGCCATAACCAGTCTTTCCATAAACAGCTCCAGGAAAGGTGGCTCCACTAACCTCCCCAGGCAGCCCATTCCAATGTCTAATCACCCTTTCTAAGAAGAAATTCTTCCTAATATCCAACCTAAATCTTCCTTGTCAAAGCTTACTATGTGCTCTTGTCCTGTCACGAGTTGCCTGGGAGAAGACACCAACATCCACCTAGCTGATACGGGGCCATCACATATAAATAATTGAGCAGACCCCCAGGTTTGCCAAGGTCCTGCTGTACAGCTCACTGAAGTCAATGAAAAGAGCCTTCACCATTTCAGCAGATCAGCCACCATGCTTTACTCTTCATCTAAATGGGTTGGAACACTGCCTGTCTCCTGCCTCTTCCCAGCCCAGAGATGTTAAGGCAAAATCATTGGACATGCTGGTCCAAAGTGAACTTCTGGTTACATAAACAGTTCCAAGTAACTTAGCCTGTGTTGAAGTGCAAACAGCATCTCTGTCCATGTGCAAACACTGAAACAGTAAAGATGTCATTTCGTACTCCACATTTGAGGCACATCCTCTTGCCAAGCTAGGACACACATATTTTGCCATTTATAAAGATTAATGCATTAGTATTTATTATCATTGCTATTTAATACTACTCTCTGAATTGCAAGCAGGGGAGTTGAGATTGTGGGCAACCTGCAGGCCAATTAAATTTCAGGAGGAGCAAGCTTCCAGACATCTAGAGCTATTTGTCTTTGCTTTGCACAGAGTATTCCTGCCTGGCTGAGCAATACGTGGAGCTAGGGTGACAGCCTGTGGCAAAACAGAAGAATTTCAATATCTTAACCCTTTTGATTGCTACTTGCTTTTGATAATTTCTTCACTTCTTGCTCGTCAGATTAGACAAGGATGGTCATGTTGTGCTTGTTACCTTCACCTCTGGTTTGAAGGATGGGAAATTGCCATCCTTTCTCCCTGTTCTTTCTGCCTACTCTTCTTCATTAGTGTTTTCGGGTGCTGCATTAACTAAATGGTGCTGTTCCTGGCTGCACAACCTGAAGAAAATCTTGTGTGAGTCTTTGCAAGGATCACTCTAGTGGGGTGGCTGGTCGGCTCCTTTTGACTCTGAAAGAGAGGAGCAAAGGAACAACCTCAATTCCAATGCTGAATTTATTCATGTTTTGCTCCTCACTTATTCCTCCTTCCATGTCATGGACCTCGACATGTCCGTCTCATGTTGAGATCGTCGAGTTGCCAGGGCAAAATCCAAGTCAAGAGGAAGGCAGAAGCCTCTGCACTTCTAATAACACTTTAGGCATTTTTCATTCCCAAAACTTTTATTCTGGGTCAGGGTGTTCTTAGAATGGTTTGTGTTGGAAGGGACCTTAAAGACCACCCAGTCTGTATCCTCCTGCCCTGGACAGGGACACTGTTCACTAGACTGGGTTGCTCAGAGCTTGATCCAGCCTGGTCTTGAACACTTCCAGGGATGGGGTAAATCTGCTGCTGATTCCTTCTGTTTAGGAGTAGAGTTGGGGGGAAAAAAAGTATATTCTCTTTATACTCTGCCCAAATTAATAAAACAAATTTTCTTTAAAGTGACACTAAATGAGTCACAGATGGTGTTACCCTTTTACAGGTTGCAGAAATCACCCATTACAGTTCTTTTAATTTATCAGTGAGGGGAAATAAGATGGCCTCTTGCTCCCTTGGCAGTAATAATCAAAAACAGTCTATTTGGAGCTTAATTTGCCCCAAATATGTATTGATAGTTGCAATGAAGAATATGTGATCTCTTTTGGAGTCACCAGTGGATGGAAAGTGGACAGCCTTTATAAAACCACCTTTAATAAAAAAGAGTGTTATATTGCATATGTTTGGTGGGGTATTTAAGCATATGGTTTCCATATCAGAGGCAAAGATGGCAAACACATGCCTTACCTTGCAAAAAACCTTTCTTATACTCATCACTCCTTGCAAAAAGAAAGCTGGGAGGGAATTTTCTTTTACAATTCTGATTATATGAAAGAGCCAAAGAAATTTCACAAGGAATGTTAACCTTGTGTCTCGTTTGCTCGTTGTTTTCCGTCTCGCAGGAGGAGAGGAGATGGAATATGTCCGTAGGCTTAGTGTGGTCATTGCCCAGTCGGTACCAGTGGGACCTCAGACACCAGTGGGATCCCTCGGGAAGGGACCATGCTAAGCAGAACTAAGGATCCGCAGACCCAAGCAGACCCCGGGCGGAGGCGCTGGGCTTCCCGGAGGCAAATCGAGGGGGCAGATCTATGGGGCCAGATCCTGGTGGGGCAGTTCCCCGCGACTGGATCCGCTCCTCTCCGCCTTTGCGAGCCACAGCCTGCGGACAGCATCCCCCGGCGGCCCTGCTCCCTGCCGGGGGTGTCGGGGCTGCGGGCAGGGCTCTGCCCGCGGGGACATCCCGGGGCTGCCGCCACCCTCCGGAGCGGGGCCGCTCGCCCCGTCGGTGATAAATCTCACGGTCCCCTCGCTTTTTCGTCACTCGCCTAATCCCGTGCCCCCCTTTCATGGGCGGTAATTGCGAGCAGCTGCCGCCGCGGCCCGGCCGTAGAACAATGGCAACAGCTGTTTCATTTCGCCTCGGGCCAGCGCTTCCTGCCCGGCCTGCATCTGCCCTTCTGGGTCCAATTTATGGTCCTGGGTTGTTGCTGGTGGATTTGGTTGTTTTTTGGTTTTTTTTTTTTTGTTCCACTCCCCCGTGACCCCGCTCTCCGTTGAGGAGGGATTTGGAGGAGCGCACGCTCCATCCCGGTTCTGGGACCGGGACTCTGCCCACGGCCGGGCTGAGTCCAACCAAACCTCCCGAAGTAATATAAAGGAGCAGTAAGGCTGGCCTGCAGAGTGAGGTGGGCGGTCCCCACGAACACATATCCCTGTGGGAAGTGGGTTGGCCAAGGTCCAGCTGAGGCTGGATGGTCATAGGATCATAGATGCATAGAATGATTTCTGTTGGAAAAGCCCCTAGAAATCACCTGGTTCCAACCCCTTACAACGGACAGGGACATCTTCCACTAAATCAGGTTACTCCGAGCCCCATCAGACCTGGCCTTGAACACCTCCAGGGATGGGGCATCAATTTTCTCTGGGCAGCCTGTGTCAGATCCTCACCACCCTTACAGTAAAGAATTTCTTCTTAATATCTAATCTAAATCTGCCCTCCTTCGGCATAGAGCCATTCCCCCTTGTCCTATCACTGCACGCCCTTGTGAAGAGTCCCTCTCCAGCTTGCTCACAGACACTTTGGGTCAGCCAGGACTGACCATTGATCCCACAGCCCTCAGAAAGCAAAGCCTGCTGTGGTGGTGGTGGCCTTTGGGGTGCTTTCAAGCCCTTGCTCAGTCTCCTCATTCTTTGATTTCCTGGTCCCAAAAAAACCATCGTCTTGGTGAGGGGAGGCAAATGATCTCAGTGCTTCCAGGCAGAAGGAAAGCTGATTTCAGGCTGGAACACACAAGTGTTTGGGGACAGGACTGGGCCGTGTTAAACTGTGAGCTTATTTAAAAGTCTGGATCTGCCCAGGATGTTTCTTTTGATTTAGATACATACACAGGATCTGCAGGATCAGCCCTTCATACTTCACCTTTTAACATGAATTCTTCCTTCCCTCCCTTCTGGTTTTTCCTTTGAGAAAGTTGCTGCATTCTTCCCTGATTTAATTGTATCTTTCAGGGTTGGATAAGACACGTCTCATTAAAAGGGGAGAGAGATTTAATGTGAACTTCGAGCTTCCTTCTCCGTGCTACAGAAAAGAAATCCCTAATCAGCACAGTATATATTTTGTATAATTGCTCTTTGAATTCTCTTTCCTTGCCAATTAAAGTGAAAGAAAAGGGTGGTGAAATGTTCCAGTGTGTTTTTCTAGGACAAGAAAACCTGAAACATTCTTTTGTTTATAAATACGAGCCAAAGAATCCGTTGTTTTCACAGGCACATGGCTGAAATTTATTATTATTTTTCTTTCTAGCCTAGCATTGAGCACATTTGCAGTTGAGGATCGCCTTGGCAATGGCATGAATGGTCACAGCTTGTTGGAAGTCACCCAGTCATAACCCAGCCTGTCACACAGGGTCATGACAGGTGGTGCTGGATGTCTACTGGAAGCATGGGAAGGGCTAACTCCTCCTGCACTGTATGAGAGCCTCAAGTCAAGATAGTTTAGAGTAAAATAAGTCAGTTCTGTTTAGTGAAATATTTTCTTTGTCTCTTAAGGGTGGAAATTAAAGCAATCAAGAGTGAGTAAAGTATAAAGAGTACCATGGATCTGCAGCTACTGTTGATTATTTCTATTTATCTGGAGACCATATCATGATTTTTCCCAGTATTTCCTGAGCAAAAAGGGGTTGCTCCCTCCTCTCTTCAGGATTGTGTATTTATTTGGTCTTTTTTCTTTCTGATTACATTCTTGCCAGAGGAGGTGCTACCAGGGCATCACTATCCATTCTCTAGATGGATCTCCAGAATCAATCACTATCCATTCTCTGGGTGGGATCTCCTGCATCACAACACTAATATTTGGCATCTTTTTGACATATGTGAGAATTATTTTAAAAATCTTCCATCACACAAAAAATAGATGAAAATGTATTGGCTCATCTGAGGAAAATGCATTTTAACATGTATTTCATATGAGAATTACTCAGGGTGTTCTTTCATGTCCATGTATTCACAGGCCACACACAATCAGAGGTCTGCCTGCAGCACAAGCCTCTCCCTCCTGCCCTGTTGGTGCTAATCACTCTCCCTCCAGCACATCCAGCTGAGCATGTTAGTCCCAGGGCCCAGCACTGAACATGCCATGCCCTGCTCCATCACACTTTTGTTGTGATGATAACAGACTGCATCATAACCCCCTGGAAAAACACCCAGAAGGGTATTCAGGGCTGCAGATCACACAAGAGACCCAGAACAACTAGTTGCTGACAGATTTATAGGTCTTAGTCTGATTAAAATGCTGTTTATTGCCTTTAGAATGGGTCTGTTTGTTTCTAATTTTAGAAGTTGGTTTGGGAAGTTACTAGCTTGGCAGCAAGTTGAGAGTATGGGACCTGAAATTTTCCAAAAGCACCACTTGTTATTAATTAATGAGTATTATTAATAACTATTTGGCCTTGGGCATCATTCTTCCACAGCAAGGCAAGAATTCAGGTCCCAAAAACAACAAGAAAAGTTACTTTTTCTGTGTAAGTGCTCAGCTTTGCTCCTCTCATTCCAAATTATATCTGCTTTGACAAAGACTGGATTTGTCTCCAGTTTTCCCTGATACAGCTTATTGCTTTCCACTCTTCCTGCCACTCTTCAGGTTTATGGTCAGCAAGGCAGGAGACATCACTCAGGAACTACTCTGGGGCAGTTAGTGGTAAAAATAACCAAATGCATGTAGTTACACATACCTATGTATTTATATTGCACAGGAAGGAGGAGAGTGGCTGCAGGTGACCTCCAGAGGAGCTCTCAAAGGTGATGCAACAGCTCAGGACCAGCCAGCTCTGCTTTGGTATGTGCAGTTAGTGCTTCAACCTGTCACTCCTTGCTGTCCTTGTACAGCGTCTCTTCTGATTGTTCAAATTTGTGCATTTTATTTATCCACGTTAAGGAGGCAAGAAGTTTCAAGGAAAAAAAAAAGATGCAGTGGTGTAAATGATCATGTCTATCTCTGGCCTGCAGTGTTGGCAACTTTGGATGAATAAGCAGTGCAGAAATAACAAATCTTGTTTGAGAATGAAATTGGAGCTGGAATTGGGATGTATTAGTTTTGTTCACAAGTTGGTGCAGTTTTGATGTGTGATTGTGGGAAAGCCACTTGGATGTCAGCTTTTCTACTATCTAGAAAATCTGGAACGAGAAATTACTATAAAACTCAGCTATTTATTTGTGAAGTACTTTCAGAGCCGCTGGTGAAAGGTACTGAATAGCTGCACGATTCCCTGTGGTTTATTAAACACACATTGATCACAGTTTACCGAAGGCAATGACAGGTTTTAAACAGGAGACCCACCAAAACACAGGATCCTCACGTTTCCAGATCTTGGAGAGGTCCATATGCTGAATTCAGACCCAAAGCTGGCGTTGTTGCAGAAGGCAGAATGAAAACCACAAGTCTTCGTGCAAGCCTTGAAGTTTCAAGGAGAGGACAGGGGCTTAACCCCATCTCCTGCCTGGTTGTTCTTAATCTCCTGTAGGAATGTGACATTCCAGAAAAGCTCTTCTTGGGGGAGACAATGGAGGCCACTGCCAAGATCCAGTGAAATGTACCTTTCTTCCCTTTTCCCTGAATCATCTGTGATAATACTTTAGCTGGGGGCTAAAGGTATACAAAAAAAGAAAAGATAAAAGAGAGCTTGAAGCAATGCTCTCTTCTGCAGTACCCAAGGGTTTTAAAATACCTAAAGATCTCTTTGATTACACAGTGTTTGGGCCATGTGCCATCTCTTTGTTATTTATCCATGAATCAAAGAGATCACTGACATTCTGTTGAAAATATATTTTTGATTTTGTCAAATCCAAGGGTGTTTTTAGCTTTAAAATAGAAGTGCTGAAATTATTAAATTATTTTTTCCTCCCTCCCTCCAGTAGAGGAAAGCAGATATTTTTCATAAGCTTTTGAGTTCAATAAAATGTAAATATCTGCTGAAATATATTTCAAGGCAGCTTTTTACCTATGCTTAATTTTTTTGACTATTTCTAACATACAGTGACTCCCTAGGAACCTCTCTTATTTAAATAGGATTATTACTAAAAAAATAAAAGAGTGTGAGAATACCAGAAGGAGGAAATGTAATCTCACCATTTTCTTTTATCCTAGCCAGATCACTTCATTGGGCTAATAGCCAGGAAAGTTAAAATACTAATGCATCCTGCACAGACCACACCAGGTGGAAAAAAAAATAAAATGAGTTGGGCAAAAACCTCTTGATTGAACTTTTAAGGGAAATTAAGCAAAAGAGCACCTCCATCCTTTGGACACATCTTTGTGCTACTTCAAAGGAAAAGTTGTGAACTCCTAATTGTGTTGTCATTGATGTATCTTCCTTCTAGCTCTCTGAAAATCTTCTTCCACCAACAAGATTTGTTCCTACAGGTCAGTGTATTTTCTTGGCAAGCTGGTGAAACATCCTCTGTGCTGCCACGGGAAGTACCTTCAGGTCAGCACTTGCACAGAGGTGTTTGTCTCTCTCTCCAGGCTATGGGCTGATTTTAGAAAAGGTCTGTAGAGACCTAGCACTGGTTGTCACATTTAGATGGGCACAGGAAGGGGGAGGCAGCAGTGACGAAGAATTAGGTTTTATGGCAGCATTAGGACTTCTACAGTGACATGATAACACCACACAGCAGCTGTGGCTCAGTGTGAACCTCAGTAAATTTAGGGGGTTTATGGATGCTGACAGTCAGTCTTAGGAATCCCTTAACTACATTACTTGATGAAATGATAATGTTAGTATTAACCAGATGAATATTAACACTCATAAGCTTCTTCCTAAGTAATTGTTAATATATGATATTATGCAAATAATAAATATGTTGAAAGAGTTTTCAAGCCAATATGTGGGCTCTGCTGCTGACTTACTTTGTACTCTTGGGTGAATCTCTTACTTTCAAGAACCTCTTTCTTCCCTCTGATAAGTTACTGCTTTTACAGCCCTGCAAAAATATTAAGAAGATGATCCATGATGGCAGGTTTCTTTGGGATTTCAGTGCAAGAGTCATGTAGACTTAACTGGAGCTCAATAGAAAAAACATTCCTATGCATCAGGAAGAATAACATGTGGACAAGTGAATAGGTACACTATTTGCTGTCCTGTTCTATTGTGCTGACCCTGATTTGCCTCAGTGTCCTCTTGGCAGCAGGGGAAACCAATACCAAGAGGCAAAGCAAAAATATCCCATTTTCCAGGGGCAGAGGAAAGAGCTTCTGTCCCAGCAGCAGCAATTCACACTCCAACAGGGATAGGTTTAGTAGGTAATGGTAATATTTTTAGATCAACTGATTCCAACAGCCTATTGCAATGGGGTTTGGGGGAGAATCCACTCTCTGGGCATGGCATTAATGAAAATAGCTTGTGTTATGCACAAGGTGAAACAGGATGAATTCTGCTTCTCAGACACATCCCTGATATGGGCTAAGGTCCAAAACGGAATCCTGTTGTAATTCCCATGAAAATGATCCCAGAGGCTGCTGACACACTTTGCAGTAAAGACCTTTTAAGTAAAATCCAGGCTCTTTTTCTTGATTAAAAAGGGTGGGACTGAAAATACAAAAGAGTTACTACTCATGTAAGTCATTTAAATCTGCAGCTGATACTGCTGAGCCTTAATATGACACAAATCCTGCTGACAGGTAACTGTGGGCACAGAGCTGTCCCTGTCAAAAATAAATCTGGATTAGATACTAGTTCTTGTGTCAGATGCTCAGGAGCATTGCTTTTCCAAGTCTCTCCACATCCCTCAGGAAGCAGAAAAGCAAACCTGCTTCAGTCTTTCTTCTATAGAAGGACTCTATGGGCAGACAGCAAGTATTTTTCTTGGAGCTGAAATCCAAAGGCATATGGACTTGCATGGAGCAGCTCTGCCAGCCCAGTCATCCCAGCAGGAATCTGCCCAGGCTCTGCCCCTGCTCTGTGTGCACCGGGCTGCACCGAGGTACAGCAAAGATGTTCAGAGGGCAGAGCCACACACTTGGGATGCCCACACTTGATACATGATGTGGCCAGGGTTCAGTTTGTACATGGCCAGGATAGCTGCTGTGGGAGGCTGGAATTACAGGTGGGAGTGTCTCTCAGTGGTGTGGTCAAGCACTGGCCCCTACACTGGAAATGAAGCTTGCAAACTCCTGAGCCCAACTCAGATGGGCTTTCCTGGCTGACCAAGCATCTGCACTGATTTGTTTCATATATCAAATACCAAAAAATGCTAATAGGCAAAAAGGTTCAGCTTACATTCATGCTGTGTTGTCTAGTGAGCTGGAAATGTGGGAAGGTTTCCAAGTGGAAACTGAAGTATTTTTTATACGTGGAAAAAACCCCGTCCTTTATGGGCAAGACCAAGACACGATCAAATGAGAGGTATGCTGTCTTTAGCCAGGTTCAGCAGAGATTAATGAGAACTGGTTTAAAGGGCTCACAAACAAAATGTGATTCTATCCCTTTCCTTTTTACCCAGGTGTTATCCACCTTCTCCAGCATGTTCGACTGCCTCCCCTTTCCTATGTATGAAAGAAATGTGGCTCCATATATCATGGCTTGTTGGATGTCTCAGGCACTGCTGATTGAAATGAAAGCCTTATTGTTTTTCTGCCTTTTTTTTTTCTTTGAATATTAAATGCCAGAAAGATTGGTAAAGATTTCAGAAACACAAATTGACATTTGGCCTAATAAAACATTGTAGACAGTTTTTCCTTTCTGCTTTGACTTGGCAGAAGATTGGAAGAAAACTCAGAGAAGAAATATTTCATTTTTCCTGGAGGGAGACAGGAATCCATTAACATACAGTGCTGGAGCACAATATCCTGATATGCCCTTTAAAATTAGTTCATAGAGACACAAAAGTGTGAGACAGGTACATTAAGATTAAATTCAGAAACCACAAGTGTGGTGGGAACAGCTCTCTTAAACAAGATTTATTGTTGATTTTTTGCTCTCATGTCATATACAACACTTCCCTTTAAAGCTTCATCTGATGAAAAAATGCAGTCAGGAGAAAGCCTTAGATTATCTTTTTTTCTTTCTTTTTTCTTTTCTTATCTTTTGTTTCTTTTTTTTTTTTCTTTGAAAAAGGTATCTTTTAAATATGCATTTCAAAAATGCATTCTTCAGAAGGGAATTTAAGGCATAATACAAAATGTAATGATCTCATTATTAAGTTAATCCCGTGCATTTGGGGACTTCTCTCTTTTCTCTGTAAAACATTTCAGTATTGGCAATCTCAAAAGTTGCCTTTTGGCTTTTTGATTTGGGGCCACGTGATGGATTGACAAGCCTCCCTCACTCTTTTGCATCCTGGTTTCTCCACCCCAGAAGCTGAGTTGTCTCCCAGGCAAGTCACTATCTCTCTCTCTCCCAAATGACAGCTCAGTGTTCCCCCAGGACCCCTGGTGTGACATCCCTGAGGTCACAGTGCCCTCTGCTCTAGTGCAGTCCCCCAGTATGACCTGCTGGGTGATGCCACCATTCTTCACCTCCTAAATAATGGGAATGAGCTATGGAAGTCAGCATTCTCTCAATATCTTTCAAAACACGAAGTCTGGATCTGACTACAAGCAGTCACTTCCCATTCTCCCTTCTGCAGGAGGTATAAACTGAAATTTTATCCACCTCATAACTCAGAGGGTCAAAACCTCCCATACTGCAATTCAGTAATGATGGCTTTCAGCAAATTTCTGTGTAAAACTGGAGGAAAGATAATAAAATTAAATTTACTATTGAATTAAGCGACAGAAGGCATTGTGGTTTTATTCACTAAAATCATCCACTCCTCAGCTGACTGGAAGTTTACCATGAAGCAGATGGCTGCCATTTTGCAGGGCTTTGGCTCTGTGATAATACAGTTTCTACAGGCTTCAGATACAGCATTAGCCAGGGCAGAACCCTGGAAGCTAATGAAAGGCTTGAAGTAAAATTTTTTGATGATTTTAACCTGCACAATTGGAAACGGGCTGGTGCCACAGCTTTGGGAAGATCTGTGACTCTTTATTTGGGTCTGTGGAAGTTGAGTTTAGAGGAATCAAAAAGAAGCAGGAGTAGAAATTACAGCGGCAACAAGCAAGAAGCCCAGTAGTTGTAAATGAGCTGAGCTGTTCTTCTTGGAAAAGAGAATTAAAAAGTAACGATTGAAAGAAGGAAGGACCATCATCTCAGACCGGAGGAGCAAACCCACAGAGTGGAGAATGACCAGGGACCGCCCTGAGGTATGGAGATTTGTTTCTAGCAGTTCCCAAAGGACTGGGGAGAAGGGATCCTCAATGCAGTCCCTGAAAGAGGAGTACAGGGGATCTCTGATGAATTGATCCAGCTACATCCCAGGGTTATGAAAGTGAGTCCTGGTGTCCCGGCTGAAGTACCCAACCGATAGAGGACACCATGGTGAAACATCTGCCACACTTTTTTGGTTTTACATTAAAAATAAGGCACAGACAGGAGTGTCAGAAGAAAAACTGCTTTTACTACTGTCTACACTGAGTGATCATATAAACAGCTACTGGAACCCAGCAGAGGAAGGCTGTCAGCCTGGCAGAGGCTTGGTCAGATTTTCAGCTGATGTAAATCAGGAGGACTCCTTTATTAGCACTGAACTGGCTCACAACAGCTGAGGCTCTAGCTGAGCCACTGAAGTGGTAAATAGTGCTGACAGCAAGTTGTGGCTTCAACAACCTTAAATGAACTCCATTAAGTGCTTGTTTCTGAAGAGAATGTTGTTGAAACCTGGAAATAAGTCTTTCAAAGGTTTAACATATTTGTCTATTGTAAAGGGTTTATTTTGAAACCAGATGCACTGAGCAGCTCAGCATTGCTCCACATGGCAGGAGAGCCATGGATGGATCCTGCCCTCTCCTTCCTGCTGAAATTGGAAGTAACCTCTGCAGAGTCAATGTCATCACATTAGTGTCAGCGAGACCAGAGGTAGGGCAAGCCTGTGTAATTCTTTCCAGCGAGATGTAGATGATGACAAGCTAAAACCTATCTGAATAGTTGAAAAATGTTGGTGATGTTGCATTCTTGGAAATCAAACTGGCACACGTTCTTCAGAAAACTCAAAGTGGCTGAAACAATTGATCATGACAGGGTTGAGTGAAGAAATGAAGCAGACTTTTTTGGGGTTGAATGACTCACAGGCAGTTTTAGTAAAAGACAGAGTGGGCAGGGGCAGAATCAGGCAGCAAAACTCTGGAGAGAGCAAGTCCAAAGGGACTAATGTGCAACCCAGTTCACAGTCAGCAACAAATCCAAGCACTACCCTCAGGTCACAGTTAGAAGGCTTTCTTACACCTTGATTTTTCAGGTATTTGGTTATGATGTGCCAGAGTCATATTTTTAAAGGAGTGTACTTCATGCAGCACCCAACTGCCTGAGCTGTGCTGAGAGAAGAGTCGTGGTGATGTTCCTAACCCTGGTAATGGGGTTCCCAGCCCTGCTCCAGGAGCAGTGGAGGGGTTTTCAGTTAAGCAGCCACTGTCTGGAGTAGCTGGATAAAAGCGGGATGGTGGGAACAAAGTGTACACCTCCACATGTGGTTGAGGCTCAACCTCCTCCACATAACAAGCAGCTCTAGGGGTGGCTTTGTGGGAGTAAGAGGAGTTGCACAGGTGTAGCTGAGCAATAACGGCAGAGTGAAGCCATGCAGGCTGGTCCAGGAAAGGAGATGTACCTTTATCATAGGTCACTTAATACTTTTTTGAAGAAGCTTCCTTCTAGAGTATAGCAAGAATAGCAGGTGATAATTCAGGTTGTGAGGGGCTGGAAGGACAGAAGGAACAAAAGTAAAAGATGTTTTCTGTAAAAATAAACAATAGCAGAATGAAAGATGAGGAATTGTTTGTGCTCAAGAGGCATCTGGATCTGGCACTGGGTAATGTGGTTTAGAGGTTACAGTGGCAGTGCTGGGTAGACAGGTGGACTAGATGATCTTGAAGGTCTCTTCCAACCTTGACGATTTTATGGTTCTATGAAAATGGTGTTTACAAGGCAGATAACATAAGATGTACTGGCTTCTAAGGCCCTGCTTGAATCTAGAGCTGATTCATTCAGTTCCACAGTTTTTGAGAAAGACATTGAAAAGAAGCTGGCTGCCTGGAATCACAATAGTGGATGGACATGTTCCACCATCGTATTAAGACTCCTCATTAGCCCACATTCAATTCCTTAGCCAGATCCAGCAAGGGACAGGGGCATCTCCAAGAAGAATTTCAATAGAATTCCAGAGAATTACAATGGAATTACACAACCACACAGAATATAAAATTTATTGGCTATTATGGGTTGTATTTGTGTGGATTCCAAAAAAACTCAGCTCAGCATAAATACACGAAAAGCCATTTGAGTCCATTCCATCACCCCCTTCCTCCCTCCTCCCCAAAAAAAGGAAACAGGCACATATAAAGCTCTACTCAATGTACTGCTGTTCACTCATTCAACAACCCTTTTAAATCCAGTGCCATTCTGACATGTTTGCAATATCTCATTCTTATCTCAGAAAGATTACACACTGAAGATTCAGGCTGGAGAAAACAAACCATTAGCTAAAGAAAAGAGAAGATGACAGGTGAAGTTTCACTCAAACTGCAGTATCTGGGAGACCCTCTGGTTTTGCTCTGTTTATGCCATTCACAGCACAATTGTGGCCCTGGGCTCTTAGGCCTGATTGCAATAGAAACTATAAACACCAATAACACAATAAGGTCTAAGATATTTTAAGGTTGGTTGTCTGGAGGAAACCATTAGGCAGCATTCATGTGGCAGTGTGAACACGTGCTCTGTATGCCTCAGAGTTTTTTCGGTGAGTTCTCAATGCTGTTTGTCTTTAAACTGAAATATGCAGTTAAAATGGCATGTCAATTATCTCTGCATATATTGATTTTTTTTCAGACTACAGGGCATGTGTATTCCTAAAGAATCATAAATATGTTTAATTTTTCACTCCTGCTTTAAGCTGTAAAAGGGCAGAGACATTTCTTTAATTACGAAAGCCTGGTTTGGTTTGGTTTTGTTCCCTCTCCCTGCTACCCCCAATTTCTTGTTGACATGAATAATCTTTGTCTTTTGTTTTCCCACGTTGCTGGAGGATGGTAGCAAAAACATTCATGGATTTGGATCAGCAACATCACTTAAAAATTGTGAGAGGAGAATGAAAGTCTCGTTTTTCATTACTGAAGCCTAATACTGATTCACTTGTCCATCCATGGTACCAACTTTGCTGCCAATAGAGGCAGAGAGGCAAATGAGCCACCAAAGGCTAAAAAGTCTTTAACCTGATCAAATGAGACCAAAAAATAAATCAGCTCATGCAGATTACCATTTCAGATCCCACCAAAGATCTTTGTCTTACTGTCATGTAGCAAATACCACAGAAAAATATTTTTATCTCACTGTAAGCAAGTAGTACAGTTAAATGATTTTTGGTCTCTTTCAGTGAATGAGGAATCAGAGAAAAAGTTCATAACAATCAAATAAAAAAACCCTAGTCACTTAGTGAGTCTCCAAATACAGAGGTCCAGCACCCTATTGAAACTACCAAAAAAATATAATTTACAAACTACATGGATAATCAATACTGAAATGTGATGTCCTTTAATCAAGGAGTCTTTTCAAAAGTCTTGAGAAAGAAAAAAAAGGAAGGGAATAAAAAAGAAAAAAAGGAATGTTTGATTGCAAGAGCACTATTTGGTACCTGGGAAGTTGAAATCTGTTTCTGAAACCAAGCTAACCAAAAGAAAGTATGTCAGCATTAGTCTGGAATTAAGAAATAGTATTTGTAGCACTTAGATTACCATTGAGATAAAGGGACATGTTTATGTAAGTGAATTCATGTGATTAGTGTACTTTCTATGCTCAAAGTATAATAAGGAGAATGAAGTAACTTATCTAGAGAATTCCCTTCAGACCTATGGTACAGTACCTGCAAACCTTCCTGACCACAACCTCTGGATAAAATCAACAGCTACCCTAAAGTTAATACACTGGAGAGGCAGCAATTTCCCAAAATTTGAATAATTTCAAAAATAAAAGCATCTGAGCAAACTTATTTTGCACTAAATTTTCCTTTGCCAGTGGGGATTATTGCCATACTAGAATAACTTTCGGTGTGCTCTTTAAATCTCAGAGCTGTATACAACTCTGAATCCCCTTCTGCAATTCCAAGCACATCCTCTGCTGGACACTGGCAGATGTGTTAGGCTCATTCCCTCCCTTCCTGCCTTATTCTGGATGCCACAGGAGAAGCTGGCACATGGTGGCTCTCTGTTGATGAATGAGCACCGAGATGGAATGAAAACAGGGATGTCCTTGCCATCCAGTCAGCTCTTAATGAGCGATGCTTTTGTTCCAATATCCTGAGACATGCTTGCTTCTTGAGTGCTGCTTTTTCATGTATGTGACCCCATGTGACAACTCCCCCTCAGGACATTTCCTTGAATTTGATTTATTAAATCTGAATCCCAGCTGTAAGTTACTTGGGGCACAGACAGCCAGTGCTCCTTCCCAAAGCCAGAGGAGGGAGAGCCATCGTTTGCAGCAGAGGAGAAAAGGAGCAATGCAGGAACTGTGCTGTAGGAAAATCTTCAGCTAAACCATGATCTCCCATATACGATTGCCTATGCTTAGCCCATTCAAGGAAGTATTTGGGAAAATACCTAAGAGGATTTTTCTTTTCAGATTAAGTGATTTCTAGATGATTTTACCCATAGAAAATCAGCAGGGAGTGAGTTTAGCTGCATTTTGCCTACACCAGAGGAAGAGAGGCTCTCTCTTCTGAAAATCATCCACTAAATTAACGCAGACATGAATCTACATTAGGCTGAACCTACTTAGCTTATTAAAGTCTCCTCTCTCAGATCATTTCCTTCTGTGTGTGTCTCTGCATCACAGGCTCTTCTGTTTGTAATTTCCAAAGCTAAAAAAAAAATAAAATAGAGATTTTATCTTTTTTAGGGGTTACCCTCAGCTTTCAGCAGTCAGAAATGATATGTACAGTAGTCAGCCCATAGAAAGATTAAAGACCATGCTGTATACAGTTAATAAAATAATGACAACCGTTTCTGTACTCATCAAATATAATCTGAGGTGTGTGTCACTGTTAGCAAGGAAGAAAGAACCTAAATGTGATGTCAATTTATGTTTTGCTGTGTTGGACTTATTACTGGAATCTTTGTTTCATAAACTTTTGGCTAGGATCATTCTTACTCTCCTGAGGGAAATAAAATCTTTTTTCAATGCCAGTTTCTTTGACTCCCATTGTTTTCACTGGCTTTGGGAAGAGATCCTTATTTTTTCTTTATTTTTTAATTCTCTTTTACATCCTCCTATCTAATGAATAGTCTGATGCAAGAAATCAGCAAAGAAGGAAAACTGCACTAATGGAAAATAAGGAAGTTACAAAAAATTACAGAGGCCATTTCGTGTGAAAGCAGAAAAAAATTCTGTAGGACAAAGACACACACCATTCTTTCACTCTGAAAGACATTCAGAGTCCTTCTGCTGTTATTGAGCTGAGGTTCTCCAATACCTCCTGCACAGCTTCTGTGTTGCTGAAATAAAAAAGGAAAAAAATCCAGGGTGATATAAGTGACACACACTCTGGTCTGCTGTCAGAAAGGCAGATAAGCATCCTCTGGCCCTCGCTAATGGTTCAGTTGTGTAGCCTCTTACACCTCTCTGCTTCCTGCAGGACACAGTGGACATATCTGTGGACAAGCCTGCCTTCCAGCTCTAAGAAGACCCACAAGGGAAACAGGCCTTTTTCCACTAAGAATAAGAACAGAATAAGAATAAGGACAACCTTCAGTACATGGACCCACAGCTGTGGAGGAAGGTCCTTGGCTGCTCTGGATGTCTTCCATAGCATTCTGTGTTTAGTGACCTTGCTTTGATAACTTTTTACTCGCTTTTCCTTTGCTTTTTTCCTTTTTTTTTTTTTTTTTTGTTTTTCCCCAGCTACGCTTTTGTCAAATCCGAGTTTCTTTGTGAAGTTTGGCACCAAACTGAGTGAAAGGGCTAAGATAATCTATTTGTAATAGAATACTTTTCCTTTGCTTTAGTAAACCTAGTGGTTCCCTGTAAAAACAAACTCTTTAGTTATTCAGGTGTGACTAGTCACCATATTAAATCACCATATTACCTCCTCAGTGCAATAATACATTTATTTAAAATTGCATTATAGAATCACTCTTCTTTTGCTGACATTTAATTTTACACAGGAGTAACACTATCATAAAAGAAGCCAGGTGTAATAATATTACATTTTAAGTAATTATACACTGTCCATAACTATTAAAAACTAGTAAAACTATCAATATTTCTCAAAATTGACTGGAATTACTAAGTTTAAACATTTAAGAGAAATCGTTTAAGAGCTATGTTGCAGCATAAATGCGTGCCAACTACATTTGACCATTTGCTGAGGTACTTTTTAAAGCCAAATTGAAGGTTTTTCACAGGTAATCAGCATATTTAACATTTGAACATTACCGTTGCTAAGATACAGGTCATTCAATAGAGGAGACCACAAGATGGAGGAGAGCCAAAGACGAGTCAAAAGTTTAGCGAATTGTCATTTGGACGGGTTTGTGTCTTTGGCTTTCAGATGTTGTTTTGGCCTCCCAAATGCAGCTTAGTTTCCTCCAACAGGAACACTTACGGCTGCAGTAGCTTTCAGTTCTTGTGCTTGGGGTCTTTCTTTCATTTTGATAACAATTCTAGCCTGGACTGAGAAATCTGCCCCAGTTGCTATTAGAAAAAACACGGTCCCCTTACCCCGACCAAAAAAAAAGTTTTTAATTTGGAAAAGCAGCCATACAGATGTTCCTTGAAATAGAAGGGCTTAACTATTTTTTTCCCAGCAAATTCTACTTCCAAATGCACATGCCTTTGTAGGGTCTGATCCAAACATGTCAGTCCTCTGGGTGGATTCTTCTAATTGAGCATGACACATGTGTGAGCTGGATATTTAAGCTAAGTAAATCCTGAAGTTGCTGTTCTGGTCCACAGAGCAAGAAAGGAGTAACCCTGCAACAGATGAGTGAGTACCTGTTGTAGGCACCTGTTTCAGGGTGGCATGAATCACTTACTGGCTTCTTATAGTCTCACTCACTGGAGACTATTTCTCCATGAGTGAAAGAAGGCACCTAGCTCATTACATACTAGTTGCCTAGTGGTTAAACTGCCAAAGCTCGTAGAGATTAATTCCAGTCTATTTTGCCATAGACTTGGGTTAAAGTGAGTATCCTTCAAGTTCCATTATAAAAAGTCCCCAGTATAACAAATGAAGGCACAAAACCCTTGTGGTGACCCATTTAAGATATGGGACAGCTGATCTCAACAGTAGGTCTTAACAGGCAGATGTCAAGGTCACTGGGCTAATATGTGCTGTGAAGAGTCTTCCTCTGTTTGTTAATGTAAAACATCAGGGAGTCATGGCTTCATTCTAGCACAGACCAGATCAGACCATTTTTACAATAGAAGTTTTCATAGAGTAGAAAATATTACTTCCCCTTTCATTAAGCTTTCAGAGTATTCCAGAGGGCAGACAAAAATCTGCATTCTGGCTTCCATGCAATGGACAACATTATCTTTTCTAGGCTGACAAGAGACAGTTCATTCAGCTTTGGTGCTGTGAGATTTAGACTATACTCTGCTATTTATTTTTTGGGCCGTTGCTGTTGTCTCTGAGCCCTAGAAGGCACTGAGCCTGCAGTGTGCTGCATCAGGCCAAAAAACTGAAAGGATGGCCTCTCTTACAAAGGGAGAGCAAGAGCTGAGCTTTTGTGACACAGCTGACCTGTAGAAAGGCTGCAGCAGCAGCAGTATGTCATAGTCCAACCTCCTACTTCAGACAGAGATGTTTGAGGTGAGGCAGAAGATCTACAGTGTTTTTCCTCTTTTTGTAATGCTCAGTAATTGGTGAGGCTGTCCAGAGACATCACAACTATTCAACATGTTCTCACAATTTCTTTCCTTCATGGTTTTCTCATCTCTGTAGGCATTTCAGCACATCTGGACCCCTTAGATTTCTCTTTATGTGAATATTGCTCTTTTTTTTTCTCCCTGATTTCTCTAAGAATTTTTCCACACGTTGTTATCTGCAACTCCCATCTCTGCCTTGTTTCTATTCTTTTTCTTGAGCTGCAAGTGGTTTGCATGGTGGTTTCTCCCGTCATGTTTTTATCAGGCATTCTCCAGTAACATTCCTGCATTTTCCATTTTTGCCCAAGGTTTTGTTTACCTTCTCTATCTGCTCTGGGTCCACATGTTTTGGGGCTGTTGGATTTCTCATAATTGCAAGGTTTGGGTATTTTTTTTAAAGGGTTGGGGTTTTATCTTGCTAAGATGTATGTTTCTCTTTCTTCCTGCATTGGACTGTTCATTTAAAAGACTTTCTTTTAATCGAATGAAAGGAATTAAAAATGAGGAGGGAAAGCCCAAGAATTTAAATTCCAGTCTTCTTTCTACCACAAGGAACCAAGAATTCTTTCTATTTAAGACAGTCACAGATTTTATCATTGTGACTGGTTTCCATTAACTTTGTAAGTAGAAAGACATTTAGTAAACTTGAAAGCTGTCTCTTACATGATGACAGACTTTGCCTGTTTTAATATTTTTACTGGTTAACTACCAAATCCCAAGTCTACCACTGTCTACAGCCAACATTTAGTGTTCACTGCTCCTCTGGCAAGAAACATGACTTAAAAAAATATCTTTCATGCTAAGCTTTTGAAAATGTATACTGTTTTGTGTTAGAAAAAGAACAGCTTTACATGTGAAAGAAACTGCCACACCAAGGCAATTTCCCTGAGAGGCAGAAGCAGCAAAAATGAAGGTGCAAAGGATCAGGCAGTGAGTTTTCTTCAGTAAACACAAGACACAAGAGACTATTTTGATGAATACTAATGTATACACCTCAACCAGGATGAACTGGTTATATAAACTGAGAAACTGGTTAAACCAACAATGATGCTACATTGAGATGCAGTGATGCCAAAAGGGATTTTCCTTATGGAAGTCAGGACCCAGTTTAGTCATGTTGAAACCCTTGTTGCTGTCAGCACGTGAAACAAAGCCCTCGTACCTGACCTGCCATCTCTTCCCACATGCAGCTGCTCCCATTCTTTGTCTCACTCATAAAAATGGGAGCAACAGGAGCTAAAAAACATCTGACCAGCTTTGAAGAGACATCCCAATATATGCAACATACAGAGTAATCTATTCTGCACTTTATCTGTATTCATGGCATATTTTGTTCTCTACAAAGAAATACCCCTGGAGAAACAGGAATTATTTAATATTTTTCAGTGTAAGCAGAATTGGTTGGACTATTTGCAACATCAAGCCCAGGTTCAACCAACATAAGGAAGGCACTACCAGCCCAGTTGTGCTGCGAGGAGAAAAAGCACACCTGTCTGGGAGAGTTATGTTGGTAGAGTTGTTGTACAAACAGCTGCTTCCAGCACAGCTTGTTCAGAGTGACCCAGTGCACACCACTACTGATGATGGCTCCCCTGGTCCTGGATGGCTGCTGGGTGGGGGAGCACAGGGGTAAGTGCAGGGGAGCTTACCTGGTCTGCCTGATGGTGCTAGGGGTGAATAGAGATCCCTCTTCTTCCAGCTTGTTTTCCCTCTCCACTGAGGAAGGCAGGCATTTTGTTCTGCCTGTGAAATGAGAAGTTGCCTCTTTCTGGCTCTTTCAAGCTTTGCCCTCTGTGCTGAAGAGTCCATCTGGCACCACTGCTACATATGGTGTATCTCCGACCAGCAAAACTACCTCCACCTTCTGCAAACAGGAGGCATCATGGTTTCTAGATGCTAGAAGTCTGCTTTAGACTACTGGCCAAAAAAGTCAGATTTGGGCAGAGCACTAAGAGGAGAGACAAGCTCCTCCCTTGATAGATATCCCACCTTCCTAGCTTTATCTTCTTACCATTTCTTGAGAAAGATTTTCTGTGTTACAAAAAAATTCTTCTCTGATGTCCTTCTACATTGTTTCTTCCCTCAGTATCTGAACTTCTGAAAGGCTCCAGTGCTACAAAAAGTTGAAAAAAAAATCAAAATGGGGCCCATAAGGCTTTGCAAAATTCCCTTTGAAAGTATTCCTTGGGTAGGGAATCTCACCCACTCTTCTTCAAAAGAAACAGATGCTGTGTTGTGCAGAACAAGGGGAACAACATCCACCACTGGTGTTATCTGGAGATGCTTCTGTATGGCTGGGCCCCTTCCCCAGCTGCACAACTCCAGAGCAGACACCATAGCAAGGCTTCTGCTCAGAAGTTTCCCTTTGCCTTGCATCTCAAACTCACTCCCAAGCCATGCTGAAGTCCTCCAAAGATCAGAGTCCTGCTGGCAGGAGCTGAACACATCTCAGTCCATGCCATCTCCAGTGCCTGCCAGCAGGGATGGTGTTGAATCTTATGTGAAGCCTCATCATCTAATCCCACCTGCTCTCAGAAATCCAATTTTGGCTTTTCTTTCCAAGTGTTTTCTTCTCTTCAGACACAACTGTTGCTAATTTTATTCTTAGTTTATTTTTTGAGGAAGGCTTCCCTATTTAATTCTTAGAAAAAGAGAATCCATAATATTCTTAAAGCTGTGAAAATGTAATCTTGGATAATTTTTGCTCTCTAGAAAAGTCACTAGGACTGATCTATTCTTTCAATCAAGTACACCCATTTAGTTTATTTTTAACATTCCTTTCATTATGTTATGAGCTTCTTAGGGATAATGAAATAATTGCTTGTCTCTTTGATTGATCTTTGTTTTGAAAGGGAACTTTAATAGTGTTATTTCTAGAGCAGGCTTACAATATAATAAAATTAAAGGAAAACACGACATTAAAACACATTAAAGCACATGTTCCAACAATTAGACCTACAATTCTCATCAACTAGAGCCCTGTGTAGGGAGGAGTTACTGTAAAATGTTAAGAGGGAAGAATTCATATTATTCTGCCTAATAAAACGAATATATTAATAATGACATTTTCTAACATTGTATAGCAATCAGCGCACAAGTTCCTTCCCCAGACTGCTCTGGAAAGCAGTTTACATGCTACAGAAAATCCCAAATTCTGGCATTTTATTTAGTTAAGATGAAAACACTTCAGCAGAAAGTGGTGCAGAGAAGTTCTCTGACAAGCTCTGGGCTTTCAGAACTAAGAATTCCAGTTTGCACAATTCTCTGTGATAGCAAATGGTAGGAGAAGGTTCAAAACCTGATATAATGGAGTATATCTGAAATGTGGATGCATGCATGCAAATTAGAAGGAAAACTGAAGGCAGAGAAAAGGGCAGAGATGCTGAACCTGCATGCACGTGCTATCAGCTTGACATACAGCTGTGCTGATGACGAGACAGTAAATGAGACAGTAAAGGCAGGCTAAACTGTACTATATAGGCAGGCACCTCCTTCTCCCACAAAGCACTGAAAACAACTGGTTAGAAGAGCCTGCCATCCTCAGAGGATGACCTCATGTCCTATTAGGACACTGACAAAAGGACAAGGCTGTAGCATTGGGATTGAGGACTTTCTAAAATGTACTTTATTTTCCACTTTCTGCAGCCTAATTTCTCAGTAAGAAGCCTGAGATGACAGATAATCAAAATACCCAGTTTTGGTAGTTTTTTGGGGGTGGGTTGTCCAGTTGCATTCAATTTAAATATTTGGGGTTTGGCAAGAAAGGATGGAATGATGGAAAAATTTCACTTTTTTCAAATCCAAAGCTGTATAATCTTTTCTTCATTTAAGATCAGTGAAATCGCTGAGACTGTTAGTTTGGTTGGTCTCATGCTGGACACACAGCCTGACCTCTGCCTCAGAGGAAAGGAGAAGCAGATCTGGAGCACCCTAGGGAGCTCTGTGTGGGAGCTCAATCCTCTGATGGGATTTCAATGACGCTGTAGTGCTTTTTTACAGCAGATGCAGATTAACTAATGATAATGACTCATTGTAGCATCCACACACACGTGGCACTAACAGCACAAAACCACATCTTAAGCAGTATCTGACAATGTGATTTGGCAACTTAGGAGGAAAATGGAAGACTCTTGAGTGAAGCAACAAGGTTTAGGTCATGCTCTGTACTTGTCCAAACTACAATCACAAGTTTCATATTTCTGCTCTTTAAAGGCTGGGCCACAGCTCAAAGCTGACCAACATTACTTACTTCTGCAATGTGGATGGGACCTCCTGGTCTTATCTGAGAGCTGTCCTGGGTCTAAGTACACTTAAGAAGGAGTTCAAGCCTGGGACTATCCAGACTTCAGAGTTCATGCTAGGAAAGGACACTGTCCTTGTTTTTCAGGATGCCTGTAATCCTGCGTTAGTAAATGCAGATGACGGCAATTATGCCTTTGGGAGAATCTTGGCACATTGGGACTGACTGTTTTTCTGATGAAGAACTGAGATAGCAGGAGAAACCTTTATTCTTTGGCTGAACAAGAACATCTTGAATCTGTTTATGTCTGTATGAAAAAAATTAATCAAACCTCTACAGGCAAGATTCCTCAAGGATGACAAACATTCAGCTAACTTAGGAATCCTGCACAAAAAGTAAGGGTTAACCTGGTGAGCTGTTTGACCCAAAACAAACTTGAGGAGAAAGGCTGTGGGACACATAGCGAAATATCACCAGGAAGCTCAAACATACTTGTTGCACAAAGCAGGTACTGTGTCACTCTAGCTTTACCCACTAGGGTGTCTTTCACCCTGTGTTGCTAATAGGCCCACTAAGTATTACTTCCCTTTTTGCTTTTATTTGATGTCCCAGAGGTGAGAACCTGACTTCTGCCAGGATGAGTAAGGATCCTGGCTCTACGGCAGATAATCTCTGAGTTCCAGTTTAAGGAGGATTAATAGGAAACACACAATCAAACACTGGTTTCTCTGGGAGAAGGGTAGGGGTGAAAGTGAGCCCAGCCTCGCCTCTGCAAGCCTGAAACAGATGATGGTTGGACGTAAAAGTGGTCTGGTTCAGCCTATGATGCCAAACCGAGCCTCCTGCTTAGTTTTGTACCCCATCCCACCTTCCCTGCGGCCCAGTAACTGGGGAAAGCCACAAAGCTCAAGTGAGACAAGTAGCTGGTCAAACTTCGACTTGCTTGAATCATTCTCTCTCACCCATCATTCCCTACACAGCAAGATCCTGATGATAGTTACCTCCCAAGGGTGGATTCAAATCTACTTCTCCAGTGAGATTTGAACCTGCATCTCCCACACCCTGGCTGAGTGCCTTAAATATTTGGTAAAGTATCTGGATATCCTCTACAGAGTTGTAAAACTAGGCCAAAAATAGTTTCCAGCTGCAGCTATATGACTAATTTGACCTGAAACTACTGAGGGGGGGGAAATATTTTATTCACAGAAGAAAAATAATTGCCCTCCTCTATTAAGAAGACAGAGGGGAAGAAGTTCCACTGCTACAGGAAATGAGCAATGAGATCTTATAGACAAGGTTAGGAGGCTACACTAATATACACCACCTTTTCCCAAGCTCCAGTTTGAAAAATACAGAGTTCTCCTCCCTGTCTCCTCTTATATATAGCCATATACTTATGAATGGGTTTCTAGGATAACTCAGAGTCACTAGAATATCCTCATAACATGCCCTAATAATGATACACATTTTATGTCTGCAACCCCTGGGAGTGCAGGTGGGTGTCTGAAATGCACAATGTCTTTCCAAAAAAATAAAAAACACATTAAACTTATAGAATCATAGAATTATTTGGGTTGGAAAAAATCCCTAAGATCGTTGAATCTGGTCCTAGTTTTAAAAATGCGTTTAAAGTTAGGCTCCTAGGATCATGTTTAGGCTTATAAATAAATAATCCAATTTTCACATGTGCTATGTTCAGCAGCTTCTCTTAGTTTATGTGGTTGCAGCTGGAAGGGCAATATTTTTGAAAATCAGGATGCTTGGGAGCTTGAGTATAGCCCTGAAATGGAGATTTGCAAAGGAGTAGGTGCCCAATTTCTATTGAGAAAAAGTTTAGCAGTTTCATGAGCTTAACTTTTAGGTATCCAGCAGGAAAATCTCAGCTTTGCTGTAAACGCCTCCGGATTCCTTAGATTTCGTTCATTTGGCAGCCAGGCACCTAGTTCTGTCTTCTGACCTGAAAAGAAATTTGCCGAGTTCTGTATAACTTATGTAGCTTTTCTTCGGAAAATAAATAAATCATTCAACTGGAAATACTCAAAAAGCTGGGCATATGTCCAGATACAGTATGCCTTGCTTAGTGGCAAAAAAGTTACGGCACAAATCCTGTATTGTCAAGGACACTGAATGTTTTGGCTGCCCTAATAGAAAAACAATAATTCAATCATGTATTATGAAGGAATTTCCTGGAGAAGTTTGGCCCCACTCAATCATCCCATTAGATTTATCCTTAATGTGGAAGAACAGCACATTAAATTCATTACATACATTAGGCCAGCTGCATTTATTTCCAGATGGGTTTCCATAAAGTGGTCGAAATGCCTAAAAAAAGACATTTTGAAGATGCCTTTATGTGTAACTCATATAGCATAATAATAACATTGCAGTCGTACGCCACTGTGTGCCCAGCAATTCTTTCTCGCAGTGGAAGGGCACATTTAACACAACTAGCTGTAAGTATTTTATAAATCAATAATAACAAGCCCACAGGGCTGGGATCATTGTTTTATTTTGCTGGCAGGGGCCCACAGGACTGGGATATTATACAAAGGAGGGAGAGGATGTGTGAGGAGATAGTAATGGTAATATGCAGCATTCCCCCCTCCCTCTCTCCTCCCTGGAGTAACTGTCTTAACATTACACGCGGTGATTTGTCCTCAGCAGTTCCAAATTACCTACACCTGTTGGCTCTGGCACACAAAATAAATACCCAATTAAACATTTCTTTATTCACGAAGAATGAGGAAAATGCAGTTCAAAGTGCTCTGCCGCAGCCCTACAACCCTCACCAAAGTGTTTTAGTTAGCTTTCAGATGAGAGAAATTAGATCAGTATCAAGGCTTTTAAAAATAGGGCTGCAGAGCAATCTTTATGCAATTTTAAGGATTTAACTTTCCTAGAATATAGCCTTGCACACTCAGTCCTGGTCAGGGTCTGGGATAGTGCTGCTGCAAAGCAGCCCTGTGTTGCCATCAGAGCCTATAGGGAACAGTGTCTGTGATGAGGAAACTCAAGGTCCTTAACCAAAAGTATAGGAGATATGCCAGCTCTAGAGATGACACTGCCTACCTTTAAAGCTTCTCAAGGACCAGAACCTCCCCTGTTTGTGAACACTGGTCCTATGTTGCCTTTATCCCAGTCGCCAAGCCACAACTCTCAGCAAACTCTTAGTGTTGACAGGGTGCATTTTAATTTCTCAGGATCCTTTAGATGTTCTCCCCTTACATTCACCTTCAACTCATAAACGTGCCATGCATCCTGCTGCCTCTCCTTGGATCAGAGACCTGGATGCTGCTGGTTATCCAAAGGACCAATGGAGTCCCATGCCAGAGGAAGAGCAGCACTTTGAAAGGCAGCTCTTGTAACTGGCTCTCCATCAGAAAAGCAGAGCTGCCTCTTCAGAGCGAAGATGAGCTCATTGTGGGAGGTTGGTGTATGCTGTTCTGGTGTAGAGCTGATAACACTGGACACACTGCAGATATGCAGAGGTGGGCTGGTGTACTATTTCAGTAAAAAATCACCCCTGAAATGAAACTATAAAATTTCATGGTTCTTATATTTTTAGTGATAAGGGATACTTAGCTAAAGTAGTAAGATTTTTGGTGTACACTTTTGCATATACAGAGTGCCCAAAACAGAACAAGACACAGCAGTCCTGAAACATCACAGAGCAGCTGGCCACACTCAGCTACACTGGGTTGGGCACTATTTGGGTGCCACTTCTCTGCCACAGTTACCAGGTATGTGGAAGATCCACAACATTAGTCTTGACTGATGGAGATACAAAGAGTTGCTAATTACAGACAGCAAGTGACTGCAAACTGTCATTTCAACTGTACTTGATGTTGGAAAAGGCTTACTATTCTTGGATGTGTCACAAAAACATTTCAAGTTGTTACAATGCCTCCCTCTGCAGAGAGGCAGAAGGCTCCAGCATTTCAGCTGTGCCAGTGCAAACATTTTCCTCATTACCTTTACTCAAGTGTCTCCTAATGATACCTGTGGACCCTGCTTTACACTCCATTACACATACGCTGTCACATATTTAAAAAAAAAAAAATCTACATTTTATACATATGTAAATATACCCACTTTACATTCATGCATGTAATACAGGTATCACTTTCCTAAGTCCACAAGGTCTGTAGCTGTACTGGTGTACATGCATATCTCCTGCATACTTAGAAATTATATCAACAAGGTATGTGTGCCAAGACTTTTCAGGAAGGAATTTGAATCGGGTGACAAGCCAAAAATTGCAATATATGCCCACAAAATACTTTTACATGCGCTATAGCTGTATGTTATGTTCCTCTCAGTGCCAGCAGTAGGAGCAGGCAGGATATTTTGTGGTGGCACTTCATCAGTCCTCCTGCACATCCAGAGTTTTTAAGGATCATCTCCCGGGTGTCCCTCTGTATGCTGATGGTATGATTTGCCAATAATATAATTTAACGTGTGCTTGAACTGCTTCTGTGGGCTTAAAAAATGTTAAAAGCATACATATTTGTAAAAACTCTGGGTTGCCTGATGTGCTGAAAACTTGTTAGGTGACTATTTTGCTTCAAACTGAATCATTTCCCTGTTCATTTCTTGCCAGGTTTTCCATTGTCCCAAGGGGACAAAGTTCTTATCTATCAGTTCCAAATTACTAAAACCACGAAGCTGAGAATACTACGATTATCAAAATCTCAGAAATGATAAATGAAGGGCCTATTTAGAATATTTTGCTATGTAGCCTCCTGCTGTGCTGAATCCAGTGTCCCAGCTCTTCAAGATCTAAGTCCTTTGTTCTGCACTGATGGAAATAGTTTCATACAATTTCCCATCTCCCACTGGAACAGTTCATCGTGGTTATTACATTAATCAATCTTTTCTCTGAACTTGAAATGTCCCTAATTCTAGATCTGTGTTTGTTGTCACACTCCATCTGTAAATTTGGAAGTTCATAGCTTTCTACACCTTTCTTAACAGTCAACCCCTTACTTCCACATAATTTGTGACATCCAGAGCAAAAAAAGAAGAAATTTTTCAATCTTGTTTGTTTTCCAACCGTATTTTCCTCCATCACTTAACTCCATTGCTGGAGAGCACAGCCTCTCTCTGAATAAAGCTGTACAGACAAACTGAGATTATAGACTGCATTCTGATTTCCTGTATGTTAGAGAAATACAGTGTGACACCAATTACTTTGGGGGCTGGGGGGAATGACTCTGGATTTATACCACTGCATCTGAGATCATAATTTGACTTCTTGTGAGTAATTGAGGTCACGTGTCTTCCTTTTTAACTTCACCACTGTAATGCCTACGCCTCATGCTGGAGGGTGAGTAGCCTGAACCATCCCAGATGACTGAGTCATGAACATTTTTTCTAGATGAATACATGAGAGTTTATATGAGAGCAAGTAATTGCTCTTCATATGTGCCTGGGATATTGTTTCATTAACCAAACTACTCCCTCTTCATGCAGAAGCCCTAAAGATCAAGCAGCTGCTAGTGCCAAGTTAAGTTTTCCTTGGAGTTAGACCACAAAGCCAAAACTTTTGGGTCCTTTTTCATTAACTTCCTTAATTTGTGACTTTAGACAAACTCCCCGGGATCTCTGTGTATCAGCTACCCATCTATAAAGTGGAATGAAAGCTTACTTTACCAGGGAAAAGAGATGTGAAGGTTAAGTATGAGGGGCCGTATTCTGTACTCTTACTCACACTGAAACAGTCCCTGGCTCTGTGTTCCTTAAACTGTTTGGCTACATGACATCATCAAGGAAAGCTGAACAAGTGTCAGTTCATACGTTTACTCCGGCTCTCCAGGTTGGTAAAACACTCTGAAATTCTCTAGTGAAAGCTCCCCTATAAATACAAAGTGTTTTTGTGACTCAGGTTTGCTCTTTGTTTGGGTACAGATTCAACATCTCACTTCCTTGGCTTACAAGACAAGTTGTTATTACAACACTCTTTCCTACCTCCTAACACCTACTTAAACAGAAATCACTTCTTACCGGTCTCACATTCAGGACACAGAAGTCTATTTAAACTTTCCTTTTGACATGAAGGAAAACATTAAAATCAACCTCAATCCCTCTGCCCCTGAGGGACTGCTGTCTCGTTACACCAAACTGCTACAGGTAAAGCCTTCAGCATGTCTTTAACTTTGCTTTCCTTAGGAAGGACCTCAGCCTCTGACACTGAAGAGACTTCTCTAAAGCTGTGAGCAGTATGGGAGAGCAGGGGCATGTGAGAAAAGAGTTCTCCTCCCCAAGGAGGACTTTTAGTACGCCTGAAGGAGGGAAGTAGGACTTTATATTGAGGCTTTAGTACTATGTTATGTGACACCCTTTAAGATAAAATCACTGTGGAGGGTAAGCAGAGCTTATCAGCTATGTTTATATAAATCAAATTTGAGAGTATCCTATACCCATTTCACACATGCATAAGTGTCTATCTAACCTATAAGGCACTAGGAGTCAGTTTTGCCAATTTTTCTCCCCTGAATAGCAACTTTCCCTTCCTATATGTACTGTTTAAGTCATAGTCATCCAGGTTAGTGATAAAAAAACTACTATTTTTGAAATCTCACAGCTGTAACGGTGGCAGGTTGCATTAGTACCAGGATGGGGTCAAACAGAATGGCACTGAGCCCAGTAGACACTCACCCAACACCCCAGCACACAGACACAGACACATGCACACACACTGGACACTTCTTACCTTGCCTTGCACAAGCTCAAGAGTCCAGAGCCACCAAATCTAGATGTGTTCCAGAAATTTATTAGTGCATACACTAAAGATCATATTTATGATAGCACAAATATTTAAGCATGGTCTCTGTAAGTGGGAGGAGAGACTGCTCTCTCCAAAAGCTTTTGGCCACAGGATTTCCCTATCTTGCCAGCCGCTATGCATCGCCTTGAAGCTTGGAGTTTGGTGGGAAGGCCTCAGATAATCATCTGACATCTTTTACAATGCTCATAAATAGAGCTAGTGAGAACTCCTTATATATTATCATACATATTTGAGTTTCCACTGGACAAAGCAAAAGTCCCAGGAAAGGAGGGAGAAGCACGCAGCTGATGCTAAGGCAGTTAGTATTAAAAAGTATTAAAAAAATTCTATAAGTGTGCTAAAGCATCCACCAGGTGACGGAGTTGGAAGGAAGGATCCTGCCAATGTGTCTCAGAAAGCTCTGGCCAGCTCCTTTCCTCTTTGCTCTCTTGTTAGGAAAGTTCAGCTTTTCTAGGCTTGCATATAATGTGACTGTGAAATGAAGCTAATAATAGGATATGGATCAATACCACAAGATATGGATCAATATCGTAGGAGACTCACTTTCGAAGGGAACAGAAAGCCCAAATGGGCTCACTTAGGGAAGTCTGCCGCGTTTCTAGGGTCCAGGTTAAAGATTTGAAGAGAAAGCTTTGTGCCTTGGTATGGGCCTTGGATTACTGTCCATTATCAATTTTTCAGGCCTGAAATGACAAAGTTGCAACAAGAAGTCGGAGGACAATCAAGAGAGGCTTCAGAGCCTTGGGACAACAGGTTAAGGGATCAGGAGCATGAGTAGTGTTCTCCTCATCCTTCCAGGGAACGATGAGGTCAGAAACAGGAAGAGCCAGCAGATCGATACCTGGCTCTCAGTCTGGTGTCATCAGCGGAATTTGGGGGGTTTTGATCATGGGTCAATTTATATGACACCAAGCTGCCTGGCAACAGATGGGATACACCTGCCTCAAAGTGGGGAAAGGATCTTTGCACAGGAGTTAACAGGGCTCGTTTAGACAGCTTTAAATTAGATTTGAAGGGGGGGAAGGAATAAAACCAGGCTTGCTAGAGACAAGCCTGAGGGCAGCATGCCAAAGTTTGAGGGAACAATGTGTTAGTGAAGTCCTTCAGTCTGCCGTGTCAGTGGAGGAAGGCATGGAGATTCCTGAGCAGCAAAGATGAGAAGGATGTTGATGTGTTAGAAACCATGGATGCACCTCAAAATGGTCTAGCAGGAATTAGGCCTTCTCCCCTCGAAAAGCTGGCAGGGACGGGCAGAAGAGAACTTCCTGACAGAGCTGGTGAGGGAGCCAGACTAGAAAGGTTTCCACTGTACTGGCCGGTTGTGGAAGGACTGGTGGGGGATGTGATGGTTGGAGACCATCCGGGCACGGCTATCACAGAGTGACAGAGTTTCTGATTCTCAGAGAAGTAAGGAGTCGGGTCAGCAGAACTGCTGTGTTGGTCTTCTGGAAGGCAGACTTTGGCCTGTTTAGGAGACTGTTTGACAGAGGCCTTTGGAAGACAGTCTTCAAGGGCAAAGGAGTCCAGGAAGGCTGGGCATTCTTCAAGAAGGAAATCTCCAAAGCATAGAAGCAGGTTGTCCCCATGTGCTTAAAGATGAGCTGGTGGGGAAGCATTGGAACAGGGAAGCAATTGGATACCCTGGAGGTATATAAAGAGTGTAGATGTGGACATAGTGATGATCTTGGCAGTGCTGGATTAATGCTTAGACACAGTGATCTTAAAGGTCTTTTCCAACTTAAGCAATTCCATGATTCTATGATGTTAAAAGATGATTTAAAGCTGATATTCAGTTTCCTGGTTTGGACTAATAAATGTCTTTGCTGCAATATGCTGCTTTACAGAATGGTCAACTTTTCCTCAAGCCTGAGAGAGAGGAAAACTGAGCCTCCGCAAAATAGAAATGATCCTTGTCCCAAAGTTTACATTTTCAGCTGAAAACAAGAGATCACATTTTCTCCATCAGGCTTCAGATTCTTACTCTGTGAGTAACTGTACTGAAGTCAACAGGACCACAATGGAGTTAAAAGATGTACTGGCATGGTGTAAAGGTCATTTGCTTTGATTCCAAATATCCATTCACCTTGTTTACTTATGAATTAAAAAGCTTTTAACCCTGCAGGCATTGCATTGTATTGGGATTGAGATGTCATGACTGAGCTTTGCTGCTTGCTTGGCTGTCACAGCATGCATAAAGAAATCCAGGGTCAGAAAGGATGTAGCAAATTTATCAAAAATGGCATTTGTTTCTTTTGGTGGTGTTTTCTGGATTTTATCTTTTTTTTTTTTTTTCTTCATCCCTCCAGCCAAATTCCCAGTCACACTGGCAGAGTAAGCATATTTCACTGGATTTTCCAGTAGCAGATGAAAAAAGTGGATGCCACGTGCATGGTCTTGCTGCTTCTTTTTCTGAACATAGTCAGCTGATTAAGTGAAGTACCTACTCTGTACACACTCTCTGCTGTTTCATGTATTTTTTTCATTTCCCATGACATTAACACAACTCTGCATGTAATGCCATTTCCCCATGGCATTAATATGGCTCTACATACAAGGAAATAGGAGGTAAAGAGGAGCTGTGCAGAAGACCTCCTTGGGTTATCCTTCAGCTCTTACTGAAATGAGTTGGCAATTTCAGAGAGGAAACCTTCACACTGGCAAAATGCCAGACTGATTAAACAAAAATGAACCTCCTAGCAGAAATCTGAGGAGTTTCTCAGTTTTCCAATGAACTCAGTGGACTGGTAGCTGCTCCATTTCATTACTGGGTGTTGGCCACCACTGTCTTTATAAGGTTATGTCACTGCAAGGAATTCAACAAGCTGATGTAATTCACACTGGACCAAGATCCTGAGTTGGCTGATGAGGCTGTAAGGCCATGTTCTGCTCCTCAAGAGCCTGTAATGGAGCTCAGGAACCCTGGATCTCAGGAGTCTACTCTTTGGCAAATACCTGAACCACGCTAAACAGCACCTAACCAAAAACTGGTTCGCAAGAAGAAGATGCTGACTCCAAAAATGCATTCAAAATGCTTCAAGGTTGTAAGGAGGAGCTCCAAGGCAGTAATTTTGGGTTGCCTGTATCAATCTTGTGTGCCATCCCTCTAGCTGTCTGGTCCTGTTCTCCTTTCTCCTCCCAGGTTGTCACCCAGTCTTTAAATGGCTTGGGGACTCTTGTCTGCCTAAAGGGGATAAATCTTGAAAGAGTTCAATTATTAATCTCTAGAAGTCTCTACTGAATATATATTATTTCTCTTTCGATTTCCTTTCTTATAAATAGATTAATAGTTGCATTCCCTTGTTTTTCATCTTGAGGCAGAAAATCTAACAGAAACTTTCAGCTTGAAAGATGAAAGTTTAGTATGCTATCCTAAGTGGCAAATAGGACCTTCTGGGATGTGCTGAGAAACCTTGGCCTGAAGTGGCACTTGGGATGTGCAGAGTGAACTCATTTAGCAGAGCCCTCCACTAGTTGTGTCAGACTCTACAGAGCACTGCAGGGAGTGTGCCAACGTATATGATCTGCCCTGAGATCTCAGGGGAGTGAAGCTGATTCCTGGTTTCATGACGGTTTTGATGTGATTGTTCCAGAATCAACTTAACTTGCCTTTCATTGTAATAAAATTCTGTTTTCTCATCTAAATCTTGATGTCATCTCTCATTCCCTGTCCTATCAGACTGCCTCTCCTCTTGTCTCTGGGAGTGCTAGAAAAGCAGAGCAAAGATATCACAGAAATTTTTTGTCCTCTCATCTCTGCTACCTCCTCCACTGCAAGGCTTCAGAAGCAGACCCACCTGTCACCTGATGTCTATTCAAGTGTTCAACAGAGGGTGGATCTACAGAAAACTCATCTTGAGTGACCTGGCAGGTGCTTGGTGCTACTGTTTTCCAAAATTTGTAATTCATGGGAACAGTCTTTTATCCCCAAGAAAATAGGCAAATCTGCACTGTTTCCACCAAAGAGGCAGGGAAAGAGGGTGGTAATGAGTTGGCACTTAGCAGCAACTCCAGGAAAGCATGGAGCAGGGTCCCAGCACCCACACCTGCCTGCCTCCTGGTGTCTTCCAGGTAGCATGGAGGTGCTCCTGCTCCTCAGTGGCCTTAACATGGCATCATCACTCCTAAAGCTGCAGTTCCTCCCCCTGGATCCCAAGATCTCTTCCCTGATTAGAAGTTGCCTGGCAATGTAAGAACACACTCTCTGTGTGTGCTCCTTCACAGTTATGGACAAGGAGACAAGCATGCTATGCTGACTTAGGAAAATGATCTGTCAAGTTCTTATGAACAATAATAAGAAGTAAAATAATGTTTCATTTTCTCAAAATTAGGAGAGCATTTGTTTTGCTCTCATAAAAATCTGCTGGTCCTCTGAAATGGATCAGTAGTGACATCCAGTGGCTACAAACTGAGACAGCCATAGTAATTCTGGCTTGTAACAGTGTGGGCTGGATTCACCACTGTTTACATGTATCCCAGAAGTGTTCTCTATGCAGAAGAAAAAAAAAAAAAGTATATAGATTTTATAATTACCATTGTTCAAAGAATGAAGAAAACCACCGTATTCACCCAGATATCTTTCTGAGGGCTAGTGCAACAGCTTCTTATCCCAGGAGCTACTGTTCTGCTCTGAGCTACACAATGTTTTTTCTACATCATAATTGTTCCTCTTCCTACCATGTTCCGAATCACAATGTGTTAAATAGGGGAAAGCACGTTTTTCAAGCATCCAAATGGCCCCCTGACCTTGAACAACCAGACACAGGGACTGTCTTGAACTGCAGACACTCTGCTTCTCTTCTTCCTGAGCCTAAGTTGCAGAGTGATTTCTGATGAGGAATATGAACCAGGCCATTGAGGGGTGCATCAGTTGGTTTGTACAATTTGGGGAAATTGCAGAAATCCTTGTTTCTCCTTCTTGGTGTGTTAAAAAATCACCGAGCAGCCCAATGTGAGCCAAGCACAGAATATTTTTTATTGACTGACTGTGCACAAGGAAATGTTTAGCTCTCCCTCAGAGACAATAGGCTTTTCTTTAGTGAAGCGCTGACGCTATGACTCCACAAAGGAAATCCTCAGTAAAACACTGTTTCTTACTTGACCTCACTTGCAATTTAAGAAGTTAAATTGACACCTTCTCTGGCAACTCTGTGCCTCTCACTCCGTTCTAATCTGAAGCGACTGCTGTGCTCATTTCAAGGTTGGGGGGACAATCAAGTTACTGTTGGCTGGAGAGTTACTTTGTGTTTGTCAAGGCTGGGGGTTTCACCACATGCACACTTCTAGACTCTCACAAACACGTGGCAAAAATGCATTATCTTAAATCTTCTTTTGCTGACATTTAAATGAACGCATTTTTCCTCAAATATGAGACAGGCCAAGAACATCTGGCTCCACTGATGCTCAGTAAGTAACTCATTACACTGCAGGAGCTCACTCATTTTAGAGCCCTGGGCTTTGGTAATGCTCTTGCCTGGTTTATGGCTTTGGTGTACTTGATTTGTGCTTGAGCCAGGGTATTATATTTAGGCACTTGGGCAAGAAATTTTACAGAGATCCAAACATTTAATTCACATTTATGGAACATGTTGTAGCAAACCCCCTGTTCACTACCCATTGTTTACATCTAGAATACGGACGATTCAAGGAACGACAAAATTTACAGAGTCTAAAAACATACGTATTGAAACCAAAAAGCAGTGGCACATAACCCAGCTTTTCAGATCCTGCTGATGCTTCATCTGAGACAGCAACTTGATAAAACATCCTACTTGTCTATTTAGGATGGTTGTTTGAGGACATCATGATGACCGACATTTCTGTCATGCCACATTTTGTTTTGTCATTGTCAGGATGACTGTCATTTCTCTCCTTCTTCCTTTTCTTGTAACACTTATTTGCCTACTTTGCAACGCTTAGTCCTCTCTTGAGATCAAAAGATGTTGAGGCTTCAAATAGGGCAGATGGTAACAAGGTTGTCTTATTTAATGGTAAAGCATGAAACACATACAACTACTCATACTCAGCTAGTATTTACAATTGTATGGTAAATCATTCACAGTTACTTCTATCAGAGATGGGTATCTTCAGAAAAATCAGATTCTGCTTCATTCAGAAAATTTTGGGATGACTTCCCAAGCCATATCCAAGGAACTTACTAATACTGCAGCAGTACAATTAGCACCATGTGCTGAACAGACCAACAAGTCCATCGTTATCTGGAGTTTGATTCCTGCCGAGGAAATAGAAGGGAAAGTAAGTAATGTCCATAGTAGCTCTGAGCTACTACTTAAGTTACCCCCTGTCATGGGATGTGAAACATCCTGTAAGGCAGGAGAGAGTGAACAGATTACCAGGCAGTAGAATCACATCTAAAAAAAAAATCAGGCTACAAGGGAGGAGTTAAAAATTGAAAGCTTTATGTCACTGTTGCCATGTTGGGTGATAGAGCAGGTTAGTTAGAAAGAAGGAAGAAGGGAGTAAGTTACAATATCCATCTCTAGCAGAGCAGTGTAAGTCTAGCAGGAGTTAACAGAAAGTAATAGGATTAAACTTGGCTGAATTCAGAGCAAACAGTGAGATTTGCTTTCTCAGAGGTTTGAGACTTGGCAGTTTGGCAGTTCAGTAAGAAATGAAACCTTAAAAAGGGTGGTTGGAGTACTTTCTAGCACTATTATTATTATTAATATTTAAAAAAAATCCTTGGCAGAGATGTGGTCCTTAGATCACCCATCTGCAGAAGGGGAAATATATACACAGGGTGTCTGCAGGCTGAGAAGAAAAACGGCTGTGGACTGGTCGTATAGTGCTGCACTGTCTTGGAGTGTGGTGTATTTCTGCTTGGGTGCCTTGGTCTTTCTCCAAGACTTGAGATCTCTAGAACTAACATGGTGAAGGATTCACAACAGCTACCTGCTGCTGGAGAAACAGGATATATAGAGGGAACAGTTTCATTTTTACATCCAGCAACTGTTGGCTGTGTCCCCACTTTTATTTTTTTTTTTTTAATTCTGGCAGGAATAAATAAAGATGAAATCCCTTGAGGTTCCTAGAAAGTAAGCTTTGTTGGAGGAAAACAGAGTTTGATTTCTTTCCTGATAACTTCTTTCACTCCACCCTCAAAAAAAAAAAAAAAAGAAAAAAGTTATAGCATTGTCCAAGTCCATTGACAAGGCCAGTTTGTGTTGAGCATGGCTGAAACAACAAAGCTCTATTGGTGTCTTGCCTCAGGCAGGCACTTGGAAGACAAGTAGAGACAACTGTTAGCAACTCCATCTCCTTAGGAAGGCTGCAGCTTGGCTTTTGCCTCGTGCTCCTAACCCCATCACCAAAAAAGAAAGCAGTGGTTGAAGAAGGTGAAAAAATACCTGTCCTGTTGGGGCTTTTTCCCTACAGCATTTCTTCATCCTTGAGCTAGAATAGTCTGTCACTTTTACACACTGGAAATGCAAACAATGTACAAGGACAGACCTTGTGGAGTCGAAACTGCCCTGGCCTAAGTCTACCCTGCAGCCTCCATGAAGGGACCAAGCCTGCTCCCAGTGAAGATGTATGACAAATACAGAGGGCCTGATAAGGTACAAAAGTGTTTGCTAAATTATGCTAAAAAATACTGTGTAACTGTCCAGAAAAGTCTATTGACACAGCGAGGAAGTAGATTATTTCCTTGCTGGTGGTGGCATTACAACAAGTGGATCCCTCAAAGGGAATGAATTCAATGACTGGATTCAGTGCTGGTTTTAACTGGACCTCTCCCAGGCTTTTCTGAATGCAGACTATTGTAATGTTTGCTGGTTGCCTTTTATTTTCTCTCAGACGTTGACTTAGGATCTCTCTCACATAAAAGTTGATTGTAGATTATCTACAGATGGGAGAACTCAACTGCGTGGTGGGAAATGAACTCACAGTCTTCAAAAATTATTAAGAAATGAGGGTTGTGCTCCTTGATGAAGGTAGTAGTTGTATCATTAGCCTTAGACGGAAAAAAATCTAAATATCAATGGTGCATATTTTTATGCATGAGGTCAAGACTCCTAGTGCTGATTCTAGCTCAGTGGAGACTCAGTCTGGGGGTAAAAAGGGGAAGAACCTGAAAATCTTAATTTTGATGATTGCTTGAGTATGTCTACACAACTGCAAAGCTCTTCTGTTAACATCAATAAGTTGAACTGACAAAGTGCCTGCAAAGGAAGGCACTGCACTTAGGTTTTCCAGTATGCCTCTGCTGCTAGATTGAGTATCACATTACAGGAAGCCAGACCAGACAAACCTTGGCAAGATCTAATGATCTCATATTCTTTGCTGTTCTGGTTTACACACTGACGTGCAGACACTGATCTATTTTGGAGAAAGGCAGGGCTGGCTTTGCATCTTTTGCTATGCAAAAAGAACAAAGTTTTAGAGTCCCGTGTCCCAGAAGACATGTGAGGATGAAGCTTTGGACTGTATTTTGTCTCTCCAAGCCAATATCATCTCCAGAAGTTGCTGTTCAAGGAATAATGTATTTTTATTGTGATGGTTAGTCAGTAAGACTTTTAATGACACAGGAAACCTGAGAGATGCAGCTATGAGTGTCTGTACTGTTAACTCCTGAAGCAGTGAAGTAATGTCCTGAAATAATATATTCCACACTTGGCAAAAAACCCCAAACAAACCAAAAGAAAAAAAAAACTTAGAAAATCCCAACCCCCAGTAGGGGTAATATGATAAGACAGAGGGTTTCCTCCTTTTTTTCCTATGTGACAATCTATTTTATTTGATTATGACCATTCTCTGGTTTTTATTCTACTCAGTTCTGTTAGTCTACAGTACCTGTTTAGCAATAGCCTGCTTGGATCTACATGTCCCGGAAAATCTTGCACGTTACTCCTTGGCATATTTATTGCATTTCCAAATAACTTGTTTTTCAAGTTCTCCACCTGCTACTTCATCATAATACAAAAGAATATATGCACATTTTTCCAGACCCATTCAGGACCTCATTTCCTTAGAAGAGCCAAACCAGAAAACAAGTGTCAGCTAAAATGAACCAGAATGAACCAAGGCAATTGCAGAAAAGGCATTGAAAGTTTTGTTCCCAGACAAAAAATAAGGAAAAAGAAATGTGTGCAATTCATTGAGCATGAGATCTTTAGATGTAAAGGATGAGATATTGCAAATTCTCACCATCTACCATGAATTCTGAGCTAGAGAAGCACCAAGTTCATCAGTGGTATTGCTCAGACTACAAACAGTTGGGTCTCAGGTAAGCTGTGAACCAGAACTCTTCATGACTATCAAGCAGCATTATTATACTGTTTACCAAAACCCAGTGCTTCTAAATGCTTCTCTTTCAGAAAATGGTATTTTGCATTGTCAGTAAATGAGATAATGAGGAAGTGTGAAAGATGAGTCACCAAACCACAGGAAAAGAAAATGTAGTGTGAGCAACCACAGCACCCTCCTTCACCCTGTGGCCTCAGATAGCACAGAACACAGTTTCCTGGAGCTGTGACCTCCAACACGAGCTATATTAGCCCACACTAGTGAGGATAATGGTTATTATCCCGGATAATGATTATGGATATTTATTCCAGCTGCCCCAGTTATGCCTACATGACCAAGCTGTCCAATCAGCTTGAAATTTCAGTGAGCACATTTAACCTGATCTTACAGGTGTGACTTCAGGGCTAGAAGAGCTAAGTCCCATCTTTTTATAAGATTCAAGTGACAACATATCTTCTGCAGGTAGGAAAGAGCTTGGCTGATGTCTGTGTTGAGAGTTCGGACAGGAATCCTGGCATTGCTGTCTAACAGGGCTATTGTTCTCTCCATGTTAGTATTCAAATCATTACAGTATCTCCTTGAATGTTAGGATGGGGCAGGTTCAAAACAAAACCACCCTGAAAACTGGGCACATTGAGCCCAGGCACAGAATAACAGAGAATCAAAATTTTGAGCCAGGTTGATGAGCGAGGAGGGAAGACAGGGCTGTGCTGATGAATTCTTACTGAAACCTATTTCTGTAAATAACACTGCTGTCAAAAAAATCCCAGAAACAACAGCAAAATGAAATGTAGAATGTAAACCAACCACAGCCTGTTACTACTAATTCTACTTGAAGTAAAAAGTGGCAGAAGCAAAAGGGAAAAGTCAATGGTGTCAGAAGATCAGCAATAACTTGCTTTTAAATATTCATTGCATCTGTGACCTCCTCCTTCACCTAAATTTGAACCTATGCTTGCCCTTAATGCCACCTAACTTATATAATGTGAACAATTCCACTTGGTAAATGTATCTTTCCAACAAAAGATGTGAAAAAGATCTTCTCTCTTACTGTGGGAAGAGTCATGCTGATGAGGGAAACTGCAGGAACCAAGGAAGAACTTGGCCTTGTGGAATAGCAATATTTTCATTGTTCTAAGAAGGTTTCACAAATAACTTGGCATATATTTTGAAAATGTCCTTGATAGTGCCCTTATGACCAGTGAGAAAACCGGCAAGCTCATGTTACAGCATCAGATAAGCTGAGCAACTGGTGTGGAGGAAGTATTAATGCCCACAAATCTCCTGTGTAAAATCAAACACGGACAATTACCCTGGTTATGAACCATGGTGGTGTAACAGGCTTCAGCTAGCAGCCTGTCCAGCTGCTCTTTGGCACAGATTCTGAACAGACTGTGCAGTTGGTCCTAAATCTTGAGCTACTTTCCTCCTCCCCACCCACCCAGCCAGTAGCAGTACTGATTACATTAAGCATTCTCAGAGCTGCTGCTGGCTGCCCTTTTCCTAGAGTTGTGGGCAGCTCAGCCAAATTGCCATCAACAGGCTCTCTCCCAGGCTTTCCCAGTAAAACACCATAAGAGAACGGGGGATATAGTCCTAGACAATTCCTAGACAATTGCCATTCAGAACAGAGCTGTAACTGGCTGAAGAAATCTGTGCTCCCTTCCTAACAGAAGGGAGAGGAACCTCCAAATACACCAGCTCTGCCCTCCCCAGGCAATTCTGTTGCACAAACACGTCTCTGTGTATCTCTGTTAAAGACCTCTGGTCTTCCTTGAAGAGCTTTAGCATGGGACAGAGCTCAATTCTTTTATGTGTCTTGTTACCTCCCCTGTTCTTGACAAGGCCTGTTGTTAAAATCTCACTCTTTTTTTCCCCCTGCAATCCTTCTTAACATGTAATTTGTATATGTTTACCTGAGATTCCCTTCCCCTGCCTCTGACAACCTTTGTGCCCAAGCTGCTCCGGAGACCGAGCAGAAATGTGTGTATATTAATAGAGCAGATAACAGATGAGTACACTCTCACGCTCCCTGGTTTGTGCTCCCTCCAAAGCAGATCATTTCTGCATGGTACAAACAGTATTGCCAGACTATACTTTAACCATTTAAGCTAATGAAACAAAGATTAGCATCTCAGAAGTCTATTAACAAACTTAGAATGGTTGGTTCTTTAACCAGTATGTGTATTTATATATTATTAATGAAACCCAAGACTTGCAGTACGTGCCTCTATTCCTCCTGTATCACTCCTGTGCACATCAGTGTATAAATTAGTCTTATTATTGGTCATTGCTGGCTGTCTCTTAACAGTGAAAAGCTTTCTGTTCCTTTCACAAGTGAAGTCCCAGTACCATGTTAAGCACAGAGCTGAGCTCAGTCTGCTTTCTACTTGTTTTACCTGCCTGAAATCTGCATTCCTCTTGCAAACTGCTTTGCCTTCTGTAGGGTTGAGGAACTGGGGGAAAGCAATAGGATTACCCCGGAATAACAAAAAAAACCCAACACCTGAGTACAAGGAGATCTGGGAATCCACACCTGCCTTAACTCGGTCTTTCTGCTGCAATCATCAGGGGATGAAACTCTGGGGAAACTGGTCTGAAGGAGGGGTATGCAAGAAAAACTTACACACTGTTTAATTTCTCAGAAAAAATATCAATATCTTTCTTGCTCCTCCCCCGGGAACAGCCATTTCTTATCTCTGAGATAAACCCAACTATTTTCCGTTGCTCATTCTCCCTTAATCAAGCTCTGCCCCCACAGCAGCTCCTCCACTGCAGCACCTGCAGCCGCGCTCACAGAGGTTCAGGGAGGTGCCTTCCAGCTTCCTCTGCCTCCTCCTCACCACCTTGCTTCTGACTCTGCTTCCCTCAGCCCCACTCCCGAGGACGGTGAGCCTCCCCAGCCTCTCGTTTTCTGCTATGTTTCATTGCTTCTGTGCTACCAGTCTGGTGGATCTTCGGCCACAACTTGCTCAAGTTTTTCCTGTTAAATTCTTTCTACTCCCACACTTCCTCCTCCTCTCTCAAGAGGAGAGGGAGCTCTTACCAGTTCATTTTTCAGACAAGCTGTGTGTTGATAAATAATTATGCAATATTTAGTAGTAATTTACTGACTGCAAAGGAAAGCAAGTGATCTGCAGAAAAACAAGGCAGGGATCATCCTTTCAAGCCTTAACAAAGAAGTTTTGTTGGATGACTAGCTCACAGCAGCATCTGCAGTGGAAACAGTTAATAGTTGTATTTAAAAAAACATGAACATAAGACTAAGGTGGATCATTTAAAAATAACTGTTCTTAATGTTGCTAGGGAGACCTTTATTGTAGCCACTGTACGTGATGTGCATTGATTATATTCCACATAGGTTAGGTTTCTCTCTCAGACTACTAGAAGCTGACAGTACACCCACTTCATGTAGGAGCAGACAGGCTGTGGAACTAAACAACAATTGAGAGGAGGTTTACTCAGTTTTTCAACCTTTAAAAATTTGTAGTTGTACAGTTTTAATACTCTACTAAGAGTTTCCTGCCTTTGCAGATATCTCGTTTAATATGTTCTGCCTTTTCTAAAGCAGAAGGGCTGAGGATCAGTGTTCAGGACACTGTAATTGGGGTGATAAATGCAGCAATCCTACTATAAAAATGAGGGCTATCATTCATGTGGCTGGCAGTGCACATCTCTGGAACTCCCTGAGTTAAATCTGAGTAGTTTCAACACATGGCATTCAAACAAAAACTGTATTGACTGCATTAAAGATTTTATTTGTCTAAGCCGAGCTGATTAGGTCACAGTACCAAAGGCAGAAAATATATTGCTGGTGCTCATGTAGTCACATGGGCTGCTTTTTTAAAAAAAAAGTTTTGAGAAAATGTTGCTGATCAAAAGCTGTTAAGTCAAAATCTTGGCAAAAAAAATAAATCCAAGTTTTCATTACCATATTCTAAGCTTTACCCATTCCAATAAAAATAACATTATTTGGAAATGCAACCCTCAGAGAACTTCAGTTTCACTTTTTAGATGACAGTTTTCATATTTCTGGCTTTTCATTATTTCTTTAATATTGATTTGGATTAAATAACCTTACGCAGATGACAAATTTTAGCAGAAATTATTCAGGAAGCCAAGCTTCTTTACAGCTTATTTTAGAGACGTTTTAAACTTCGTATTGAAAATATTTGCTTCAGTTTTTCCATTTGTTAGATGTAGAGCTCAATAAGTAAACTGAAATAGAAATATATAGGCTGCATTTCAGGCAGTTGTGGTTTTAGAGACATGGTTCTAAAATTAATGGAATAACTGAAAAGTTGTAGGTTGGTAGTGTGAGGAAATGCTAATCTACTGTGATACTGAGGGCAACAAACAGGTTCCTCATTTCTTTTAGCCTTCAGACAAGAATTTCACCTTCTCAGTGCAATATCCTCAGCCTCACAGCGTCTGGGAAAAAAGAGCGGAAATCTAACAGATCCAAAACTTTATGAACGTCCCTGAGTTTTTCCTTCTGGCTTAATGAAGCTGCAAAAGTACAGTTTGTCAAAAAATGAGGAAATTATTCTTCATTTAAGAGGGATTTTAACTTTTTGTCCTGTCAGTAGTTTGGAAGTGAACATGAAAAACCCTGATTTAAATTGCATTTCTGACAGAAATTTCTATCTATTTTACTGATAATCCAAATTTTAGAACCACCCTCCGACCCGCCAACTTTCCTAATTATTTTCCTTACTTGTTTTTATAACTTCCCTTGTGTAGGCAGCAGTTCACTTAGTCCATTCCTCTGCAGTGTCTTGTGCACAAAAAATGTAGAAAGTGTTAAAAAGCTATAGGCTAGATTCCATTACTACAGAAAAATACAGCTTTCCAACTTGTAAAATGTTTGTGAAATCACAAATTGTTTCTGTCCTTTCAAATGCCACTTTCTGAGTGTGAAATATGAGATCATGTTTCTGAGTGAATTTGAATTTGCCTGGTGTTTGCCTTGCTCTGAACAGAAGCAGTACATATAGTGTAGTATGAAAACAGACTATTAAATAAACTCTGATGGAAGAAAGGCAGGAATTGTAATGTTATGCTATGCTTTCTCAAGTGAAACTTGTTACTAATGGTATTTACAGAGATTTCAATAATATAGCTATTCGTCTTATGTAGTTGAACAAAGTAACTTATTTTATTACAAATACAAAGCCCAAATTGATTGCTATATCTATTACATATATATACATATGTATAAGTATTGCAATATGTAGTTCAGCTACGGGTGCAATGACTACTCTTTGCTTTAAACATAGACTTTGGGCCATCTCCTGAAGAAAATTTACTTGAATTTGTGCAGAAATACATTGTGAAGAGAATAAAATGTCCTATGTATAGGAAGCCATGGGAGTCTGCATGCATCTTTTCATTCTCTGAATATAAAAGTGCCTATTCAGGCAGTAGAAAAGTGTTGTGAAAACCTGCTAATAGGAAGAAACAGAAATGAGAATATGTAAATAAATGTTCTCATTTACCTTTTCCAAGCTTCCTGGCAATACAAAAGGATTGGTTGTTGGTTTTTTTTTTTTTTTTTCCAGATGTATTTACAACAAAATACCTTTTTTTTTTTTTTTTTTTTTTTTTTTTTTTACTTTGACTGCTTGGAACAAGTTATATTCATTTTAGTTCAAACTGCTAAGTTGAAAGGAGGGAGGGTTGACCAAAGAGGAGGGAAAATGAAAGAATCTCTTCAGGCATTTGTGAAAGTTCAGCTCCACAGACATGTTCACACATTCTTAGGTGGATAGCTTTTTGGACAGCCCCATGCAGATGCCTAGAAGCGCTGAGAAGCCCAAGGAGTCCCAGACTGACACGCGTGCCTCCCCACTGCACTTACAGCAGTCACTCCTTCTCTACAAAGCAAATGAGCTGATCTGTAATTTCCTTTATTTGTTTTCCTTTTAGTGGCTTGATAGCACCTATGACACACAGCAGCAATCAGAGACATCAAGGTGAATAACAGAGAAATCCCGGAATCTTCTTTTTCCAAGAAAACTCACAGATCTCAAATTTCAGAGATACTCCCTCTGGCTTGGAGAACTGGAGCAGGTTCCCTCAAATCCCCTACTGTCCCCTTCCTTAGGTTTTCTTTCCAGCTGAGACAGTGTCAGGACACCCGGGAGGTGTGAGCAGCTACAGAAACCCAAGGCCTGCCATGGCATGTCACTGATCCAGGGCTGGAGCTGCTGAAATTGGATTACCGAGTATTTGCACAAGTAAGCACTCTGCTGAGAGCAGGACGTGAACTCGGGCTCGGATTGCTGAAGTGCCAGGGGCTTCTTTCCCGCTGCCCACCCTGCAGCCCTCCCTGCCCTGGGATCTAAAGGGTATAAAGAGTGTGTGCTCTGCTCTGGAATGGCCAGAGCACGGACATGTGTTCAGCTCTGACCTTACTGCAGGGGTGCTGGTCACCTCCAGCAGGAGGGAGGGAGCTTCTCGCCATGACCTGATTTGGCTGAGCTTGTCTGGAGGCTGATGAGACAGAGCAGATGCCAAAACCCCAAAGCTACCTGCACACTGAGGCAGGGAATTACATTTTTAATGAAGGGCAAGCGAGGCACAAAGCCTCACAGGGACCCTCATCTCAAAATACTACATTCACCCCTGAAGTGTGTATTAACCCTTTAGTCATTGAATCCTTATGCAAACTCCAAATTGCTTTTTAATGCAGTTTCCTGAAGCCTCTCCATCAGCCAGAGGCTGCTTCAGACTAATCCAGGAAGTGAGCCAAGTATTAAGAAAAATAACGTGAGGTTGTGGAACATCAAAAACATATTGACCATAGTGTAATTATACTTGAAATGGATTAGGGGAAGTAGCTGAAACAATCTCCACTCTGAAAAAGATTATTTGGGAACATGCAGGAGGACCTCGGGGAGGCTGCCTGCACTTCTGAGCAGGGATGGTGAATCTGCCTCAGAGTATGTAAGGAAAAGGTACTTGAGTGAACACTAAATGACAAATGTGATATTAACTGTCCCAAACACATCACTTTATAAAGCTTAAGCAAGCTGGCATTTACATGAATACCAGAAGTCGGAAAAGTAAATGCAGGAAGAAGTGAAATTCATGTGACAAGTCTCACTTGCATCTGCAAATTAAAGAAGAGTTTCTGGACTTAAGACGCAACAGCAGACAGGGAAAAAAGGATATCTTCAGTTTGTCTTGGATACTGGTAATATTAAAATACTGAATTTGTTATATTTACAATTAAAATAGTACTTTTTTTTTTTTTTAATCTTCAAAAAGTTATCTGGAGCTACAGTTCCAAAGTGGAGGATCTTGTTTCCTGATATAATAAAAGGCAGGGTCTATGTAAGATAGTAACGGAATCCCTAATTAAGAAGCAGGATACTTTAAGCTTGAGCATGATGAGCCTCTTGAAGTAAAGTATCCAAAGCATCTTTACAGCCAAAATGTTAAGCTCTTTATTAAACAAGTAGAACATATTTCAAAAGATAATTAAAGATGAGCTTCAGTGAAAATCTGGATTTGTATTTGGGCCAAACTAAACCTTAGATACAAACTCTCTGTTTTAACATGTTCTGATCCAAAATGGTTGGGCTCTAAGCCACTATCACCAAACAACTCAAGAGCTTGGCTTGTTGCAGGTAAGATTGCAAAGATGTTCACAAATGAGAGTGTCCTTGTTGTGAGACAGATCATGCAAGATCCTTCAATTCAGACACAAAATTAAAAACCTCTTAGTTTTCAGAACTGAATATCAACTAGGGGCATGCAGATCTTCAGGCAGCCAACGGAATTGTTTGAGTTTTTTCCTCCAGCTGCACACAGAATTCACAATTCCAAAGTAAACCCCGTAGTTTCTCATTATCTCTGAAAACTTAGGGTTATGGATCTCAGGTAGGATCCTCCAGAAAACATTCCCATCTTGAAAAGAACCTCGCTGCAGGTTCTTGCAGTGAGACATTTCTGGGATAGGAATAAAATCTAAAATTCTCAGGTGTCATTCCTGAAAATAACTAAGAGGTTTTTTGAGGGAGGAGGGGAGTGCCACATTTTTCAGACAATCTGCTGGTGGTTCTCTATAGCACTAATACAGCCTAAATATGATTCTGTCACCCAAACTGTATTTTTTCCACAAATTCCGAGTGGAGGAACGCAGCTTATAAAAGGGAAATATGCTTGGGGGACCTGGAAACAAATACCAAGACACAGGAGATGGACCATCCTCCGTGCAAGGAATGGGCTCAGAGGGGGCATGAAACAAATTCCTCCAAGTGAGTTGAACACTCAGGGACAAGCAGGAGACAGGGAGAGCTCTTTCTGCCAGCACTGGGAGCAGACTCATACTGCAACCTGCCCCTTCAAAGGCAGAATTAAAACAGAAAAAAAGATAGGAATTTAGAGGGCATCAAAGAAAACCTCACATGATCTTAAGTTTTAGTATTTTTAAAGAGGTTTACACCAATAAAATGTAGAATTGCCTAATAAGACACATAGTGCTTGGCAGAGTTCAGAACTAGAAGGGGAAGCAGTCCTGATCACTGTGTTTCTTTTTGGGTTTTTTTCAACGTATCTTCAGAATTGGCCCAGACCAGCTGCTCTCTGCGCAGTGTATCCTGCCTGAAATTGTAAATGCCTGAGGACAGTCAAAATAAGAAGACACCCCCCAGCAGTCTGTCACCACTGCAACTTCCAGCAATCTTTGTATTTAATAGCCTTCGATGGATTTTTTTTCTCATGAATTTACCTAATCACTTTCTAAATCCTGTTTCACGCAGCACCATGAGAACGATAATCTAATTTTGTTCTCTAAGAGATGTAATGCAAAAACAATAGGAGGCCCAGGAAAGAATGCAACAATTTTGCCAATAGATATTACAAAAGAAGGCAAAGCTTCCAGTCCAGTGATGAAGAAAATTACTAAAACCTCTCATTACAGAACAATCTAGGACTTCCTGCTTTGAAAAATAATCTATTCACTTGGCAGTTTTGAAAAAAATAAAATCCACCCCATCTGCAATCACCTTTCCAAGATTGTGATATGGATGGTTGTTTCCTCGGTGCCATGATGTGAAATTCAAAGTGTCTCTTTGACTGGTCCTACTGCCTAGGGTTACTAAAAATGCTCCTAAACCCAGTGATCCTTGGATCAGTCATGAGTGAGATGAATCAAGACAAATGGTCTCAGAGTGTCACTCCTCTTTGCTTAGAACAGGAGAATCTGCTCAAAATACACCCCTTCTGTGAATTTATGCTACTTGATCTCTACTGTCATTTGTGGAACTCTACATATTTTAAAATCTTTGTACATTGTCACTGTTACTATCTCCTGCAAAATGTGGAAAATTAATTTTGAAGCCCTACACCTACACACTTGTTGTCATCATGTCCTACATTGATTTGCAAACTAAAATAGTATTTTCCTATTTTCAATAGTATTTTCCTAGTATTTAAATATAGGTGAAATATCCCTTTTAATAAAATATTCCTCAGTACTTTTTTAAAAAACTCAATACAAATGTAGTTTTGGGGATTTTTTCATGTCTTGTGTCCTATTTAGTAATAGGTACTTCAAAGACTAAATAGTTGAATATATTCTACGCTGTTTTACAAAGCTCTCCATAACCAGGGTGGAATTGGTGAGACTAAATATATCTATGTGTCTAGACTCACAGAAAATGCAAATAAGAGCTTCCAAACTGAAGGCAAAGTAATATATTCTCTAAAAGGCCCTTTTTAGATGGTATTAAGATGAATTTTCTCCCCCTCTACCTGACAAATTTAAATATTTTTCCTCTCTTATTCCAAGACATTTTTGCACAATCATTTCATATTCATGGTAACGCATTTGCTGCTATTTCCCTCCATTCTTCCATTCTCATTGAAAATGCTAAAACACGCCTGGTTCTTGCTTCATAATGTGTCTTTTAAGATAACACAGCTCCTGTTGAAAATGTTCCTGGGAAAGGAGAAAAGCGATTACCGGGTTGAACACTTCAGAGGCTCTTAAGCTGCCATCAGGTGCGCAAAATGTGCCAAATTCCCCATTCTGCTTGTCTAACAGAAGCAAATACTCAATTGAGTCATCTGCAACATGACTTTTTTTTATTCTCCTGCTGTTCCTCCTGACCCAAAAGCAAGGCCTCTATTGCCTTTCTGAATATATTACTCCTTATCTGAAAAGCCATTTAGTTGCAAATCCCAAACCTTTCCATTCTTACCCCGTGTGCCTGTATTAGCCATGGCAAAGGCCCGTAACAGAGCAGTTCAAATGCTGGACTAATGACCTCTCTGGTATTCCTACAGAAATGCTCTGTTAAACACCCAGGCATTTCAACTTTCAGTCACAAGACCTATAAAAAATTCATACTCTGAATATCTAGTTTCAAACCACAGCACTGCATCATTAAGAGCTTTTCAATCCTCCCATCCCACAGACTTTATGAAGGGGTGTGGGGAAGAGAGCTTTTATCATCCTGGCAATAAAATTTCACATTTTTTTCTCCTCTTGTTTGCATTTTTAAGCTGTTCTGGAGGTTGGGAAAAACACCCAATCAACAATGTGAGCAAGAGTTTCCTTTTATTCTATCACAGTATAGCATTATGCAAGAACCTTTTAGCTAAGTATTTAACTAAACCTATAAAACAGCGTAAAAACCAAGTTTTATTATTTAAGCAACTTTTGTCTTAATTGTGGCTGGCTTTCAGAAATCATAAATTTTTTATTTCAAGAATGAAAGAAAATACTACCCCTGACAAAGAGAAGCACCTGGAAAAACAATGTGCAGAAAATGTACAGAAAAACACAGTATATTCTCCCGCAGTATCTACAGCTTTGATCTGGCCTTTCAATGAGTTTGCTGGATTAGAATTACAGGTCGGGGGTTTTTTCGAAGTATATTTTCCAGTAAAAATACGGTTATTTTATACGACAGCTCTGCGAGCCAAATTTGAATATAATGGGCCTTCTGGGATAATCTCAAAATGCCCCAAACCAGAGCTTTATATCTCATGGCCAGTGACAGCGGAGCTTCACAGAATGTCACCCATGCGGTTTTCCCGAAACGTGCTAAAAGCTCCCCAGATCAGCAGGACACAAAGAGGCTGGAGGAAGGGACAGAACGCCCACGAACATATTACGGGTCACGCTCGCGGGGGCTCGTCCTCGACCGGAGCCGCTCCCCGTTCCCGGGACGGCGGCTCCCGGCAGCGCCCGCCGGGATCGGCTCTCGGGGCGCGTTCCCGGGATGGGCTCTCGGGGCGCGTTCCTGGGATGGGCTCTCGGGGCGCGTTCCCGGGATCGGCTCTCGGGGCGCGTTCCCCGGGCGCGCTCCCGATATCGACTCTCGGGAGCGCTCCCCAGGGTCTTTCCCCGGGATCGGGTCTCAGGAGCGTTCCCTGAGCGCATTCCCGGGATCGGGTCTCGGGGCGCGTTCCCCGGGAGTGTTTCCCGAGATCGGGTCTCGAGCGAGTTCCCCGGGCGCGTTCTCGGGATCGGGTGTCGAGAGCGTTCCCGGGATCGGCTTTTCGGGCGCTTCCGCGGGATCGTTCCCTCGGAGCGTCTCCCGGGAGCGGCTCTCGGGAGCGCTCCCCAGGGTCTTTCCCCGGGATC
>VXBA01005019.1:2372172-2513139 GCA_013399895.1 Serilophus lunatus
GAGCCCAACCCCGGCCCTGCCCCGGCCTCCGCGCCCGCCGCCGCCCCGGGCCCCGAGCCCGGCCCCAAGCAGCAGCAGCCGCCGGCGGCGGAGCCCCCTCCGTCCCCCTCGTCCCGGGAGGAGACATGTCATTTCCTCAATGCCATCTTCCTTTTCCTCTTCAGGGAGCTCAGGGACACTGCCCTGGTCAAGGACTGGGTCACCAAGAAGATCAAGGTGGAGTTCGAGGAGCTGCTCCAGGCCAAGATGACGGGGAAGGTGCTGGAGGGGCTCAGCCTGCGGGAGGTGTCTCTGGGCGATGTCCTGCCCGTCTTCAAGTCCGTGAAGCTGCTCCGGCCCGTGGCCTGCAACGAGGAGGGCTGTCCCGAGGAGCTGGGCTTCGAGGTGGACCTGGAGTACAACGGCGGCTTCCACCTGGCCATCGACGCCGACCTGGTGTTCGGCAAGTCTGCCTATCTGTTCGTGAAGATCTCCCGCGTGATGGGCAAGCTGAAGCTGGTCTTCACACGCCTGCCCTTCACGCACTGGTTCTTCTCCTTTATGGATGATCCCGTGATACTCTTTGAGGTGAAGTCTCAGTTCGAAGGCAGGCCCATGCCTCAGCTCACGTCCATCATCGTCAACCAGTTCAAGAAAGTCATTAAGCGCAAGCACACCCTGCCCAACTATAAAATCAGGTGAGAGGGGCTGTGTCCGCCGTGCTGTGCAGCAGAATGGTTCTTTTGCAAAGAGATTCCTGCGGGCACTAACGCAGGAGGGGTGTTTGTGTATTGCCTGTCTGCTGTCAGCGGCTTTCCATGTAGGGAAGGAAGGATCGTTTTCCATTTGTAACAGGTGAAAAAGCTGTTGCACAGTGAGGTTGTAACTAGGTGGCAGACCAAAAATTTTGGGGATCCTGTCAGGTGTCGGACAGCAGGACCGTGGTATCCCTCTTTGGAAGAGGCAGAAGGATGGCTCTGTGCAGACGGTATGGGTTTGGGGTGTCCTCCCACCTTTTGTCACCTGGGCAAGACTTGGGGCTTGCACTCGCCTGTAGAGGTGAGGTGGTTGTCCCTTAATGTGAGAAAGGGTAAAGTTCTCCCTCTAAGGAATATTTCTGAGATCTCACGATAAATGTTGTGAGCTTCTTTTCTGGTCTGTTTAGTTTCTTGACTATTTTGGGGGGAGTCTAAAAGTTGAGAAATATTGCCACTGCTGTGGTAAGTGAAACTCCTGGGTTTTTTTGTGTAATAGTATGTTTTGTTTCACAAACGTGCAGCACTGACTGCATTGTATCCTGTGCATACAATGAAACGTTCACTGACACTTCTGGGGCAGAAGTGACAAAGGGGCATCTTTGATTCCACACTCTGATACTGAATGTCTTGCCACTCTTCAGGTCCTCTGGTTCCCTTCTGTTGTGTGTCTTGCTGCTCTCACGATACCATGTTTCCTTGATGTTGTGTTTGTTCTTTGTAGCTTGTATTACGTGTCAGGGCAGGATTTTTTGTTTTGTTTACCACATTCTTCTGCAGTAACACTTTTCTCTGAAATTCGCGACAAATGAGTAACTGAAAATGCCTGTTTGATTTTTGAAGTGTAATTAGCTTTGTAGTGACGTAATTTTTGAGCCTTTTGAGCTGGTTCTCCTGCAACTGAATTTACAAGTGTTCTCGTGGCAGCGGGTTTGTAAAAGATCCAAGATTTGGAAAGGGCAATGAGCAGTTTCTTTGAGTACCCTGGCGCTCCTCTCAGATGTTGAGGCACTGAGTTGCTCTGCAGAAGAGAGCAATCCCTGGGCAGCAGGGAAGCTGCCAAGGACAAGTTTGCTTCCGTTGTCTTACTAATTTGGAAAGAGACTGAAGGTATGGAGAAGAGGCCAGAGGAGATGCTGGGATGGAGCAGAGTCAGCACTCTGGGAATACCTGGAAAGAGCAAGTCCAGCAGATGAACTTTGCACTACCTGGACACATTTTCTGTGGAACCAGTGATGATGTAGCTCCTCCCCTTGAGCAGATGAAGACATTTCTCCTCTGAGGGATGCACCTGGACAGTAAAGTGCTCTCATCATTTACTGGTTCTGTTTTCCACCTGTTCCTCAAATTTTCTGCATCAGAAGGAATGGATGAGGCACTGACACATTGAAGGAACTGGAAAGGAAAATAAGGAAAGAAGCAGAGTATGAGAAATGTAACCGGCACTGAGAACAATATCTGAAGCATAAAGTATTGCAAAACTAAGAATTATGAGCCATAAACTTAAAATGTTCCCTTTAAAGGAGATGGGAATTTATTAATTCTTTAGAGGAGAATGCAGTGTCGAGCTGGTTTTCAGACCAGACTCTGGGCTGGCAGTGGCAGATGCTCAGAGGAGCAGTGTCCAGCCTTGGTCCAATGCTCCTGACCTTGAAATGTTGTGCCATGATCCCCTCCTGCCATTCTGGGGCCAGGCAGCTCACTGAGCTTAATGCTCATTAGTGAAGTTGTCTTAAGGAAGGAAGATCAGCTCCTTGCTGTCCCAGCTGCCCAAACATGGCCTTTAAATCTTCAAGTGAGAACATTCAGCTGTCCACAGTTGCCCAAGGTTGTGTGAAACAGAGACTGAAAAGGGCAGGTGGATCCCTAGAGAGCAAAGCCTGGTAACAGCTGAGGAGTGACAGTGCTCTGGTGTGGTGGCAGAGCTGAGACATCAATGGGAATGAGAACTGATTTGGAAAATCAAGTCCCCTGCTGATAAGGTGCAAAAATTGATGGATCTAATAGAATTTTTAAGAATACTTTGGCTTTGGAATTATGGTATGTCAATATACTCCTCAGCAAAGAATAGATAGGAAAAAGTTGGGAGTCTCATAGCTGCTTAACAACCTGTTACTTTAATTAAAGCTTCAAAGTTTCTCATCTACAGGGATTGTGATTATCCTCCCCCCTTTTTAACTATGGCCTTTAAGTACATCGTACTGGCTTCCATGTATAGTACAAAACCTTTTTCACGTCTCCCTGCTCAAGTAATTTTGTAAATCTTGGAATAGCAAAAGCACTTGAGGTGTGAGGAGTCCTCTTTGCAGCTGGTGAAAAGGAGCACTTTGCTACTCTGCTCAGATTGGCTGTTTTCCAAGCTAAAGTCCCCAAAAGAGTTTTATCTTGTTTCAAAGTATTAATTAATTAACATTAAAAATGTGCCATTTTCTTTCTCATGTTTTAACCAACTTATAAAGGTTATTTCTTGGTGCTGAATGGCATGAGAGCTCTTGCCAGTAGCAGATTTTGAACATCCTGTAACTCACTTCTGTTACTAAGTTCTGTATGAAAAATGTCTCTTTGGTTGCAGCCAAATCACTACATGTGTCCTTTTGTGTTCTTTCCAGTTGGGTACAGAATTGATGCCCTGGAGCAGTGATTGTCAGATCATTTTTTGTGTCATCCTGACTTTGTGTGATGAGCAGAACTGTGGGATGAGTGTAGGACAAGGCACCTTGCAGTCCTGCTGTGCTCCCAGTGTCTGCAGCAGAGGCAGTGTGGCCTAGGAAGTGCATTTAAAGTTTATCTAGCATTTTATGCACATTTTTTCTCTATAAAAGCAATTGTCTCCTAATTGAAAAAGAAGGGATGCACTCTAGGTCTAAACAAATAATAGTAATTTGTGTTTTTTCCTCATAGGGTGTAATCACTTCTGTGTCTCTTTGATAAATGTGTTTGTGTCTGGCAAAACACCCTGTTATGAAGCTGCTCTTCCCTTGAATAGGAATTGCTATCTCTTAGGGTAGAATTTGATTAAATCCCTGGATGTGAGGCTGGGAGAATCCATGGAGTGGCAGGCTGTGCTGGGTTTTGTTGGGGGATTTTTGTCATCATTTGTAAAGGATTTGTGCAATTCAATTGCAACAGTTACTACTGGTTTATAGTTCACTTTAAGATTAATATATTTGTTGGTCTGTAATAGAAATAGCTTTTCTGGAAACACTGTGCCAGGCCAGAGCAGTGTCTTGTTCAGATGTGAGGAGGATCTAATATGACCTTTATTCTTGTTCTGTGCTTTTGATAAACCAGATAAATGAGTCAATATGATTAATTTTTTTATAACTGGCCCTAATGAATAATTGTAGGCATCATTTATTTGGCTGTACTGAAGTAAGTGTTTTAAATTACACCTTTTTTTTTTCAGTCCTAAGTCAATTGGAGCTTGAGAATGAGCCTGGAAAGCCTTGACATCCCTGTTGGTTGGTTGCGATGTCAACTCTTGAACACTGACCCCATAGCTGTGTCTTGCTGTCCCCAAATCTCGGGAACTGTTTTCCATCAGTTTTGCACCTGCACAGCTCTGCTTGGCTCTGCCTTTTCCATGTAAGGTTTTCCCAGAGCGGGGCAGTGAAAACCATCAGCACAAAGTGGAGCTTTGGAGCGACCAGGATCCAGCCCTTGGTTTTCCATTGTGTGCGCTCAGACATTGTTCCTGTCGGGTTCAACTTCCAGGATCGCATCCTTTTAACAGCAGGGTGAAGTGATTGACTCTGAGCTGCAGTTTCCAGCGTTGCCACAGTGTGTTTGGGATTTACAGACAGGTAGGAGCAGTCAGGGCCATCTGCTGGTTCTCTAATGAGCTGTACCTTGCTCATTAACCTTTCATTAAGCTGCTTCCATGGCAACCTGCATCCCATCAGCTGTGTGGGGACTCTGTTGTCCAGTCTGTTCTTAACTGCTGGTGTAGTTTGGCAGTTTGGACAGGTCCTGATCTCACTTTGTGTAGATTTTGGAGAGCTCTGGGTTTTAGGCTCTCCCTAGACAATAAAAATTGGCCACAATGAAGACACAAAGCCCTCTGTGTGTGTCAGGGGTGAGGAGGAAGTGGTTACAGTCCCTCACTAGAATTTAACTTCCTGCTGTTTCTTAAGCAATGATGTAAAGAAATCATCTGTTTTTTTTCCTAAATTTAACATCTTGCAAGTTCATCCATTGAGATTCTAAGCAAATCAGGTACTGCTTAAGCAGAGAGTTAGTTCTGTATATTTTAGGAACACTTTGTTACATTATAAATAGCTAATGTTTTGTATTGACAGCAGCCTGCTTTGAGAAACTGTACTTTGCTTTATTTTAGTGCATGCTACCACAGAGGGGAATAACTTCCTTTTCTTTAGAAGCAATCTCACAAAGGATTGCTGCTAACGTTTCTATATTGAGTATTTAGATGACCTCATCTGGTCCCTTCCAACATGAATTATCCTTGGAACTGATCATTTGCAATATATTTAGGCATGTTAAATAGTTTTATGCTCACTTTGGAAGCTGGGGCTATATTGAATTTCACTGGGAAGAACAATTAGACAAGCCTATTTTAATTTATCATCATAAAATGCAATTTGAGAGTTACAGAGCAGTTTCTTATTTTTGGCAAAACTGAAGCTAAGTAGGAATGTAAATAGCTATTGATTGGAAGTGTGTCTTAAATAGAAATGACTTCAGAATATGGAAATGGAGGTATTGGAAAAGGTATAAAATTTTAAAAATGATGCATTATGCATATGAGGGTTTTGTGCAGGAGTACCAGAGATAATCACAATAATTGTGAGCATGTCTTAACCACAGAACTGTGCAGCCAGTGGAAAGACCTTTCTCTGAGCTTTGCAAAGGGAGAGTTTTTCTTTCTGAGTGGATTTCTACTGTAGTTGTGATATGAATCTCTTTTAGTGGTTAAATTCCTCTTTTGAGTTCTCATTCCTGATGCTGCTGAAAGGTAAGAAGAGGGGTTTTTTCTCATTTTTAACACCGTGTCTGTTCTAGCTACAAAAATCTTGTTGTGTACAGAAGCATTAAAAAAAACCCCAAGATGTGAGTCCTTTTCTGCTGTGCAAAATCTGATGGTAAAGCAGCTCTGGGATTTTTAGACTGTTCCAGTCTCAAATCCAGAGGTCCTGCCCAGACTTGTTCTGCTGCTGCCAAAGTGGTGAAAATGAGAATCAATGGATCTGTCTGGGACAGGAGTTTCATGCTTGGAGGATGGTCTTTGTAATACATAAATCAGTAGTTTGTCTTTTTCATACAGGAGTCAAATAAATAGATCTGTATGCAGCCTGACACAGAGTAAACAAAACTGAACCTCAGAACATGAAGTATTTTAATTTTTTAAGTATACTACGTGTGTAGAAGGAAGCTTTCCATAGTACAGAGGTTTTTAGTATTTTATTTTGGGGTTGCTCCATCTCAGGAAAGATCACTGAATACCTGTTTCTTGAGATGATATGAAATTACATGGTGAAAAGTATGTATGTAAATCTGTAATGCAGCTGTCAGGTTCAAAACCATTGGTTCTAGGGGTTTTGAAACTATTTTAGTCTTCTTTCCCAGCTCCAACACTTCGTGAGTTTTCACACTGGAAAGATTTAATTCTGAAAGAATGTCTGTTTGAGACTGTTCTTTATAAAATCAGATTTAATTAATGACCAGCTACATACCAGACATTTCTCAATATACAGGTTACATTCTTTTTCGGTTAAAAGTGTAGTAGTTTTTTTCCTGTAGTTACTCAACAAATCTTCTTTTCATCCTACAAGGCTGAGGAACTAATACAGCACTGGCTTGAGATGGAGCAGTGAAGAAACTGAGAGACCAGAGGTGTAGTCAGGGACAAAAAAAATCTCAGATGGAGGGAGAGATGGATGAAGATGTAAAAGAATAAGTTTTGGTGATCAGCATCTCCATTTGCTGCAGGTAGAAATCCAATAAGCATTGATGTTAATTGGTCTGACAGGATCATAACACCTCCTTCAGCTTTTCTTACTTGAAACAGTAAATAAAAGACTCTTTGTACAATAGTCATGAAAAATAATTAAATTGTTTAACACCTTTAAAGGTTTGTATTTAAAAATGACTTGGTCTTAGTCCTGCAGTGAACTTTTTCATGTTGATAGGGAATAAAGGCTCTGAAAAGTCTGCTGAGATTTATTTGGTACGTGGTGGCACAAACAGACTTTCAGAGCACATTTTTGTTCTTCTGGACTCTGATCTTCCAGGTTTAAACAGACCTTCCTGCTTAATGAGAACAAATACGTTTCCTTTTGTTGGGTTGCCATAATTTGTGTTGCTTTCAATTCTTTTAAATAAAATATGAAAGCAGCAGTAGTTCTTTTTATTTTTTGGAAGTGAACTTGTTTCAAAGTAAATACAGGGCATACAGGAGATAATCACATTACTGAACTGTAGGCATCTCAGAAATGTCTGATCTCGGTGCTGAGCCTGCCTGTTGGAGCAGGGGGGCTGTTCTCAGTCACCTTCTGCAGGCTGTATTATGATTTTAAACTCTGTGGGTAGATGGTGTGACAAAAGTTCCCTACCTGTCATCCAGAACTGAACACTGCATTTTCCTTGAAGGAGGGACAGAGACACAGAATTTACCTGTACAAAGGAGTAGCTATTACAGCTCTCAGAAGCTCATTTGAGTTTTGTAGAACCTATTTCATATACATTAAACACATGAAACAGTTAAATCTTTTTATTGGTAAGTGACACTCAATCCTGAAGCTCAGAACACAGCAGCCAGGTGAGGACAGGAGGTCCCAGTGGTCGGTGGAGTGTCCCAGTGCTGGTGAGGCTCAGTCCCAGCTGCTGGATTCACCACTGGAGCTGCTCCTGTCATGTTCCCAGTTTTCTGTGGAAAACTGCTTGCTCTGCATTCCTGCAGGGATTGCCTGAAGTCACCCAAGTGCTCCTGTGTTTGCAGTTCGTGTTCACACTTGTTTTGTTTTAAAAGCATTTCAGTGTTATTCTTGATTCTGATTTTTCTTTAGAGTATAGTAAAAGACTTTAAAACTACTTCTAGGATTAATAAGCTTTATTATCTAAAATGAGTGTGGAGAGAAACTTGAAACCCAACATGAATAGATAATTTGTGCCACCCCTGTCTGCTAAAATCCATGAGTTGTGGAGCTACAGAAACCTTTGCATGATCTCAAGCTGTGCTGTCATGCAGAAGAAAGCAACTATCTGATATTATAAATGTAACCTGGGAACAATTAACTTTTTGAGAAGGTTCTATTCTGTGTGGTTTGTGAATATCAATACTTTAAATAATTAAAAAAATACTCTGTGTTTGTTTTGAAATTAGAGGGCTGAAGAAGGTTTGTGGATAAATTCTCATTTTGGAAGTGAGTGTGGATGTCAGTTTGTGTGAAGGGGATTTGAGGGTCATTACTTTATAAATATTTGTCAGGTTGTGATGTTCTAGACTGAGCACAGAGTTTATAAAGAATTTACTTGAGTAGTTTCTGCTGCTGTCACTAAAGAACTTACTCCTGGAATGATGCTCATCTCTCAGCTGAGGGACTCAAGTAAGGGAACACAAGCTGTGGGAGCTTTTCTGTTACTTTTTACCTTGACTATTTAACAAATGGCTGTTGTTTCACAAGCCAGTTAAATCTAGGGTAGAATTCAGACCTCCACCAAGTGTACCTGGTAAATTAGTGAAAAACCTCTGCAATGAAGACTTAATTTGACAGGTAGGTGTGTCTCTGCAGGGTGGCTGAAGTGCCCAGACAGCAGTGAGATGGTTGTGCCTGCAGTGCCAGGGGGGCAGATGAGCCTGGGTGTGTGCTGGGTTGGCTTTGGTGGCTCACACTTCCCATCCCAGCTGCCCAAAGACATTTGGGTGCTCTGCTTGCCCAGACACCCTTCCTGCTGGGCTCTGGTGGAGCCCTGCCTGGATAGTTCCTCCCAGGGCTTGGGAGTGCCTCTGTTTGCTGCAGCACCCAGCAGGAGCCTGGCAGCATTTCAGACCTGTCTGTGCCCATGTTCAGCTCTCTAAACTGCCAAGGAGATGCTGGGTGTAGAAGGAAATAAAAGAAAGAGAGGAAAAACCTTAATTTGTTGTGAACTAAAAAAAAAAAGGCAGAAAGTGGCTTCTGCCCTGAGCTGGGCTCTGAAGAGCTACTTAGTAGTTTTTTCCCCGCTTGCTACTGTAATTCATTTTAGCCATAAAACTATATGGGAAAAACTTAATTTTATAACATCTCAGTTCTCCAGTTCAGTTTGTTGTAGCTGAGCTGAACTGCTGGGCTGTAGTTGTGCCCAGCCATCTCCATTAAAGCTATTTTATGTCATGGAAAATACAGGAATTCTACTACAGCAGCATAGTTCACTTGTTTTTGAAGACTTAGAAAATGTCATATAGCTCTGTCTGCAATAAGGAGAGTATTAGAGATCAGCTGATGATACATTTAATCAGACTGTTACACATACTCAAAGACTAATTAATTGCCAGATATGACTAGCAGAAAATTAAATTAGGATAATCACTTTGGAATTAATTTTTTAGCAGTTTTGTATTGCTTTAACTGAAAACCTTACAGGGACAACCTGAGATGTAAATGTAGAGAATTATTTCTTACTTTCTTTCCAGATTCTCTAATGGAAATGGTAACATCTCTGTACTTTGTTCCTGACTTTTTTAACTGAGAATGCTGAGCTTCAGTTTATTTTCCTGCATCAGTTTTAATGGCAACATATTTATGAAAAATACCCATTAAGAAGGAAATGTGTACAAATATTATGATCTACTTTAGGAAAGGTACGAGATTGTGTTGTTTGCCAGTGTCACCAAAATGAACATATTGGTGGTTACAGTGACTAATACCACATATGTAAAATGCTTGAAATTGTGCTACAGCTTGTGAAAAGTATCCTGACATATATTTTTATATATATTTATATATATATATATATACACACACTATGTTCAAGGTAAGCCATTGTGTATTAAGAATTAAAATGGACTTTTTCATGGATGTCACCTATATAGTAAAGGGCTTAAACCATTATTCCTGTTTGTCTAAGCAGAAATAGGAGGAGGAGAACTGGAGGATCAGTCTTGCAGTGCCATGGCAGAAGGACTCATGGTGGTATTTGAATCACCCCTGTGAGTTGCCTGGGTTGGGGAACAGTTCCTAAGTAATTAAACAGGATATGTTGCATTGCAGCTCTGAAAACTACAACAGTGGGGATTTTTTTAAGAATAACTGCATACTTGCTAACAAAACTTGATGCAATATGTTAGAGGAAATAAAACAGACTGTTGTTTCCAAGCAAAGAGCCCAGTGAATTAAAAGGGAGGGTGGGGGGTGGGAACAGCAGTGTTAGTCAATGGTATTGTTTTAAAACAATACCACAAAAACTCAGTTTTTTTGTTTTCTCCGTTCCTCTGAAAGAAGGACAAACTAGAGAAAGTCCCCAAATTCATGGTGACACTGGTAGGAAAAGATGATACTGATTTGAGTAGCTGCTTCTTTCTATCACAAGATGCCAACTGTAACTTGCCCTCAGTGTTGCAGGATTTGCAGGGCAGGAATCTTTCCTGTTAATTCCTCTCATCCCAAGCCCTCCCTGTGTTTGGTCGTGGGCTCCTGTGTTACCGAAGGTGAGCTGTCAGTGAGCTCAGCCTGGAAACGAGCCAGGCTCAGCAATACCTTCTCCAGGGCTTTGGATGCTTGAATTTGACCCTCTTCGGTCTTGTCAGAAGTGGACAGATAAATGCAGATGGAGGAGAAGCTTCTGTAGTTGCAGCATTTTTAAAACTTAACCAGAGGAGTGAGGACAAACCTTGGAAAGCTGTCGTGTCTGGAATTCAGAACAGAGACGAGTATCTGTTCACTTTTGGTTTACAGCTGTCAGGAACTGCTTTGAGCAATGACTTGTTTTCTCTCTAAGCAGTCTGAGATGTCATTTGTTTCATATGGACATAGGCTGGGGTTTAGAGCAGGGGAATAAAATGCCTGAGCTGCATGAATGAGTCATTACAGAGCTTAGACTTAGAGCATCATCTTTTCCCTCCAAGCAGGATTGCAGAGAGATGATGTTTGTAGAGCCCTGAGACCTCTTTATGGGACAACATACTGCAGAAGTGAGGAAAATGCAGCATTTTTCTTGCAGCAGTCAGTAGGATCAGTCTCTAATCCAGCTGGCTAAAGGTAGTTTTGGGGTGGCTTGGGTTTATTTGCTTATTTTTTGGTGGTTTTTTTCCTGCAGTTGTTCTCCCTGAATGCCTAAAAGCTGCTTGTTAATACACACCTGCTCCTGTTCCAGGTCCTTGTGAACAAATGGGCATATTCTGCATTTTCTGTTCCATTTGCAGCAGAACCACAACAATTCAGGTTTTCTGGTTAAACACAGCAATTTTGTCTTCATTCTGTCTGCAACTGGTATATAACAGGATTTTGATCTCTCTCGATTTGAATCAACAGTTGGCCTCAGCTAAGTCACAAAGAATTTAAAAAAACCACAAAACAAACCAACAAAAACAAATCACCTGAAAACTCCTGGATCAAACAGACACTGCATTGGCTTAGTTTAGCTTTGTCAGTATTTATGGGATTTCAAAGTTGGGGAGCAAGTGTTCTTGAAATACAAAAAAGTTGTGCATGGTCAAATCAACCTTGTTTGTGCTGCTAAGAAAGTAGTTTTGGGAAACCTGGTTGAAGATTTATTTTTTTAGCTGTAGCTATTTCAATACAGACAGTAACGCCATGTCTTTGAGACTCTGCTTGTGATTGCAATGATTTCTGTCATATATGTAGGAAAAAAATTATCTTTTTGGACTGTTTACATTTATTCTTTTATTGGTTCTTCTAGGAGTCAAGAACAAATTGAAGTTCTAAAAGTGTCTGTCTTGAGTATCTAATTCAAGGTAAACCTCAGAGTTACTGAGAAGAAAAACACTGTGGTTTAAGACTCTGAAAGTGTGTGAAAATCTTTGAAGAAAAAAGGGAATAATAAAATCCTTGCCTTCTTTTTTCTTTTGAGGTCTTGTTTTAAGAAAGAGTGGCTGTTCATACATTAAGTTGTGTGTATGAGACTCCCATGTGTCTGTGACAGAAGGTCCTGTAATAGTGGGTGGAGAATGAGATCTGACCTGCAGTTTACCATAAAACTTCCTAGAAAATAAACACAGTCTCATGGCAATTTTTTTCAGGCTGTTTGTGAGCCAGATTTTCATGGATATGAGTAAAGCTGAAATGAGAAGATTTTTGTAATGAGTAAGAGCATAATTTGAGTTATTAAAGTCCCCTGACTTTACTATGAACACTGACAGTTCTGCAGCATTTTCCTTGTGGAATTACTTTTATAAAATCTTTTTTAAAAGCAGTACTGCTATTTTTATTTTTTTTCAAAAGAAGGATGAGTTCCTTTTTTGTATCTTCAGTGTGAAGAATAATTAAGTTGTTTAGATTATAATACCTAATATGTGTAAATGTTAGCTGATAAGTAGCTGATTAAAGTGATCATGGGGGTTTTTTTAGGAGTGGATTGTAATATTTTGTACTATTTCAGAATTTTTGTAGAAGTAAACTTCATTTTAAATGACACACAATGTAAGAGTAAAGAACTTACATGTCATAAAATACCTGGTGGTGAAATTTATACACTTTACAAGTGCCTGACTTGTTTCCATGAATCAGGTGAAAAAGGCAGCATAAAAAATGACTTAGTGCTGTTCTGTAGTTGCTTAAACTTTTTGATTACTCCATAAACTGAAAGTAATCCAGCAGTTTTTCTTTCAACAGTATTTTAGGTACTAGAATCTTTTCGTAAAGTAGCATTTACCAAATTGAATTGATGCTCTGCTAAACACAGTCTAATTTCAGGTTGTGATAGAATTTTTCCTTACCATTCTAAGTAAAAATGAGTAACTTTATGCTGAAGATGCTTGCAATTTTAAATTGATCAGCTGAGATTTAAAGTCTTTTTTTTTTTTTTTTTTTTTAAATTCAAATGGTCAGTTAATGTAAAAATTCCTAAACCTGACAACATTTAATCTTTGTGGCAATAGAGTAGTGCTGGCACTTGGATCATACAAGTGATTAATGTGGTTTTAAATGGATATTCAGTAATTTTAAAAACAGTAACTAAAAACAGACCACTGTTTTCAATATAAAAACAGAAAATAATTTCAAACTTTTTCCAGAACTTGCTGTAGAAAAGTGTTTTCACTTCTTAGCAGAAGTTCTACAAAATCCTGTCCTTCTCCTGCACTTAAAAATGAAGCTGTAAATCTTTCTGCTTTTCCAAGCAGGAAGTGGAGTACTGAGAGCTTTTGGATTTTGTTTGTCTGTGTTTAGCCCTTAGTAATTTATTGGTCATTTTTATTGTGATTCTGGATCATCTTAACTAGTGCAACAAACAGGAACAGAAGCATATGGTTGTCAGACCAGATAAACTGATATTTTATTCTCAGTAGGTTTCCTCTAAAAGTATTGTCATGAACTAGGTACTGATGGGAGCAGTTAATTTAGGTAATAGGTTAATTAAACTAATGTATAAAAGATTTCTGTCCTTTTCTCAGTTAAATGTTGTCTAAAGGTCCACAAACCAACCATCACAGAACAGCGAATACAAATTAATGGGAATATAGGTCAGACATTTTTAAAACTAAACCACCAAATTAGTGACTTGTTCCAAGTAGGTGAGTCCTTCCCCCCAGCTGGAAGGAAGAACAGTGTTACTCAGGGGCTGAAAATGAAGGGAACAAACTGAATTCTTCTGGGATTTTTGGATACACTTTGGATCTAGACCTTCCGTGAGGTGGTGATGAGTCACTAAGAAAGGAGCCACTGGAGTGACTGTGAAATATGGCAGGAATGGGGTGTGCAACTGCTACCCATGGAGAGCTCTGGGAATGTTTCTGCTGTGGAAGAGCACAGTGTTGTGCTCTTTAGTGTATATCTTTAATCCTATATAATATTTGAGTAACTTTATATTAGTTATCTTTCAGTATAATCATCCCCTCATATGAAGGGGCTTTTTTTTGTTGGTTGTATGTTGCAATATTTGCTGAGAAGCACTTGCTCTGCTCCACAGCTTCCTTTAAAATATTATTATATTCCTTTATAATATTAAATATTATTTTTTTAGGATTTTTTCTCTTGCTAAAACTTTACATTAATTTTGCTGGATATTTGACTTCATGTTAAGTCAATGCTGGGTTTTAACTAGCATTTTCTTCACAGTTGGCTATCTAAATTTCAGACTTCTGGACGAAAAAGATAAGTTTGTGGAGGGACTTTGGTAATTCAAAAAACAAGTTGAAAACACTTTAAACGTAAGAGGCCCTTTTAAAGACTTCTGTTTTAATAGTTTGCCATACCCAGGCAGGGTTTGGGGTGTAAAGTTTCCTGATCTGTCCCTGTGAGAACGTGCTGTTCCCAGTGCCCTGGGTTGGTGGATGCCTGTAAAAGGTGGGGGAGCTCATGGGGAAAAGGTGGTGCCAGACTTTGTCAGGAGTGTGGGTGCCCTGTGTGTGATGGGACAACACAAAGGGACAGTGCCCCCACCTGGGTCTGCTCCCAGTGGGAAAGTCTTCCCAAAAAAACAGGGTTATCTTGTACTTCAGTAGTCTGGCAGGAGTTTGATTCCCCAATTGAAATCAACATTAAATAGTAATTTGTCTGAGGTTTAATTTGGGAAATGTGCAAACTGTCTGTAAATTGCTTTTAATAGATAAGTGTTAAATATAAATTAGGAAGGCTTCAGAGGAGCACTTGAACATAAAAAAATGCATTTAAAGTGGGATATTTACCTCTTTGTGCATTGCTGATGCCAGTGGAAATAGGGGATGTGTTAAGTTTCTTGCTAAAGGTTTTACAAATCAGTTATGGTGTTAAGAATGTCAGTATAAAAATTAAGCATGATGTTGAGGCTGCTTTTTAATCCCATATTTGTAGAAAATTTAACTTGTTCTGTGGAAAGCCCCACGTACACTCTTAGATGTTTTGCATATTATTGTGTGTGGCCACATGGCATTTTAGAATTAATTCCTCTTTAATTCATTGTTGTGTAAATTAAAAAAAAGATTTTGAACATAGGAATCAGAATTATAGTAAACATTGTCTTAATGCAGCAAGGAAAATGTCTTGTCCTGGGGATTATTCCATTATTCTGTGCTGCAGCAAAGGCTTGCAGCATGTGCTGTGCAAACACTTTGTTCTGAAGTTACTTGAGGATGATGGGTTTGGTTTGAATGTGTTGGTTGGATGTGTCTGCATCCTTACTGGAATGCTTTAGTCTGTTTTGTTTTGTTTGTTGTTAGGTTTCTTTTTTCTAATTTTTAGTATTTAAAATGGATTTGTCCAGGTTTGTGCTCTTGTTAAATATCCTGCAGGCTGTTTGATGCTGTGAGTGTATAAAGCAAAAGACCTTATAAATACTAACACTTTCAACGTGGTATTTGCAGGAATTCAGAGAGCTGATGGTGTAGCCTGTTGGATCCTCTTCCTTTGTCTGTTTTCCCTGCCAGAAATCTTGTTTCATGTCTCACTGAGGCTCCAGATGGTGATTGTTGGTTTGATATAGTTTGATATCAACCATGGAAAGCTATCTTTTTATTTTTTTAAAAAAGGGAGGAGGTATATTGGCAGCTGCTGGTACTAATTGGAAAGTAGATTTGTGCTGAAAATTCCTCACACCTACAAGTATTTATTCACTCAAAACTTGGCATTATTTTCCAGTGTGCTTGTCTAATTCTTTTTTTTCTAGGGAGTGAAAATCACTGCTAACAGGAACAGGTACCTTTGCTTGTGTGTGAAGTGGGAAATGTGAGGGGCAGGACGTACTGTGACAGCTCGGGGTGGGTCTGGGTGGGGACATGACCAGGCACCAGCTCTTGTAGAGTGAAAATAGAGGGATCAACTTCATATTTTCCCTACCCTTGTGATCCTTACTATTACTTTAATCATTCAAGAACTCTGAGGGAAGATTTGAGCAAAATATCAAACTAGGCAGTACATGCACAAGGTATAATTTGAGTTGGTTGTTTATGGTCTATTCAGAAACCTAACCCATGGCCAGTGTGATTTAATAGCTTCCTATTTTTCATACAAGAGACGTAAAAAAATGGAATAAAGTGTTTAAAACTGAATTGTTTTACTTGATCTATTTCAAAGTGATTTTTTTCCTGAAGCAGTTAATGAGGGGCAAACTTGGAATCAAATTAAAGTTAGAAGTTGAATTGGATTTCAGGAAAATAGCTGGAGTGTTGAGTTGTGTTTATTCACAAAGAGAACAAAAGAAATGTCTTTCTCATGGCTCTGAACAAGGCTGTTGCTTGTACAGAAACCAAGTGTCTTGGATTGGAGCATCGAGCTCTCTCTCCCAAGTGTGTGCTGACAGTTAAAGGACCCTTAATTATTTATTTGAATTTCTGAAACTCTTCTGTTGAGATCCATGTGACTGTTTCCTGAACATATTGTGATCTCTGAATGTGACAAGCAGATGCCTCTGATGGTTAAGCAAACAGTCCTTATGAAAGGCTCCTTTCTCATGCCATGGCAGCTCCATCCCACGGGCCCTGCTGCTCCTGCCCTGCTCTTTGTGGCTCCCAACAGAAAGAATGGCTGGGAGGCCTCATCAGTGACGGGATGGGAGACCAAGGCATGGGGTAGTGCTGGGAAAACAGTGCAATGAATAAAGACACGGAAAAGGAAGTTTTCTTCAAATCCTATGATACCTTTCTTGTTGCAGGGTGGTGGCCCTGGCTGTTGGGGTTCATGTGCTGGGGCTGCAGCCTCTCCCTTCCTTCCTCCCCTCCCTCACACAGTGGTTGTGGCTGACACTGGAGCACTATCACTTCAAAATGAGAGTGGTATTTGTAACTCAGCATATTCTAATCAGAGAGAGAACTATGTGGTGAGATAACGTGTGTAAAATGTTCCATATCTTGGACATGAGCTGCTTTTCTAGTGAATCACTTGCTGCAGTGAGGGAAATAAAGCTCAAGGGCAAATATTTAGAATACCTGTGTCTTTAATTCAAGAAGACTGTCTGAAAAGAGCAACTGAAAGTTGTTCACAAAGTGAAAGAAGAATCAATCTATGTAACTAAGATGTACTGTTTAAGTACAGCACTCTCATGAACAGTTTAAGCTTTAGGGTCACTGTATGTTTTCACCTTTCAGTGCTGTGATATTTATGCAGATTAACTTGAAACTCAAAGACCTGGTAAGATATTTACTGCAAAAGGACTCTTGTATTACATCCTATTTGCAATCATAAACTTCCCACTTTCTGCACTGATAAATAGAACTTAAATGTGTTCCTGTGAAGCAATGTTTGTTTATGTTGTGCAGTATGCTGCATTCAAAAACCTTTAATAGGTTCTGTTCATTCCTTCTGACCAATGAACATATTGGAATGGTAGTATTTCTCTTTTGAAGTGTTAAAGATCCACTGTAGTCCTGTTACCTTTTTTATATTTCTGTGTCTTAGTGTTACTGATGTAATCTCTTCTGTGTTTTTCAGGTTCAAGCCATTTTTTCCATTTCAAGTGTTGCCACCTGATGAATATGAAGATCGAGACCTGTGTGTTCAGGATGTTCTATTGACAGAAGGTCGACTAAAAGTCACATTAATTGAATGTACAAGGTAAACTTTTGTCCACTTTTGCTCATTCTTGACTAAGCAAGTTACCCATGTTTCCTCAGTTTGTAGTAATTGTAGCTGTAGGCACATTCTGATTCACAATGGCAGCTTTGGTGTTATGATTGCATCTAATTGAGAAATGTACTTTTTAAAGTAAGAATGAACAAATTAAAGTTGCAGTTAGTTTGTGAGGCATTTTTGCTTTGTATGGGTGCAAGCCTTTGCCTTTCTCCTGAATTTTGCCTGGTTACAAGCTAATCTGTGCCTCCTGTTACTTGCTTGGTTTTGTTCATTTGTTTTTTTCACACCAAATTGAGTCTCTTTCCAGAACAGTATAAATGTTGTAATTATCTGACTGTATTATGTAAGCAAAGGGAAATAATTGTTTCACTCAGTCTTACTTAGATAAATCCAGATCATTTTTATAAGGCATTATTTATTGTCTTTGTCTTGGAAAGAAATAAAATCTATTTTCTTCATTCATTAAAGAGAAAATTATTCTCTTGAAAGCTGGAAAAGAGATGTGTGAGCTCTTGATTGGTTTGGGTTTTTTGTCAGACCTCTTGGTTTATGTTAGATCTTATCCAAGTAGTCTGTAGGCTTTGATCTGGTCATTCTGCTCTTTGTGACCTGAACTCTGCATTGCAGCAAGACACTCTTTTTAACTTGTTCTTTTCATTGCTTTTATTGCTGTATCAACTGTTCTTTGCACACTTTTTTTCTGTAGCATTGTACCACCATTTGAACTGTCTTTGCTATGCTAATGTGGTTTATCATTGCCATGGGTTTCCAGAAGATATTCTTATGCCTCTAGGAGTTCTGTGGAGACAGCAGTGATGATTATTTTGTAATGAAACTCTAGCTTACCTGTCTCCCTAGGTTTGTGATGTGCTTTCTCTGAATGATCCAAGAATACTAAATGACTCTCTGTGTTCCTTTGCTGCCAGGAGTGTTTCCTCTTTGCCTTTCCTGAGGGCACTCTGATCTCTCTTCATAGAAATTCTTCAATCTCAGTCCAGTAGTGCATCCATTTTTACCATAAGAGTGCCAAAATAACCACCTTAAGCTGTATGCAGTTCTTGGTCTGGAGTGTAATCTTTTAAATAGCATGTTTTTCCTGAGTCTGAACCACTGTGTGACATCACCAACATCTCGCTAGTGTTGTGTTTCTTTGCATTTGGGAGTCAGATTGCTCAGTTTGACATCATCTGACCTCTCAGTGTTTTCAGCTGTCACAGATGCTCATCAGATGGTTTGGAGAGGAGGCAGTTGCTGATTTGTCAGGTCTTTCAAGCTTTGGGTCTGACTTAATCTGACTGTTTTATGCAGCTTGGAAGTTCTCAACACACACTTGAACACTGTCTCAACAGACACCTCTCAGCCTGCATATCTGACTGTTGGTCCCATGGTAATTCCTCAGATCTTCCAGGTCTCTCACCCTCTTTTGACTCAAACAACTAAAACTGCCTCCATAGAGACCCTGTCTGAGTAAATATTCTTGCTTGCTTTGCGCCCAAAGATATTGATGAGGAAGAAGCTACAAGACACGTGGAGGGTTTTGGTAATAACAGAAGAAATATACAATATATGCAAAAGTAATCATGATAAAATATCCCTTTTCATTGGCACTCTGTGAGGTGCTTTGGAGGTTGCCTGGGCCAGTTCTCAGCAGTGCAGCACTGACACACAGGGCCTCTGAACTTAGAGCTGCTCTAGGGACCTGAAAATGTTTCCTTCTTCTCATTCCAGGATGAAAGATCACTTCAGTTTCTGTGCACTTTTCAGTTTTGCTCAGTGCCCTGGGTGGTTTTATATTTTCTCAGTACAGCAGCTATTCTTTGACTCTTGGACAGAATTTGGAGTAGAATTCTTGTTGTATTCCATCTACTCTGGTAACAGGATTCTGCTGCTTCTCTGGCTTAAATCTGGAAAACAGTGGTGAAACTACAGTGATAAAACATTTAGCAGACTTTTTCTATATTATAAACGGCTTGTTTAATTAAATTATTTTCTTCTTATGACCAAACACCTGCACTTGTTGCACGGTTTTTCTTTTCTAATTGCAGGTTTAACTGGAGTAATTTTCAACATGCTGTTGAAAGAAAAATTAAAATTTTGCATGTTTTAAATCAATGAAAGCATGGGAACTTTGGTGTAAACAATAGGTGGTTTTCAAATTTTTATCTGATTTGTTCAAAACCCTTACATTTTCAACAAGTGTAGTGTCCTTGTAGAATTTAATTGTTGAACAAATCCTGTTACTGGTCATTACTGTAAAATTTTAAGGGAAGAACAAGGCAACATTCTGTTAAATTTTGTTATTTATTTTTTAGAGTCACTGTAAAGAAAGTCTTAAAGCTTCTTCTCTCCAGTACAAGGCAGCTAAAACCAACTGTGCTGATATTTTAGAGGGATAATAGACACTCTCAGGGAATTTTCCAGGAGTACTTAAGTGACCAGAAGATGAAATATGTGCAATATTTCAGTGATCAGCTGAAAAGCTTTAATGGTCTGATGTCAGTGAGACAAAGGAAAACCTGTGTTACCCCAAATCAACTCCTGAAAGCAGAAGAGAGAAGCCACAGAGGGCTGGGAGGGTTTAAAAACAAGCAAACAAGGGATGAGTTTGTCAATTCAGATGACCTTGGACAAACTGAGTCTTGCCCAAAGCACCTGATCAGTTGGTTCTGGGGTTGGAGTTTTGCTTACAGCAACCATATCAATAGTGCTGAAGGTCAGGCTGGAAGTGGGGCTGACATCTGCTGTTTGAGATTGATTTACCTCTGCAGCAAAGCAAGTTTGAGAGGTGGTGTGGACAGAGAGGCGTTTTCCCTTTCTGGTTATAAATATTTAACCTAGAAACTTTATTTAACAATGTCAAGATAAACAGAAGACGGACATGTTTTTCTGATGGCTTTTGTCTGTATCATCTAAAGAGTTGTCCAACACATCACAATCACAAATAAGATACTTTGGATGAAAGCTTACAACCTGTTCTTGTCAAATGCAAGTAGAAGATGGAGAGGAGAGTTAAAATCTAACAGCTCTTTTGAATAATATTTGTTTGTAGTTTTTATTCCAAAATACTTATCTGCTTCCAGCTGTGAGAATAAGCTCTGGACAACTTGATGGCTGCTCTACAGCCTGAAGTTTATAGTTGTGTGTTTCTTTTCTAGTAGTGAGATCTGCCTGAAAAGCTTTGTGGCCTTCTGGAATAGAGTACTGTGCAGGAAGAACCTCTCTTTCATTTGTTGTGAATATTACAAAAATATTATACACGAGGAATCCCAGCTTAGTGAAATATAAATACAAGCAGTAATAAACTCTGACTTTAAAGTAACACTTTCTTAAACCAGGAAGAGCCTCAGTACATAGTGAGGTTTAGGACTGAACTGGAAGACTCTTGTGGCTGTTGTATCTTTTCTTAAAAAAAAAATGCTTTATGGAAAAAATACTTTCTGCTGATTGAACACCTTATTTTTTAAAAAAAAAGGCAAGGGGAAAGAGTAGGGAAAAAATCAACTCCAACAAAAACCCTCCAGCTAAAAATTCTATGTTTCTGGAGTTCTTCCACTAGAGGGTGGCAGTGTCTTTCTTTTGGTGTAAGGCTGTGCCTGTGGAATCTGTTCTGTCTGGAATTCTCTGTGTGCACATTGATGATAATCACAGTGTGTAAATGAAGAATGGTGAATTTAGTATGATATCTGGGATATAGATAATGGTATTAACATTCTGACTGTGGGCTTTTCTATTTCAGGCTACTGATATTTGGATCCTATGAAAGAGAAACAAATGTTCATTGCACAATGGAGCTGAGCAGTAATGTTTGGGAAGAAAAATCAAGAAGTTCTATTAAAACGGTAAAAAAAAAAAGATTGTAACCTTTGCATGTTGCAGTTTGTCTCATGCTCTTAATACATTGTCCAGAAAGTGTGTCTTGAGGCAACCAAAGGGGTGCTATAGCAGATAAAAACCCAAAACAAAACAGATAGACCAGTTATTTACTTTTTAATCCAAAGTATTTAATCCAAATTGCTATATATGAATAACATCCATATTCAGCCATCACGGCTGTGCTTGAAACTGTGCCTGGTTTAACTATATCAATTGTCCACCTGCATTAAAACAAATACTGTAAAATATGTGTTTTTATCGTCCTATTATATTTAGATGGCGCAGTGCTTAGGGAATGGTGAGTAAGATTCACCTGTCTTTGACTGGCAGTGGTGTTTTCCTTCTGTTGAGAATATTGAAAGCACAGTGAGCAGAGCGTGGTTTAGTGACTGCCTCCTTTTCCCCTTCATTCTGTGGAATGTAGGCAATTGCCATAAATCTCCAACTTTTCTTTAAAACATGTGACTCCTGCTCTGTCTGCCAAACACTTCTACAAGCCTCTGCAAATATAGAAAATAATACTGTTGTATTGGAAGTTAATATTTTACTCATTATTACACTTCATGAGTTTAGCAGCATACAGATATCCTCCCATTTTTGTGTGTATGAGGATGAGAATTACCTTTTTTTTTATTTTTCACGCAAGAGGTGTGATGTATGAAAGAGCCTTTCAGTTGTACATTAGAGCGATATTGTGGTAGTAATCAAATTGAATTGGGATTGTGCTGAGCAGCAAGTAACATGCTTATTGAAGAAAAAAACCCAGAAGCTTTAAAACACTTCATGTTAACAGTTGGTTTCATCTAAAGAAATCACTGAAACAAAAATCCATGTCCTGCGTTTTACCCTCTGCTGTCTGAGTGCAAGTGGCTGAAGCCTTGTGCCTTTATTGTGTCTGACTGGAGTTTGTTTGGAGACCAGCATCGTTTTTCCACTGGAAAGGATCCAGAATTTCAGCATCTCACTGAGTTTTCAGCAATTGAATTCCACTTCACATTATTTTAAAGTCCTCTCAAGAGATGCTATAATACTTGTTTCCATCTTACTGGAATTACTGTTTTGTCAGGGTGTATGGCTGAGCAACAGACAGAAAGCTGCCTTTTTTAGCTTCTTAGACAAATGAAGAACTTGAAGGGAGGACTGAGGTTCACCTGTGGTGTCTTAGGAACCCATAATGGTGAAGAGCAGCTTTGGGTGTGACAGGGAAATGACAAGAGAGGATCCTGCAGCTGCAGTGCCAGACTGAGCCACCTCAGAGAACAGCTTTCCCACAGCAGGTTCAGCATCACAAAGGGATGGCAGCTCAGGACTCTCTTCTCCAGAGTTGTCTCTGCCTTGACCCACCCCCCCTTTGCCAGCTCCTAACACACTCAGTGGTGTTCCATGTGTTTGGGAGTTGGATTCCAGGGCTGATGGAGAGGAGAAAGAAGGGTGGGATGGCAGCAGCTTCAGGCAGTTTAAGCTGCTGAAGAACATCACCAGCAGAGATGGCAACATGAAAGCATTGCAGCGTTCCTGGGGGGAATTGCTGAGTCCACTTAACTCTGGAAATTGCTAGTCTTCATTGGAGCACTAGGCAGGAGCTAGATTTGGCTCATTTATTTTTGTTTAATCTGGTTTATGCTGCAGTTTTAAATTTCATTTAACTTTTGAGTTTGTTTTAATCTAAAGATTTAACCTCTTTATAGTTTTAAAAAAGTATTATACTTATGTGATCATGCAAAGTAGGAGCAATTCAGCCTTAGTAGTCTGGCCAGTTCATAGACTTACTCCTTTCCTAATAATAGTCGTAATAAATATTTCCAAGTTTTACAGAAGCAAGTTTTACTGCCAGAGTTAAAAACCAAACAAACCCCAAAACAATAAACCCAAACCCTGTCCTGCCAATACTTATGTGAATGACCCCTTTTGGGGATAAGCTGTGGTTGAAACTATGCATGGATCTGTGGAGTTGATGTTCAGACAGCACACTTCTCAGGTCAGGTTAGTTTGTGATTGTTTTTAGGTAATGCTGAGTAGCAATGTTAGAACACATTCTTTTACACTCAAAATACAGCAGAGGAAAGGATGCTCTGCAGTGTGTTTGTGACAGCAGATGGCAGTAGGGCTAAACTGCTGGAGAGTGGAATGGCTCCTTTTTAAAACTATGGAAAAGTACTCAGGGTGAGACTCAAGAACTCATCTTCTGTTACAGCATCTAAAATAAAATGTAAGGCTTTTAAAATTTCTTAAGCTTTTGGAAAACTGGCCTGCAATGTCCAGGAGGGTTCTCTGTGCATCTGTGTTGCAGTCCTTCATTAAGCATTTTTTTGAGCACTGACAGAGCAGAGACTCTTTGCTCTGAGTTCCTGCATCTCCAGCTCAGCTGTCACTGTGAGGAGTTCACTGTGCTCAACCACCTTGAACTTCAGGCCACTAGATGGGAGGCCTGGTTTTAAGATCCTACTTTTGAAAATCCTGCTGTGATACCATATAGGAACTGAAAATTAGCAACTTGCAGAACTACTTTTTCCTTCTTGATTTTTATTCTGCAGATATAGTGAACTCATGGAAATCTTTTCCTTAGGAAATCAGGTTAAATGTGCAAGCTAAGTTGCAAAGTCTTAGGATTTCTAATTAAGTGGCAAGAGGATTGAGAGGGATCCTCAATAAAACCAGGCCTTGCTGACACATTTAGCACTGGAACTTAGTTATTTTTTCTCAGAAATTGTTACTGTGTGAATAGTTAAATAGCAGTTTATTAAGAAAAATATTATATTTTTCCAAACAAAAAGTTTATTTGTATCTCTTCTTGTGGTTTTTTTATCCCTAATGTAATGTTAACCATGAGGCAGCTGATGGCAATACTTAATATCTTTTTAATATTAGGTCCTTTTTTTCAATGTGCAATATTCCCTCAGGATGAAGTTTGTAGAATGAATAGCAACTTCAGAAACTATGGGGGAGAAATGTTACTCAGCTGAAGTCAGAGGATAGATTCTTTTTTAAAAGAACCTAATTTACACAAGACTGACAAATGACAGTACATCCTCTGACTCAGACTGTGTCCTACAATGATCCTGAGCAAAATTCTCATAACTTTCTATTCTTCTGACATTTTCATTCTGCTTAGTAGTAGTAGTGATAAAAGATTAGACAGGTTTAATACTCTGTAATGCTTTAGTCTGATCCCATTATTTGTGGAATATTAGTTGGTGTCACAGTTGATTCTGGAGAAGATGCTGTGTTATTGAATGTTTCTGGGACACTGTTGAAGTGTCTGCTGCAATAAAAAGGTATTTCAGGGTTCTGTTTATCAAATCTGAAAAACTAGTAAGACTTCAGAGAGGTGATTTGGAACATTCCCATGTGAAACATGTAAACATTCTTAAATATCTTAATTAGTTGTGCTGCTGGAATTAATGTTAATCAGTGCACTGCTATGTAAAACTTCATTATATATGGATAGGTTGTAGTAATTAGCATTAGCAGCATTGGATTACTAAACAGGTGTTCTATGGTTAAGTAATGAGATATGTCTAAATAATTGGATATATATATTTGTAGAAGGCTGTATCATAAATAGGAGTGGTTATTTCCACTGAACTGCCAGTTGGCAATAGCAGATTGATTTCTACAAACCAAAAAGAATTGTTCTGGCTTTTCCTTGGAGCACATCTCTTTAGAGTGAACCCCAGGCCTTCTTACACTGGGCGGGACTCTTGCTGCTGACTTTACCTGTGCCAGCACTTCGTGTATTGTGTTGTGAAAGAAGAACATGATTTTTGATGCAGAAATCAAAGTTTTTCTGCATAAGAGGAAAATATAATCCCCCTTCCTTTGAACTGGCAGAAGAATGGACATAGAAATGAGCTTAAAGTATCAGCAGCAGAGACCCAAGGTGGGTCACAAACACTGGTACTTTTATCTTGTTCCAGCACTGCAGAGAAGAATGAATCAAGGATGTAGTTACACTGAAATGAGAATCTTGTTTCTCATGAACTGCTCTGTGTATCTTTGTAGTCATTTCCTTTATTTCCAAACTGATTTTTGTGACAGATTAATTGGTTTTCTACGAGTTGTAGGAACTCTTGAAGACAGTGTTATCTTCTGGTACTTTCACATCCAGGAAGCATGTCCAGATTCTGAATTTGTGCTTTTTATTGGTCGTACAACTCTAAGGCAATGGAGAGAGGTGCTCGACGGCAACCCAAAATGTATTTGTGCCACATTTTTTCTTCAATCTTTCTATTTTATAAAAAATCAGATGCACAAGAGAATTACTGTGATCTGGAAGTAATCAAGTTAGATAATTAAGAAAAATATGAGAGAACACCTTTAAGCTCTGTTTTCAACTGATGCATTATCTGAGGTAGCACTGTAAGAATAGCCACAGTTTTGTATTCCTGTAAGTAGTAACTGTTGGGACTTTTGTTGTCAGTAGATATTTTTGTTATGATTTTTTGAAGCCCCTTCTGTAAATAGTAGCTTTAGCAATACAGAAACTGCATTTCATAGTCTGCAAAGTAAAAATGTCCATCTAAAATGCCACCTCTAGTAGCCCATAGGATTTCTTCTTACAGGGATTGGTCTCAGGAGCACACAAATATCCTCTGAAGTAACCTAATAATAGAAAGAATTAAAAGAATTAAGCATCCCACTGCTTTTTTAGGAACACTGCTTGGTGTTTTCTCCAGCTCATTCTGAACATTATGTCCAGCACTGGAGTAACTGAAGGGGAAGACCTATGACAGCATCTTTCAATATTGTACTTTGAATTTGTGCATGTGTGTACTTATAGATACATAGGCCATGATCTCCACTTCTTCTGGGGACATTATCTGGATGGATATTGCCTTTTATAGGGAAACTTAATGGCAACTTTGAAATTGCTCTAGGCAATTGATAAAAACAAAGCAATATTTCTCAGCCTTTCATAAAACTAAATTCCTTTATCAGGAATTAAGGGGAAATTTAAAGGTATTCCAGTGCCATAACATATGAATGTAAAATGAGAAACAATGTAAATCAAATGCAGCACCTTCTGAAATGAGTTGCCTGGAGGTACTAAACTATAATGTCAAAATTTAAAGCAACTGTGAAATGTTAATTTGTAAATACATGGAGTTAAATGCTTCACAGTTGGCATTTCAGTGTGCTTATTTAACAGTCTGCCATTTCAGCATTTAATCCTATCAAAAGAAAGGAGGAGGATTAAAGCAAGAAAAGCTTTTTGAAAATGTCACTTTTTATGAAAATTCATGATCTTGTAAAACTTGATAATATTTGTAAATACAATGGGGAATAGTTCTGAGATTTTTGCCTTATATAATATTCTGTAATCTGTCTTTCAAATAAATTTGAAGGCCATCAGGATTTTTTTGGTTTGATCCTAAACACTTAAGCTTTTTGACTTGGGGCTTCAGAAAGCTGTCCTGTGATTTAATGAACAACCTTCTGTGAAAATGCACTGCAGTTCAATATTGCTTAGAGACTGTGGAATATGAGCATTCAAAAAACTCCACTAGCAGAGCTTTTTGCCCAGTGTTCATGTGTATTCAGATAATTGTTTAGAACCAGGTAACATCATTCTAATCACAATATGACCTGATACTTCTTACCTGCTTATAAGTCACTTGGAAGGTGTCAGGTCCTGTATCTTTGGGCATCCCTCACCTGGGACAGGCAGAAAGCAGAGCTTGGGACACTGGCATTTGGCAGCAGACAGCACTACATTTATCATGTGCAGCCAGGTCTGTAGCTTCCCTTACATGTTCCTTTTTCTCCCTGTGCCCAAGCTGGACATTGTGATCATTCCTGGCTTTCCCTGGGGTCTTGCAGAGGTTGGTTGCTTGCAACGAATCTGACTTGCTGAGTTTCAAATTTGAAGTCATAGATGAAAAGATTAATGGATAAAGTAACTTGAGTGAGAAGAATCTATAATGAGCAGTGCTTAGTGCTGTGTTCTTGTGCTTCCACACCCCCAACTCCTATTTTTAGAGCTGCCAACAACTCTAAATTGTGGTATTTGTCTCCTATAGTGAAATAAATCTGTTTTAAAACCACTTAATTCCAGTTGAAACAATCATTAGATTTTGTAACAGAGTTTGTTGCAGATGCCATTTGAGATAATATCTGTCTAGTTGGGCTCTTCTGAGCTGATATTCTGTAGTGTTGAACTCTGAAAACACAGTAAAATCCTGGTTCATCAGGAAGAGGCACAAGCCTTTTAGGTAGTTGTGTTGGGTGAATTCACCTTAGTAAGACCTCTCTGACTGTTCTAGGACAGAAGTTACATAAAACTTCAAGCTTGTGTTCTTTTAATGCTTTTAACAGAGCTAATAACATTCATTTTTGCTTTCTTTACTCATGTAATAACAGCCTCAGTTTGAGTGGGAATTGTAAACTTTTCTTGTCATACTTTTTTACTGAGTTTCTTATTTAAATATACATGTTAAATAAGCACTCAATGAAAGCTTTTCCTTAAAAATACTTGTGAAAGTGAAGACTGTTTCAGTGTGTCACTAGATGTGGTGCTCTTCTTGTCATCTGTTCTGCTACTTGTCCAAATACTGAATGCAGGAAAGAGTTTTAAATAGATTTTACAGCAGCTGTGTTTCTCATTTGCAAAGAAACTGATGTACAGTGATAGCTGGTCTTGCTAAATAAATAGATGGCTGATGCCTGAAAGCCAACTTTTTTTGTATAAATTGTGGCCTATTGTGAGAGAGAGAACAGTGTTCTGTTGACCAGAGTAGACAAAGTGTTTCTGAGTAGTTCAGTATTTCTGGAATGCTGCCTAAACTATTTTGTTACATCCTATGGCAAAATTGCAGGGACAGATGAGCTGGCAGGTTGGGTTGGAGGCTTCTGCACCTGCCCAGAAAGGAAGGGGAGGGACTTAAACACAGACATCCACAGGTGCCTTTGGAAAAATAAGCTGGTTTTACTCTCATTGGTTCGTAGTTTGATTTCCTCTTCAGCCTTCCAGTTTGCTTTTTACATATATTTTCTCAGACAACCTTCTAAGAACAGTTTCACTATTAACATACTAGTTTTTTTTTTTCTTTTCAGACTAAGAGATTGGGATCTGTTCTTATTAAGGAGGTAGTAACTGGATTTGACTTAGTTTACACATCTGTGTGCGTTTTAGTGATGTTGCAGTGTTTCCCAGCTAAATCAGGACCTCAAGTTGGGCGTGTTGAACACTGTGCTCCTTCTGTTGGTGAATGGTTATGTCTTCCAAAATAATGAAGAACAAGGGACCCTGTGTTCAAATGTGTAATTACTGAACAGAAATGTCTTTTCCAAGTTGTAACAACACAGAGAGAAAGCCTGGGCATGGGTAAAAACCCTTGAAAAAAGTCCTGTATCTGTGAGTAAAAATACTTAAGAAATGGCACTTGGTGCTCTTACTCTCCCTTAAGCCCAGTTAAAATTCAAAATGAGAGTGAGTTGTGGAGGTTTGACACATGACAGAGTTGTAGAGGGGCTGTTTTCGGACTGCAGGTTGCTCAGTGGTAGCTTGTCAGTGTGTTATTCTCACTGTCAGATCATCATCTAGAGGTTCATCTTGCAGATAATGAGGACAAAATTACATTGTAGTTTCTGCAGACTGTCAGAGGATAGACCAGTGCTTGTAGTTACCACAAAACAGCTGTTTAACTTCTGGTCTTTGGGAATCTGATACTGTCCTTCTGAGTGTAAACATTTCACCTGTTTGTAGACTTTGAAGTACTGAGAAGACTCTGCTTCCAAATGCCACTTTGTTTGGTTGCTTTGCTGACAGTTTTCAAAGTCTGAGCAATTAGAACTCCTAAGTAGCTTTTACTGGAAGCCTGCAGTTAGATCTTGCATTTACTTTACTCTTTATGGGTTATCTGCCACCTTCCCATGTTTGCCCCAAGTATGTCAAATGGTGCTACTGAGTTTTATCTTCCCTTGTTCTCCACACTATTTGTTGCTGCTCTGGCTGTACTTGAGGAGTAGGGAGTGTGTGCCAGTGGATGTCCAGAAGAAGGTAACTTATTTTTAGTAGGATTTTGTCAAAGTTTTCTTGTTGTTTTCTAACCCAAGGTCACAGATGGAGTTGGAGACTTAGCTCTTGCTAAATGACTAAGAATTATGGATAGCTGTTTCTTCAGTTACCCTTCTGTTCTAATTAATTTTATATGAGACTGTCTTCAACTCTCCTTGAACATTAAGTATATGTTAATTAAATAGACATAAAATCTCATTGTAATTCGTTGGGTTTTTTTCTTGGTTCCATTTGATTTCTGCAGTTGCTTTGTCTGTCTGAAAGTTCTAAGGTGGTGTGGGAAGCTGGTAACTACTGGCACAAAGGTAGTTTGATGTGAAGTGTGGGATATCTCCACTCAGAGTGTGAAGAGCAGAGCTTATAGGGCAAATTGTATTGAATTCCTTAGTTTTTCCTTTCACAAAACATTCCCATTAGTTGAAGCTGCTTGGTTCTGATTCTTATGCTTGTTCACACCAGCTAAATTAACAATTTCCATTACCTTAAAAGCATCAGCAGGTTAAATACCAGGAAGAAATTTGGAATAGGCATTTCTTAAAATATCCTGATTATTAATATTAATCATTTAACAAAGTTACCATTCTTCAATGTAGATATTTGGTGCCCTTCAATGGGATGGAAATAGATTTTCATACTTTTCATACTTTTCAACACAAATTCAACACAAATAGTTGAGGTCTAGTGGTCTTACATTTTGTGGTTCATGTGTCAAAATGCAGGCAGAAAAATTACTGAATGACTGCAAAGAAAGCCTTTAATTTTGTGGGAGGAATTCCTTATTCTGAACACTCTTAGGTATTGTAGCTATTTTTTATGGAGTCAGTTGAGTTAAGTAGTTCAGATTCATGGACTCAGGGTAATGCAGTGTTGTTACATGTGTCATGTCTTGCCTTCCTAGATTGTAATTATTTAACTGAACATTATCTCAAAATGACTATTATTTTTTTTCTTCCTTTCTCCCATTTCAATCACAAGCTGAACCAGAAATGAGATGCTTATCTTAGTGTTACAAGTCTTTTCTAGGCCTGGTAAAGTGGAACTCAGTACCTGGAGACCACACAGAGTTAATGAGAATAGTGTTTGGTGTATTTATATGTATTACAATTTTCACTAGTTACTGTACTGTAGCTATTCTATGTCTGTAGAACAGCAGGAGTGAAATCTTGCCTCGTAGTCAAAAGGGAATATTAGGATGATTATTAGTGCAGGATTCTTCTTGTTTTTTCTTAATGATGACCCGCATTTTAAAAATAATATAAATAATTCATAATTCACAAGAATTAATAAGCAAAACTTTTGAAAGGCAGGCGTGGTGTGTGTTCTCCCAAAGCTCTGTAATGACAGCAGAGAGAAACAAGAGAGTAACATGAGCAGGCAGCACAGCAATGGCCCTGGAAAAGCCTTGGGGATCAGAAATGGAATTGTTGATTCCTGTCATACCAATGAAATGAATAAAGGTCATTCCAGTGTCTCAAGGTTGGACACACCAGAGGGATGCTCTGCTGGGGCCACCTGCACATTGAGAGTAATCAGTGGTAAATCATCCTTGGGAAATGGAGCGTTTCCCTTGGTGCAGTTAAAGGGCTGCCTCCATCAGTGTTTGGGTAAGATGAGTAGAATCTTTGAACTGTGAATGTCTTAACAGAAGTTTTAACCCAAAGTTAGTATATTCAGATCTATATTTTTAAGTGGTTAATTTGGAACAAGTGGAATGTCTGTGAACTCTCAGATCCATTCGATGTTAATTGAAGGTATAGATTTTCCCTGGCTAAAGTAAAGAAAAAGCCTAAGCCTTTAGAAATCTGAGGCAGATATGCAGAAATATTTTTGTGGGTTTTTTAGGGGTATTTTTAATTCTAAAAGCAACCATAAAGTGTTCCACATCTAAAAACATATATGTAAATATGAATACGCACTTCGTATGTGCAAGTTCTGCATGTATATGAATACATCCCTTAACAAAATACATAAAATTACAAACATCAGTTCTACTTCAGTTAAATGCAGATAGAAGTCTGATGGATAACCAGTTGACTGTACATTAAAAAAATATAGGTACTTGTAAATACAGCAAGTGACCATTGAGAATTTGGACTTGATTTCCTGGAGTTCATCAGCACTTACAGCTCCAATTGTATCTAAGGGAGTCAAGAAATAACAAAGCTGATGGTTATGAGAGCAATTGCAGAAGTCTGTTTCTGGGTTCCTCATCCCACACATCTGTGGGAATATATCAGGAATAGGCTGCACAGCAGCTTGTAAACTAAAAACAATCACTTTACGTAACAATGTGAGCTACATGTGAAGTGAGCATAGGATTAGTGTTCATTACTTCCTAATGCAAGCAAACATGTGGTTCATCTCCACTGTAATCTCTCCCACTTTCAAACCAGTGATTGCCACTGGGCTCAAATCAGATGCACATTTACCATGGTAGATACAAAACTACAATGTATGATTTTGTTCAACTAGGGAATGAAAGGTGTATAAATAAATATCTTGCCCAAGTTACAAATTGCTGTTCAGTCGCTTGGTATTTCTGTAGAATGCGGAGTCAAAACCTGTTGGAGCTGCATAGCCTGTTCTTGGGGAATATAAAGCATATGTAGGCATGTACTTTGAACAACTGTTAAACTGCAAATACCCGTTTTGGTGTTGATTGTTTGCTGCTCCTGCCTCTTTGGTCTCTCAAATGAGCTAAAAACCTCTTGAGTTTATTCAGTCACTGTCTTGCCAATGGCACAGAGGTCTGACTGCAAACATCACTAAGTGTATCATTTTTTCTGTTCTTTGGGCTTAGTGAAGAAGTAACTGAGATGCTTTGAAGTCTGGGTTCAGCTTGGCTTCCTCTGGGGTGTCAGGAGAGTGTGCCATGTGCCAGTGGGTTTGGGCTGTGCAGTGGGGCTGGTGCACAGGAGTCAGGAAGAACAAAGAGTGACTCTTTGCTGGGTGCAGGGGACCAGGTGCAGGGATAAACAGCTGCATAAACAGAGAGCAGAGGGGGTATGACAAGAATAATAATACCAACAAAGTATAGGGGTAAGGTCATGGGAGTAGAGTAGCTGTAAATATTTGACTAGTGTGGAATATTGAATGATTAATCTATAAGGTATAGAAATTCCCAGGAAATATGTGGTTGTATGATGAGAAACACTGAACTGCTTTTTCAGCAGAAAAATTGGCTGAATTTCAAGCATTTCTTATAGAAATTTTATTTTGGATTATATATATTTATAGATATCTGGACAAGGTGTATCTGTTTGGTCACTAGACTAGAGTCAAAAGTAATTTAGAATGGAAGGGACTTCTGGAAGTAATCTGGTCCCAGCTTAACCCAGGTCAGGGCTAAGCTGGCTCAAAACCTGTCCCTGAGCCACAGCCAGGCAGTGCTCATTGTTAAAAAAGTCTTTTTTCTTCACACTTTATTTTTGCTTTCATTAAATAATACGTGAGAGACTGTACTGTTACCCAGGGAGGGAGGGCAGCAGAGTTATCTAAACTAATTTTGACTAGTTAAATAAAAATAATTCACAAAAAGACTGATTTAGTCCTGAGACCAGTCTAGGACTAATTCTATAAGGATGGCTTCAGCTGGGTAAAATTTCCTTGTGTTTGAGGCAGTCCAGGTCAGAGGCAGCTTTAGCCTAAAAGCTCTGTAATGAACTTCCATCAAGACTAAACCTGAGGTTACAGGCCCGCCGAAGAGAAAAAGTAGTAAATATGTAATGTGTCATATTTTTGTTTCATTTGTTAAACTTCTCCATTCTGGCTAGAGTTGGTGTTTAGCCAAGACATGGGAACACTCAGTATGGATTTTTATTCCTTGCAAACAATATTTGAGCAAAGAATTCTTTATTTTTTTCTTAAATTTTTGCCGAGCATGATAAGTGTTTCTATTTCCACTACAGGTCTTGAAGTTTTAGCTATTGGAAGAGAATCTGAAATAACATATATTCTAAAAATATGTTTGTAATAACTAGGAACAAACTTTTGGCTGCTGTTGTGAGCAAAGGCATTCAGATTCCTGCCAGCTGATGTGTAGAAGTGCATTAGGAACCACAGTCTTGGTCACATATGATTGAGGTAACTGAGAATTGTAATCAAATCCTGGATTTTAAAAATAGCTGCTAAGAGGAAAAAATTTTATGAAAGGTCATTAAAGCAATATTCTCTTATATCTAATAATTGGAATAAAAGTAGATGAACTTTACCAGGAAGTAAAGAACCTCATTTTAGCTAAGAAGACAAAATTTACAGAGATTACTTTTATTTCTGAATTTGTTTTGACAGCTGGAAGTAGTAACCTATAAAGGCACTGAAAATGTGTTCTTGACAGAATACACCCTTTTCTGCACGTTCAAAAAATTAGTGGACCAAAGAGATCTTTTTTTCATTTTGCCAAGCCCCCAACCCACTGCATAACTCTTCAAAAGCTGAAATACATATTTTAAAGCTGCAGGAGAAAGGACTGAAGGAATGCTGCTGTGGCTGCAGGAGGAACAGTGCAGGCAAAGTTGCTGTGTGTGTCCTGTCCTGGGCCTCCTTTTCAGCGAAGCAGTGCTAAAGCAGGAGAGGTGCAAGTGAATTCTTTTCTCTTACTGCTCATCTGTCTGTGTCTGGAAATAAATCTTTGCCATTGAATTTGGCACTCTTTCTTTTTTTTGTTTTTGTATTTTATTGGGGAGTAACTTTACCTACCACCTTCTGAAAGGAATTCTGCCTCCTTTTGAAAGGTAGATTTATTTTTTTCTTGCTTTCCTGATGACAGGCATCTAGCAGTCCTACAGATCACTGGGTAAGCTTCAAGTGTTATGTATTGACAAATGCAAAGTGCAGGAGTTTAAATTTCTATTGTCAATAGAATAGATTGATTTTTTTTTTAAGTGGAATTTCTATCGAGGCAACAGCATAAACCCAAAATAGGGGAGCACTGATTGAGTTATCATGACTGAAGGAAGACTTTGCAAAAATATTATAAACTTGAAGTGTATAGTTATTGCCAGTAGTGCATTTTTCTGTTATTCAGCAATTTCAGAAAATCATATTGAGCCGTGCTGTGTTGAGAGAGTTGCATCAACTGAATGAATGCCACTGAAATCTGGAGGCATCAGTTAAATATCCATTCCAAAGTGCCTCATTACTGATCCAGAACGTCTCATTTTGTATTAATTTAGACATGTCTCCCTTTGATATCTCCATGAGTGTCTATCTTATAGACCTGTATAATACTGTATATATATGTATAATGCTTTTTTTTGAAGAAAGCACAGTTCAGTTATTTATAAGATCTTCGAGTTTGAACTCCTGTTGGAAAAAAAAATCATTTATCCAGGCAGAGACTTAAACCAAGAAGATGATCCAGCTTGGCTTTAGTCCTGGTTGGCTCGTTAGCCCTGTGTCTTCATTATAGCTTTGCTATTAATGTTCATCCAACAACTGAGAGAGGCAACAAGCCCAGGTAAAATAATTCTGGTGTTCTGAAGAGGTGAGTTGGCTCTCGGGGCCTGGCTGCCAAGAGGGCCCTGCTGCCATGGGAATTCCAAGGGTGCTGCTGTGGGACCCCCCCTAGTCCCTGTCCACTCACCTTTGGGCAGGTACATCTTGTCTCCAGCAGGGTTTGTCCCTGTGACCACAGCTCTGTCTTACAAAAAAACCCACATTTACTCACTGTGTGATAAAACCATAGCTCTTTCAATAATTATAAGCAACATGTTAGTTGATTTTTTCATATTCATATTACGATCCTTGCATGGGGTTTTTAACCTCGAGCTGCTTTGTGTGCAAAATACTGTTTCCATTCAGAGAATGTCCTTGTATAAAAATGGCAAAAAAATCAGTGATGCTTCTGCTGAAAGCATCTAAATTGCAGTTCATTTTGGTGTTTGTCTGACTTAGTAGAGTACAATTATCTCAGGTTTAGTTATTTTGTTATGCTCTTGGTCAAATGATACTAAAGTGTGGAAGTCAGAGGCTGTTTTTGTGAACTTTGAGAGCTCATCAAGAAGGGAAAGCTGTGCATGACAAACACACATGTTTATTCATTATAATTTTCTTCTGACATTGCAGGCTGACAGACTCCTAAGTATAAAAAAAATAAAGCACTGATAGTTTTGCTTTTTTAATTCTCAAATTGTCTTTTAAATCTCATACAAAACAGACAATTCTTCACGGCTTTCTCATAACATTTTGTATTATGTGCACAGTGGACTCCACCAAAGTGTACCATTGTACACATGTACATAATTGAAAATCAGAATTTACTCTGTGGGTTTCTTGGTAGTTGATGTAAATTAAGTTCTAATAAATCAGAGGTCATGGGAATGGGAAAATTAGGAGTCTTTTCCCATGGTCCTGCACCCATGGACTTGGAAACTGCAGTTCTGCAATTCAGCTCTGATTTTTTTTTTTTTCTCTTCCAAACCCCACTACATATGCCATGTTTTTTTCTCCTAAACTCTAACTGAAAATAATTTCTCAGGTACTTTTTTTTTCTTTAGGCTTTTCAGTGTGTTGGAGGGATTATAAAAGCATACAGTTTTGAACTATGGGGGAGGTCAGTGGCTGTATAACAAGTTGGGAGCAAACTGAAGATGAAATGTGTAATTTTGTATCCTGAAGCTTTGCTCTAAGGTATTTTACCATTCACATATTTGTTTTTTTATAGAGTTCTAATCTCTTAAACCTGTAGATTTTCAAATGAAATATTTTAAAAAATACCAGTTTAAAAGACAAACCTCTGACTTTGAATACTTAGTATTGAATGTGCCATTTATAAATAATCCCTTTTTTTGGGCTGCTCCCAGGAAAGTACAGTACCATGATCTGAACCAAGTATTCAAATTATTTCACATTTTCATCAATGCCTTGGATGCAAGTTTTTATAGAGGTCTTTAAAATTATTAAGTAAATACAATTGTATGTGCTCATGACTTTTAAGTTATATTTATTTCTCAGGCATTGTATGGCATTGGCTAATTGTTCAATATTAAATTTTAAATTCAATTTAAATGAGTGAGTTGTTAATAATTCTTTGGGGAAGGTAATTGGTCACAGTCTGAAGCAAGCTGGATTTCTGCTTCAGGAGGGAAGGGGGAAAGGGAAATAGAAAGATGTTGCATTTTAAAATCTGCTGAGTGTTTTTCATATATATTTCACCAACTATCAATAAGATCTGTTGCTAATTTAAAAATAATGGAGCATAAAACCAGAGTGTATGAAGTTATAGTGAGTGCTGAAATAAAAGAAGTTTTTAAGCTTGACATAATTTCCTATTCATTCTTTCATTTACCTTACAATAGGGAAATGAGAAAATATTACTTCCCTGGGCCAGAAGATACTTAAAAGTCAGAGTGAACTCTTAATTCCATTATGAATAGTGTCCTGCACCTCCTGTAATTATTTTTTTTTTACTCCTAATAAGCTTTTTCTGGAAAAATATTTCTGCATGCTTTAGTGTTACTGGTTTGAGTCTAAAGCTGGTTTCTGGAAAACTTGTAGTTATACAAATTCTGTTTTCTTAGCATTCAGATATCTAACTACAGAGAGAGAAAATCCTACTTGTATTAGGCAGTTACCATCCCATTGATTATGTGGAGAGAAAACTGCAACACAAAGTTTTTTTCACCTTCTGTGAAAAATTGAGATGTTTGGATTTTCATGAAACATCCATAGCTTGTAATACATTATACAGCTTTGGTTCCAATTTAAAGCCCCCCCCCCTCAGTTTCTAATTTGTTCTTCCAATATATTGGGAGTTGTTTATTGTGTATTTGGGGGGGAAAAAATAATCTGGAATATTTTTCAAGTGCAAGGGAGATACAGCTGGGTGTTGTTTTATTTTGCAAAGCAAATGGTCAGTATTTGACTTAGTTGGTGGAAAGATATTTTTCAGTTTAATAATTGTGGCAATTTCTGTAAGTAATGAGTGGTAACAGTATGAAAATCTGGTTTCTAGGTGTGCTGTTGTCTTGGTGCTGCTAATTAGATGTGACATTGAGCTGCTGTTTCACTGCCTGCCAGCGACTTGTGCCCTATAACCATAAATAAATTGATTTGATGTGATGTGTTCAACAAAATAACCAGAAATAGATGTATGGTTGTGGAAACCTTTACTGGTTATAGAGTTGTGTGTTTACGCTGCAGTGTTTTGTCCAGAATTTAATTGAAAACAACTCGGTGTGGTTTGGCTGCCTTTTTAGGTACAGAAAGATTGTTCTATACAAAACCTTGGCCTTCTTGCAGCAATTATTTGGAATAAGCTAGATATAAATCCTCCTCTTTCCTGGTCTTGGGAATGGAGAATTTCAGAAGGAACATGGTGGGCTGGTTTTACCGGGCAAAGGGTAGGGTGGGGTGGGGTTTGTATGCAACAGGAACTTCATTTTGATACAGATGGACCTTGTATTTAATCTCTGAAGAGCTGTTATGGTCACGAATCCTTGTACTCCATCTGCTGCAGTTCCTTTGGGCTGAGCTCGTTCAGTGGGAATGTGGGAGACTGAACACTCCCTGGGTCACGCAGGGTATTATTCAGCCTCGTGCTTTTCTTTCATAGCCATCTAGCCATTAATACTGATGAGAAATGTACCATTGCTAAGAAGATAGTGTGTTTATGCAGTGCAGAAATAACAAACTGTTCACTTCAGTTCTGTGATATTTCCAGTTGCATCATTGCAGTGGTTCTTGGTACTGGGAGGTCCCTGTGGCTTTTGCTGTTACTGAGGGGTGTAATTTGTGTCACCTCCAATGGTAATGGTTTGTTTGCAAGAGTATAGTTTTTTACATATTTTTGGCACAGTTTTGTGAAAGGAACTGTTTAAATGACACTGTGTGATATCCTCAGTTTTGGTAGAAAGTGTACTCTGATAGTCCTGTTAGAACTGAGGTCAGTGTAAGGGGCTGGAGGAGATGGGAAGACCAGCCTGTTCTGCTGCATTGGCCTTTCTTGGGATTGCTGCTGCTCCTTGGCCCTGCCACTGCCTCTGCCAGCACCAAGCAGAGTTTTGCTCCCATCCCAAACCCAGGGAGTTTGCTGAAGATTCCCAGTCAAGGAGTATTCGTGAAGCTCCTGCTGGTTTTGGAAGATTCAGTGTATTCCAGATGTGGCTCTGCAATTGGAATTGGTGCTGTTCTGAAGAAAACTCTTCTGCTCCAGAATAAAATCATCCAATAAATAATGCACTTATTCTTTCCACCAGCATTTTTCCATCAGAAATATCACTTCTAAGCCCTTGAAAATGTGACTTTTTAACCCATTAATGAGATCTAAGAGTTACTTCTTTCTACTGCATATAAATTATATGCCTTATTTCCATGGAGACCAGCATCTGTGCTGCATATTACAGTAACTACAGTGGATAATAACTTTTCATATTTCTAGTTTTGATGGCAATATCCATGTCAGTACTCAGATGGTTAATGCTGCTGGGTCTGACAGTCAGATTTGCCAAGTGGTTTCTCTGTGTGGAGAAAACCCTTCACCATGTATAATATTTCCATTATAAATAACTTTTACTTGATACTCATAATAGTTTAGGTTTATTGCATGAAGATTAATAGTAGCTGTTTTATCACTATTGATAGATACTTCCAAGATGCATATAAGTAATTGTAAGTAACTGTTCTAGAGAGTTTGTTTTTAATGTATACTCTTGAATGTTTATTTTATTTTGCTTCCATCTCAGAGATGAACAAAACTCTGGACTGACCTCTCTCTTGTGTGCACATATTCAAGTGTATAAACTCGTAGGTTTTCATCAATCTGTAATTTGCAATGCAGTGATTCATAACAAGCCATAAACTAGGTAAGCTTTTTATTGTTTTGATATCACACATTCATGAACTTAAATATCAGTAACCTTATTTCAGCACATGCTATTAAACCACCTGATTTTCGCACAAGGTATTTCTATGCTGACTGAGTCATGCTTTAAGCAATATTGGAGGAAGCCTTTTTCCTATCAAAGACATAAATGGTGATAGAAGATTAGAGAAAAAAATCAATCTTTCCCATTTTTTCAGGGCCAAAGGAAATCATCACAGTTTGGTTTAATAAAGAGTAAAAGGATGTCAGTAAGAGCACTTACAGAAGAGCTACATTGGTGTTTGTACTAAATTGCTCTGCAAAGAAGAGCTCCACATAAAACTGAAGGCCTGCATTTTACCTGCTTTTGACACTTCAAAGTTAAATGCAGGTTTTCTGCCGCCTTTGTCTTTAACTCCTCTATTCAACTCCTGTAATTGCTGTAAGAACCCCTCAGCAATTCTTGGTATTTGCTAAACAGATTTCTTTTTGCATGTCCCATAACCTGCTTCACCATGCAATTGGAAGGTACCGTTTTGTAAGAGTAGCTTAAGTCAAAGAATACCTGCAACGTGTCAGAAGTGCTGGGGAAGGAAAGACACAGCTCCTTCCTCTGTCCAGTAACCAGCCTGTTCGGGGTCTTGCTGATGTCAAGCTTTTCCAGTGCTCATCAGGCAGACATGCAGATGTTTAATTTTCCTACCATGAATCGTCACATTTATTTTCAGACAAACAGCTCATGATGGTGAAGTTAAACATGTGCATAACATTTGCAGTTCTGTGGCTTTAATGAGTTACTACTTTAAATAGGATCTTGGTCTAATGTGTAACTCATTTCTGAATGAAATTAACATCGTATTCTGCAAGTTGAATTTTTGGGTTTTACTAGTTACCATGTAGAATAGAAAATAAGAAGTCTCTCCAGCTTACTTTATAAGATGACTAATAAGAAAATACTAAGACATTTATTCGTAAATACACTTCTTCATAAAAGTCGAACAAGCCAGAAATGAAAATGCAGCATTTGTCTGAGATAGCTGTCTCCCTGTGCACAGGCCACAGTTCACGTAGCTGGAAAGATTAATAGCAGAAGGTCCAACATCCCAGTCCCATTTTTTCACTCTTTTATTGTCACTTAAAATGTACTTTTTCCTAATGTTCCACAAAAAGCTGGTGACTATGCCAGACCTTTGTAGGAAAGCAGAGGTAGAGTTCATCAAGCCTGATGTCTTTCCTGTGACACATTTGCTGTACAGACTTTTTCATTAATAATGCTGTTTGATTTTTAAATAGAAAGTGTGTGCTACACTTTTTAAAATTAATTTTTAATTAATTTTGTTAATTAATTTCTTTAATCAGTTGGAGTGGCAGAAATCTGACGTACCCATTAGTGGGAGATTCTGTCCCTTAAAAACTGCTGCCAGTATTGCTTTGTTATGCTGAAAGACACTTTAAATGGCAAAAAAGCGGTGAAGAATAGCAAAAATATTAGGCACTCTCAAAGCAACTGAAGGCAGGTCCACACTGCAGCACTGCACTTTAATATTAATATACCTGAAGTATTGAACAGTACAAACTTGTCTGTACTGATTTAGTGCTGTCTCAACATCAGACTCCGTGTGCTAATTCATCCAGTGCTAATTTGAACACGGACCAACAGGTTTAAAGTCATCTCATACATTTCCATGTTTTAGTCTCCAGAGAGGATAAGAACCAATTACTTGCTGGCCATTTCCAGATGCCAGCAAGTGTTAACAAATCTTTCCACGGCAAAGGTGTTCCATGTGTGTGTGAGGGGGTTGTTGGTTGGTTACTTCGGGGTTTTATTGCTCATAGCGAAGGGGAGAAGAGATGGGAAAAGTGGTGTGTGGGTTATGTGCGTCATCTGCTGAGTGGGAAAACAGCAACCACAACTTAAAAAAAAGAAATAAAAATCTTCTGGAACTGAGGTCTTTTTGCAACTTAAAGAAGGTCTTTGAAAGGTCCAGTGCTATTAGATAGGACTCCATCTTAAACCGCTCCTTTTGAAATGACAGTAATTCCACTGCTCTCAGGGGGCAGAGAAGTTGTTGACACATCCGTGGCAGCCACACTAATCTTGCGATCTTTACTTGTGATGGTGGATGAACACCTTAGTCAATCCACAGCATTAGAAGTGGGTAATTTTATAAAATTCCTTCCAAGGAGACACAAGCTAATGATTTTAGTATCCAGAAAGCCACAAAGGTGTAGGCAGTCCATAAAGCTATGCACAGGATCAGTGGTTGTAGTGTTGTCAGTACCTGACCTGGCAGTTAGTAATTGGTGTTTCAGTGGGTTGTGTATATTCCAGTCCCCAAACATTTTCACCTGACAGGATACAGAAGGAAAGTATATATTAAAAAATGTAGAAACTGCAAAACTGGCAATATCAAATAAAAGGAAACTAGGAAGAACTTGCTTTCTGATACTGCAAATTTTTGTACCAGAAAAATTGTGAATAATCAGTCTCGAGGTGATTTTGAGTGCTGGCTGATTGCTTTGCTTTACTGATGAAAACTTTTCAAGGCAGAACACGTAGTTCAGAGGTTTTGGTGTGGAAGGTGAGCAATGTAAAAAGCGAACATCTGCTTGGGACAGCTGTGTGAGTACAGGAAAACCCTCTCTGGAGTCATGGGTTTTCAGAGCAGAGTAAGAGCTGCAGTGGAGGAAAGCAGAACTCCAGGTTAAGCAAAAAGCAATTAATTAAAACACTAAAATTTAAGGATCAGCCTGGTCCAGAAACCCACTGCAAATACTACAGCGAACATTGGATGCAGGTAAGAGATGGTTTAACTATCAAACTAAGGGGCATAGCACAGATTAAGGAACAGTCGTTGTGCACCTAAATAAATTCCAGAACATCTCTGTGGAAAGATTTCTGATAAAACTTTCATATTTCTGTATTCTCTGTAACTCAGTCCTGTTTGCCATGGAATTTTATTTTTTTTAGGAGGTGTATCTATTTATGATGAAAGCCTGTTACACAGTTACTAGCTTTTCCAAACTTGCTTTGGTTTTGCATGTTAAGTTTTTTATGGGATTATCAAATTTCTTCTTTCAGGCAAAATCTTTTTGGCAGTTGCTCAGTTGTGATTGTTAAATGAATTGTGCAAGAACAATAATTTGAATTGCTGTTCATTTTTTTAATATAAGCAGCAGATATTTTGGTTTTAACTTCTTATTAAAAGTTTTATTCATGTATGTATATTTAAACATGTTTTAAATTATTTTGGGAAAAAATCACACACCCCCCTTAACTCCCCATTCCTGGTTTGTCTAGAACAAATATGTGTTCATTCAACAAATTTGTCTAATATATTTCTCAAGATATTGAAAAAAAAGTTGTGGGGGCAAATCAACATGTTTGTTGAAATTAACTGAATCAGTGTAAACTGGGGAATGGGGGAAAAATACATGAACACTTCCAACCAAGTCTGATATTAAAGGTGTATATTTGTTTCGTATGGAAGCATCACATAGTAAGAAAGAAATAGTATTTCAGAAATCTAGATACAAATTTTAGAATATTAAAAACTTTAGATTTAAAGATTTAGCTTCAGTTATGAGGAGAATAAAAATCAGATTTTTATTTTAGCAGTCTTTTATTAATGATTTGGAAAGAAATCTTCCACAAATCAGTAAACTAATTTCCAAATTTGTGTGTTTTCTAATATATGTTGGTTCTTAGAATACAGTGTTACTTCTGGCTGTGGTGTGTCCTGATGGTGTAAGTAGCCAGTGTATTCTTTGGCGTTACATTACTTTCAGCCTTTTTCTTAGGAGTGACTTGTAATTAATGCCTCTTTCTGGTGGGAAGGAAAATAAATCTTAAAAAAGCCGATTTTCTCTATAGAGCTAATTTAATTACAGAGATTATTTACTTCTTTCTCATTGTTTGTCATGCTGTATAGTCTAGTTACTCTATGAATATTACTATAGCTTTTGATTTAATTTAAATCTTCTGTCAGCGTGTTTTAACATTTCGGAGCCCACAAAAGGAAAGGTGAAGATCCAGGAGATGAGGCCCATGTCCAGCCATGGGAAGCCAATTCCAAATTTGTTCATTTGAGTTCTGTTTTTGCAGTTTATCTGAATGCACATTAGCCAGGGAGGTGCTGGGGAATCCCAGCCTATTTAACAAGTCTATGAACAGGATTTTTCATGGATTTCTGTGCAGCTGTGTGAGCACATATATACCAATACACCTGCATGCACAAAAGACAAAATACTGAACATATTTTATAATTGGTAACTGGTACATACTTTGTTGACTACTGAGCTGTTTAAGCATCCTAAGAACAAGGTTAGTTTGCGAATGCTCAGAAAACTTTCTGTTGTTGGGAGTTTTCTCTGTGCCTGGGAAATTAAAGTGCTTCTGTCATCAGGGATTCCTTAGTCAAGGTTTACATCAGACACTTTCTATGCAAGATGGTTTTCTTGAGTTTCCCCACAACACTTCAGGGGTTTTCTGCCCTGTGGACAGCAGGGCTGGACAAGAGTTCAGAGGAGGCTTGTGCTACTCTGGCACTGTATTTTTGGGCTTTGGGGCTCTGTCACAGGGAGAAAAACCCCATCTTTTCTAAAGCATTGAAATATTCTCGGAACATGAAAAATAAAAAATCCTTTTTTGCCCCTTTTTTTGACATTACGAAGAAGCATATCGTGAGTTTGGCGATACCTGTTTCCTTTCACTATCTCCTCTGGCCTGTGTAAATAATCTAGAAATCACTTTGCTGGGCAGCTCATGTATAATAACTACATTCAGTAATAGGGTTGAAAAAAGCAATAACGCTAAAGTTCATATTTTAAAGATTAATGCCAAAAACCTTTTTTCAATAATAGAAATATCTGAGTCTTCAGAAGAAGCTGCTTCCCAGTTTTGCACTTTAATGTTTTGGGGTTTTTTGACATGAAATATTCCTTCCTTTCCTCTTGACACGCAGGGTTGTCTGGGAGAATGTAATACTTTACAGACATATCCATAGACATTATCTCTTCTTTTTCCTCAAAACACAGTAGACCATACCTTGCAAGAATACCTAAGATCCAATTAGGCAACTCTGATGGTTTGGATTAAAAAGAAGATTATTATCTATAGTACAGCACTGGGTTCAGTTCAGTTTCTGATACATACAATGTGTTACATACCCCTGAGAGGGAATAAGAAGTATTTGGAAAAATACTTTTTTAGTTGATGTAAAGTCAATAAGATTTCTTATTTTTTCTTAGCATTTATTCAAAAGAATGTGACATGTTTACTAAATTCTGTTAAAGATTTATTGTGTCAATACTTACAAATTGTAAATAGGGAATATTATTTATTTACAGAGTAAAATGCCTTTTAGGTGCTGAAAATAAGCAGTTTGGTTTAAAAGCAAAAGTCATGTTCTAATTATCTTGCTGTGGCATAATTTTTTGACTTTCTATTTTTGTATTCATATAATAATTTTAAAGTTTAGCTGAATGATGTTGCACTACTATTAAGAGGTTGTCATATGTACTTCTTTAGATGTTTTAATCTCCTTGTTTATGAAGTGACATTATTATGTCTTGTCTTGAAATTCTGAGTGGAAGTGCTATGTCTAATGCTAACTTACATTCTAGTTATGAAACTACAGTATTACTGGTGACACTTTTACCCTGTATTCCAAAATAATCTAACTTCATATGTACAGCTTTAGAAGCAAATAGTGAGATGGCATCAGATTTGTCTGCTGCCTCTAAAAGGGACATTTATTTATCATCCCTTTGTATTTGCAAAGTATTTCAGACTTGATGATTAAAACTGCATCATGTTTTGACACCCATGTAAATACTTGGCCATTTCAATGGTGTTAGCAAGTTAAAAACTTCGAATAATCACTGTGTAGCTGTGGAGCTCAGATCAGTGTGTTTACAGAGGTTTGGAAAAAGTGGTTTTCACTGTCATTCAACTGCTAGGCTTCCAGAAGGACAAGGCTGAAGTAAGGAAAGGCTATGAGACACAACATCATTTTCTCCTGCATTATGTTTCAAGAGCAATATTGAACTGAAAGTAACGGTGGGGTTTTGCTCTGCAGTGGCTCATACACTCTTGCAAATAAACGAACTAAAGCCTGTCCTGTGAAATCAATGCTTATAGTCTTTGGGCTGTAAAAGTCAGCCACAGCTCCACATCAAAATTTTTTATTAGTTTTGAAGTGATTGGACATCTTATGTCTTTTTCGTGTTTCAGGGTTGTTGTTTTTTTTTTTAATCATAAAACACTAAAGAAATTATTGATCTTCATGGTTTTTTCTTAGGATTGTCATTCCTGCTTTGTTGTGTCATCTCAGAAAGTAGTTAATAAGTATTCTGAGGGTTGCTTTAACTTTTTAAAAAGGTACATTTTCTGAGTTCTGTGACACAGTTTAGTTCTGACTCTTTGAAATTAAATACTTTGAATGTATGCCTGTCACTGACAAAAAGTAGTAATATCTGCTTTGTCTTGCTCCTTATTTAAATAATTACTAAGTTTTGCAGGAACTGGTAAAGCAGAGCTATTAATTAGCTCAAATGAAAATAAATTTGCTTTAATACGGTATAGCTAATTGGTTAAAGTTTCCCTTTCTCCTAGGCACAGCTGTTATTTTTTCTCCCTTGCAGCAAACTTCCTGATAAGAAATGTCATTTCATTATCGACAATTTTCTTCTACCCTTCGTGTCATTTAGCTGATTTTTGGCCTCCTGACGTTTTATGTTCTGATAGGAACACATTTATTATCAAGTCTTAATTTGAGAGGGAGGCAGAAAGTGAAGCAGAAAGGCAGAAAGTAGCTGTAGTGGGTATATGAAGATGCTTGGGTTTGTGAGTGTTCTTATTGAGCAGGACAATGTTTGAGAGCTCGGAACAGCCTCACCTGCCCTGCAGCCAGCCTGAGGTACTGTGGTATTACTTGCAGTTGCCAGAAACTAAAACCAAGGAAAGTATTCATCTGGTTTAGGTTGATAAATAAAACCAGTTTACTTCATGAGAAAGCTTGTGACTGTGCCAAAGTTAATAAAAAGTTGAGATGAACTTTGCTTGTTATGTTCAAAGGCTCCCTCCTTCCAAAAACAGCTTTCCATCAGATACCGCTGGAATATTGGAAGTCTCCTTGCCATCAGTGAGTCAGACGTGTTGTAATCTGCAGTCTGTGTCCCTGCATGGGAGCCAAATGTGTGCAGATACCTACGTGTCTCTGGTCCCAGCTGTCCCTGCTTTCTTTCATGTGGTGTAGTCCTGGGGGAGGAGGGAAGGCTGAGATGCTGGGGAATCACCTCAGGGGTTTCTAGTCCTTTGCAGTAGGGAATGTTTTCACTGTTAAGTCATCCACTGTGGAGCTCTGCTCAGAGAAGTCCTTGGATGCTCAAGAGGGTGAGAGTCTGTACTGATAAACTCTGAGAAGTAGCCCTTGGTAACTTTTTTTTTTCCCCCTTTTTACAGTTTAATTATGCCCGTACTACATATATTCTCTTCGTACATTTTTGCCATGGTTGCAAATACTAACAGTGGTTAGAGATCATTGCTGCCTTTCTTCTAAATGCTACATGTTGCGGTTCCAACTCTTGTTTTCATTTTCACATTTTCTTGGTTTCTCCAAGGCTTACGGCTTTCTGAAGGCATCTTGGCACTTTGTGCCACTCTTTGAATGGGGAAGAAAATACCCCTCTGTAAAAGAAAGGAGTAAATTTGCATTTAGGTAACTCCTGTGACACTGCTACGGTGACCAGGGTCCTTCATTAGCTGGATGTTTTTCTGCTCTGCTCAAAGACTGATTGGACATGAGTTATGTCACAAACAAAGAGCAATGTCTCTCTTACAGTGATGCAGAATTAATCTGTCCTGGGTCCGCCATGGCTTTAAAACATGTTTTCTTACCTATCAACTCTGGGTCTGGGCATTGAGATCCAGAACTAATGTAAGACTTCAGAAGAAACAATTTACCTTCAAAACAGATTAATCCCTTAAGGTGTGTAATTAAATGGCCAGAACAACGTAATGTTAAGAGGAAAACCATCCTGGGGCTTTGTTTTGTTTTCTTTTTTTCCCTGCACTGTTATATATAAGCATCCATTTCTTTCCTGAAATTCTCTCACTAAACAGCTTTCTACTTGAGTGGACTACCAAAAATTAGGGGGAAAAATTGTTATAATTTGCTTTTCAGCCCTTAGTAATTTTCATGTTTCTCAGTGTTCCTTAAGTGAGAGTTTACTTTCTGATCTTGATTATGATAGTTTCTTCTCTATTCAAACAAAAGGATTTGGAAGTATTTTTTCAAGCATAATCATTTAGAGCGAGATTTACAAAGGAACCATCATAGGAAAATTCAGATTTGAGTACTTGGACTCTGAGCAAAGCTGAGAAATAAAGGTTTCCTCATTGTTTGATAAGAATATGCAGAGCTATATTCTCGTGACTTGGGGATTTTATTTTTGTTGTCAGTTTTTGTGCTTCCACAGCAAATTCATGTCATTTGTGGTTTTGACAGTTAAAATATTCAGCTAGCACTGTTTGAAATTGAAGTAATTGTTCATTTTGTTTCCATACATCATGTGCAACATTTGTGAATTTCTAGCTTAGAGCTAGATTGTATATAAAGGACTAAAGCAGACAAGCATTTTTTTTTTCAAACTTGTCTTTTTCCACAGACATTTCTAATACTTTTTCCTTGTTTCTTAACACTTTAGAGTGAATTCTTTTCTTTAAATGTAATTGTGTAACAGAGTTTTTTGTGTTAATAGAAGTGCTTTTAAAACAAGCAAACAAACAAAAACCAACCCAAAACCCCCACCACAGTTGTTTCTATAGGCAACTATTTACTTATTTACATTCCAGAAAAACCATGAATCTTGGAACTGCAATTAAGCTCACATTGTTATTTTGACACAGATTATTGGCTATTCACAATAGAAGTCTGAGAAAAGAGATAAAGTGACTGTGGGAAATGCAGAAAATTTGTGACTATGCTTAGAAAGTTAATGCAAGTCTGCTTCTTCCAATTCAGTGCCGTTCTTGAGCAACCTGCTAAGGTGCATAGCATTTTTATTTCTATAAATAACTGAACAACAATTAACAAAAAACCAAGATGTGGGGCTGTTAAAATGATAGGAAAGGAGTGGAAGCCATGCAGCCAAGGAGAGAGCCACGTCCTGAAGTTAAGGAATCCATTTCATCAGTGGAAAGCCGTTGTACAAAACTGAGTAAACGAACACATCCTCCAAAGAGTGGGATCAACTCCAGACAGTTCAAACATTGACAATTGAAAAGCAACAAAGCAAATGCAGAGGGACAGAGCAGAAGGCTGTCTACCTGAACTCAGTAAATTGAAACCAAATATAAAATTTCCTATGGAGGTTTTCCGCAATGTCTCTCTGTTCTTGGGAATCAAAAAAGCAAATTACATTTCTGTCCTTGAAGCTGAAACATATGAGTTCCCCTTTCAAATAGAATAAATGTTGATGAAATGATAGTATACAGTCATTTGAAACAGTCCAGAAGGAATGTGCTCTAGGGGAAAAAAGGATATTGTCAAATTCATTAAGGACTGTTTTTATTAAGAAAAAAGTTGCCAAAGATCTCAGACACTGAAGTCTGTAAACAATTGACCACTGCCTAGATCTGTGCAGGATTGTGGTATGAAACTCTACTACAGAAATTGCAGTTCAGTCCTTTTTTTCTTTTTAGAATAAGATACTTGAGTTGCAATCTAAATGGTATATATTTAAATTAAATTTGTATTTTGAAAGGTGTGATGAAAGGCTTTGCAAGAAAGGGTTTGAGTCTTCGAAGAAACTTCTTAGGCTGTTGTTAATTGAGGTTTGTTCTAAATATGCTTTAGCAATGTGTAAAGATAAAACAGTTTTCTCACTAAATACTTTTCGTGTGGACTCCTGAAGAGCTGCTCATGATAATAGGTTTTATAGCACAAATGTGGTATGTTCAAAGTGATACCTAGATTGATGGTACAGTGCTCCTTTTAATAAAACTTCTTCCCAATAACATGGGTGATGAGGTTGTGTTTAGTTTTATCCTTTTTAGGAATGGGGCTTTTTGTGAAGATCTCCAAAGTTGTAAATTTATTTAGCAGACACCGTTTATTGAAGTCAATGGGGGTCCTAATGTATTGATTTTTAATAATAATTTATTTTTAATAGCATCAATTGTGTAGTTTAATTTTTATTTAAATTGTATGATTTTATTTAAATTGCCATTAGCAGCCATTAGTCCTTGTAATCAGTTCAACTGAGATATTTTTAACTTCTTTCTCTCCAGGCAGAACTAGTGAAAGGAAATCTTCAAAGCGTTGGACTCACGCTGCGCCTTGTGCAGTCCAAGGAAGAAGATGCAGGTCATGTTGTCATTGAAACCGTGACTCCAAACTCACCTGCTGCAGCTGCTGATCTGCAGAGAGGGGACAGACTTCTGGCCATTGGCAGTGAGTAACAGCTTTCAAAATAAAGGGTCAGCTTGCAAGCTGGAAGGACGTGTCTGTAGGCAGTTTAACTTATCTGCCTTTCTCAATAATTAGTTATGCCCAGTACTCGTAATAAAAGTTAACATTTGTGTATATATGGTCACTTAAGGGTTTTGTTCACTGGGTTGATTTTGTTGCATGTTTATTTACCCTGTGCTAGGTAAAAGCTAAAATAAACTTGAATGAACATTCTACAACATTATAAAAAAAAACAAGCTAACAAACCCTTCCCCCCCACCCCCCCCAACAAAACCTGAAACAACCCCCTCAAAAAACCTGAAACATTAATGTGTTTAAAGATAATTGTCTTTTTTGAGTTCTTTATTGAATGTCTGCTGCTGAAAAGTCCAAACTTAAAGTAAGACCAAAGTTAAAATTGTTACCATATCAAATCAACACTACTCCATAAGATCATTAGCAAACAGCAAACTGGAACATTTTTATTATTCCCTGTCTAGCTCCTGAAGTGATATATTTGTATGAATAAAATGGAAGAATCCATCTGTTACATTTCAATTAAGGTCTTCTGTCATAATTTACTTTCTCTGTCAGTGACCAAGAATATGTTTGCTATTTTTTGTCACTTAGATTGTTATAATTGAAACGTAATGATTTTTGTCTTTTTTTTAATAGGTGTTAAAATCACATCAACTGTCCAAGTGTTGAAGCTTATTAGACAGGCTGGGGACAGAGTTCTAGTCTTTTATGAGAGGCCTGTTGGGTATAATCAGCACGGTTCAGCACTGCAGGATGGATTTGGACAATTGGAAGACACTGCTTTCTTGACACAGTCAGAAGATGAGCAAACCGCTTTATCAACTGATATTGATAGCAGAGATTTTGATTCAGAATTTGAAGACTTAGCTTGTGAATCACCTGAGCAAAAGGAAGATCTGCCAACAACTCCGAGTCCTAAACGTTCAGTAGTGATACTTGCTGCTAAACCTCTTGGAACTATATCTCCAATCCTGAATCGAAAACTGCATTTAGGAAGTTACCAGGCAACATCAAAAACACAACAAAAAGACGTAGCTAAAGTGGCAGCACCTAAAACTACTGAGGGTTCAGATGCATCACAGCAATCAGGTAAACAGTCACAAGGATCCAGTACTAAGCCTCCTGTGCCACCTAGGCCACTAAGTAAGCCTATTTTACCTACTAGCGAAAGCCAAACTGTGTTGGAAACTGGAAGTGTATGTTCTGATAAACCAGAGAGGCCACCTCCACCTGCAAATAATGGAGAGAAATCTACAGAGAAGGTAATTAAAAATAGTGATCAAATAGAAGACCCAACAGTATCAAAAGTAGTAACAGCACCAAAGCAAGATATATTAAAAGATGGACTTACAGAAAATGCACGTAGTTGCAAAGATAGTGATGATCATAGAATATGGGAATCACCAGAAATTCCTTATAAAATGCGGCAAGGCCGGTGGCCAAGGACAAGAACATCCTCCTGTCTATTTGAAGTAGAAGGATATCATAAGTACCTTAATGTTGCACTGTGGTGCAGAGACCCTTTCAAAGCAGGTGGTTTTATCTGCTTAGGGTATGCCAGCATAAAACTTGAAGAAATTGCTTTATATTGTATAGCTACATCCTCAATGGAATTTGTTAGGACATTTAAACTGGCTGCTCCTACACCTAAAGCAGCAGTCACTAGAACAGCATTGCGGAATTTGACAACCCACAAGGGCTTCAATGAAAAATTTTGTTATGGTGATGTAACATTACAATTCAAATATTTAAAAGAAGGTGAAATAGATGATTCAAATGTTCTTCTGGAGAAAGAGAGGGAATGTCACTTCGAAGAAGAAGCTCGTGTACTTCAGAAAGAAGATCCATTCTTGGGACAGGTTCTTACAGAGAACAAGCATAACTTTCAAGATACTCAGTTTCAGAATCCAACTTGGTGTGATTACTGCAAAAAGAAAGTATGGACTAAAGCAGCTTCTCAGTGCATGCTCTGTGCTTATGTTTGCCATAAAAAATGTCAAGAAAAATGTTTAACTGAGATGCCCTTTTGTGTAGGAGCTGAAAAGCGGCTTGATCGAACTGTGGGAAGCTGTAGAGCAGAAGGACAGGACGTTCCCCCGGCTGCATCTTCTCGTGTTGATTCAGAGTCTAAGTCTGTCAACAGAACTACGGGTTTGACCAGGCATATCATCAACACAAGCACCCGTTTGTTAAACCTTCGGCAAGTCCCCAAAGCTCGCCTTGCTGAGCAAGGAGCAGACGTGGCGGAGCCCTCGCCAAAGCACACACCAAACACGTCTGACAACGAAAGCAGCGACACTGAGATCAGTGGGCCGAGCAGCCCTTCCAAACGCTCCTCAGGAACCGGCATAAAGCTGGTCCGGAAGGAGGGTGGTCTGGATGACAGTGTCTTCATTGCTGTTAAGGAAATAGGGCGTGATCTCTACAGAAGTTTACCCACAGAGGAGCGTTTTCAGAAATTAGAATTTATGTTGGATAAGCTGCAGAATGAAATAGACCAAGAGCTGGAAAATAACAATTCGCTCGTTAAAGAAGAAAAAGAGACAACCGAAGCAAGGAAAAAAGCCTTGATTTCTGCTGCACTGGCTAAGTCTGGTGAGAGACTGCAGGCCCTCACGCTGCTGATGATCCACTACAGGGCAGGCATTGAGGATATAGAGTCTCTGGAGAACATGTTGTCAGAGCGTCAGTCCAAGAGAGTGACTAAAGACTCAGAGGAATCCAGTATAGCAGAAGAAATGGATAGTGAAGATGTCAGTCTGACGGAGGCTCCAACATTGGACATCATATCGGAAGAACCAGTTGATCCACCTCAATCAGTAGACTGATATTTATATACTTAGTCTTTGAAGGAATGGACTAAAAGAATACTTTGCACTTAACTCCAAACACACACAAATTAAATTAAAACACTGGTGTAATGTATTTGTCCTGCTTCTCCACAGTTAATTGCTAATAATGGTTTTTCTCCAGCTATAGCACCATCCTTTTGTTAAACTGGCTGGTTAGAACTACATTTTGGGGTTTATATTGGAAATTTATTTTTAATAACTTATTTTTATTTTTTTCTAATTGTGTAACCTTGCCATTTCACATCAAAGAGTGTGGTTTCCTTAATGCATTACTTGCCCCCAATTCCCCTGCCCTTAGTTTTGTTCTTTTAGCTATTGTTTTCAGTGGGAAACTGGCAGGATTTTCAAAATGTTTAGTTTCCGTTGTATGATGAAAACTTTACAAGCTTGTTGCATGCCTAAGCTGATGACTGACGCAGAAGTCACTGGGGCCAGGCTTTAAAGTGTTGATCACAGTTTTATGGTACATTTTCTAGGTAGTTGTGTCCTTTTTTTTGCCAAACATATCATGAAAGCAAACAATAGGTCTTTCATTCTGTCTGTCGTTAATACTGAAGTTAATATGGCATATCATTTGTTTTCCATATTTTTGTTAAATACAAGAACTTTTCATATTTTGTAATTAACATGAAATATAGTAATGCCATGCTAAAAAAATCCTCCTTAGAACTTTGGGCTATTGTATCCTTATTGAATAATGTTAGATATCAAAATACATACTAGTATCTCATAATAATTGGGAATATTTTCTGAGATAAGAGGCTGGTTGCCTTCCAGAACAAAATCACATTTTTAAGTATTGTGTTATCTGATAAACTGATAAAGTTGTTGTTCACAAGAGTTGGAGGTTTCATTGCATTCTGTGAAAAAGCATGTAATGATGGTTTAAGTAATATAAAGAAAATTAATGTTTTGCTGCAGACTATCATTTTGGAAAGCTTAAGGTATAAAATACTTTACAAAGTAGCTCAATGTATTCTCTCAACACTTTTGAGTAATCATATAGTGGTAAGTTGCATTCAGTTTCTCAGACAGGAGACAAAGTCTGAGCAGAAGGATCACCTTTATCAGCAAAATGTCCTATAGTGTATATAACATGTTTTATTTGAGTCAATATGTGAGTCCAGTAGAGATGAGGAAGAAGTTCAGCCAGCTGCTGTTGGAAAGAACTGTCTGGTCTTGTTCTGTGTGTAAAATGTGGATCTTAGCATATCCTGGCTAAGGCCATTGTTCTTATTTATTTCCTGTAAACATGTCTTTGTTTCATCTTCTGTGTATAGAAATTTTGTATAAAATATCATCTTTATTTTAGGTACTGTGCTAGGTACTCGTATCATTATCACTGGTACCACTGACAGTAGAAATAATGCCTTTGTGGGAATGGAGTTTAGGATGGTAAAATAACTCCCTTGATTTTTGAGGCCTATAATGTACCTCTCCTTTAGATTTGCTTCTCAGTTTATTTTGTGGTGGGCAAAACTAAGAAGCAAAGGTTTTCACCATGGAACAGCATACTTGTGCTTCTAAAGAAAATGGTTACTTCCATTCATGCAACTACTTGCACTTTTTTGTGAGTTCTGGGCAGTGGATACTTACTTAGTTGATGTATGGAAAACACTATCCATGCTAAAATAGGCATGTGACACACTTTGAAATTAAGCTTCAGCAAATAATCGCACAAAATTAGCTTCCCTTATTGACTAAAAGTTATTTAACCTATACTTGCTTGAGATGCATATTAAGACTTCCCCACTCCCATTTTCTCAGTGGCTTACCATTGGTGGTGATCTGCATTCAATCCCCATCAGTGTTTGCTCTTATGGACTACTATAGAGGTTTGCAAATATATCCAAGTGCTTCATTTAAACCCTGGTACACATGAAGGAGCTGTGAAAACAATGCAAATACTGATTTCAAAAACACATTCATGGTTTTAAATTGACTCGTGTAACACAGTGGGTAAGAAAAGCTGGATATAGTTTTCCTCACATAGTGTTGCTAATGATGATGATGATTGTAAGAGGTGAATTAAATGTAGTGCAATATTTTTAAATATACCGAATGGGAAAAAGGCAAAATAGTTGTATTTTAGTGATAAAATGGAAAACATAAATTCCTATCTGGCATTAATTACAATAAACAGTGAATTGCGAGGGGAAAATTGTAATTCTACATTCCTGATGTAATCTTTGCTTCATGCTTGACTGTAAATAGCTGAAAATAAAGAATACCACAGAAAACAGGAATACCTTGATTTAATGATATCTGAATGGGTGGCAGCTACACACATTTGCCGAAGACCTGCCTAATATGATTTTGTTGGCTATTATTTTATCATGAGAATAAGCTTTAATAAAATAGTTTTGCTAAATTATCAACTTCTTTGCATTGTGTCAATATTTTTTAAACATTTCTATTGCAGTAGCTTCTCTAAAGCCACCACTTAAATGAAAGATCTTCAGGAGAAAAATAGATTTTGCATTAAGTAAAACTACAGATTAGTGGATTAATTTGGCTTTTATGCATTCTTTCTATTTGCATATGCATTTACTTTTATTCAGCACAGTTTAATAGTAAACAGATTACTTTCAAAAGGGTCATTCCCATTGTTTCTTTGTATAGCTAAAGACTTTATAAAATCCTAAGGATGTTTGTGTGGTTTTATTAAGGCCTCTGTACAAATAATAATTTAATGACAATACTGGTGCTAGTGACTATAACCAGAGTAGTCCAAGAAAATTTCTTCTGACTTGCCCTGTCCTTCAGCAAATGTGAATTGGCAATAAACATACAAATCCTTACTTATTATGAGCTCATTTTTATCTAATAAGCTTTTCCTTGTAATTCCCTATCCTTGTGGTTTCTCCCCCCTCAAATTTCAGATAAATCATCTATGGAAATTTACAACTATAGAGGAGGAATAAGTAGTGGAAGCAAATGAACAAGGTGACTTCATCACACTTAAATATATACGGATCAAAATATACAAATATACAAAATAGAAAACCATTAAATTTTTCCAGGATAGGATGAGGATTTTTGTGTATTCTGTGTGAGTAAAATTTCTTCCTGACAGTCAGCTAAAAGGTTTGGTTATTTATTGCTCCAAAATTCCAGAACAATGGCATAGAGAGCCCAAACATGGGTGTCTGTGTGGTTCTTAATTCTGTCTTCCTCTGACTTCTGGAGCAAGAGCAGGAGGAGTCAGACTGAACTGTGTGTCTGCTCAGCACATCAGGGTAAGATGCTGGTCCCTAAGGCCCCACCAGAGGAATGTGATCAATTCATCCATCCTGCATCTTCTCCTCATACTCATGTTGCAGATTAATGTGAATTCTTAATTTTGATGTACTCAGAAAATAAAAACCCAGCCATGAAGTAAGCCATTCTGTGCTTTTTAAAAAATATCTAAGTTGCTGTATTTGAATTATTTTTATCCCTGTGAATTTAAGCAATACATTGGTTAATCAGCTGGCCAAAAAAAAATGAACATGTCCTGTCATAGTTTAGAATTGTAACATTGATGTGTTAGCTTCAAATTTAATTGATAACCACAAGAATTCAACTAAGCTAAGTAAAGTAACAGGGACAAAGTTTCAAGTATCCAAATGACACTAAAATCTGAGCCTAATGTAAATAGCCATCGATCTGCACAATTGTTACTTACTTGGTGGCAGTGTGGTGCTCAACATAGGACAGAATCTTGGTTTATTATTGTCTACAAACACCTCTCAGCTTTGAAGGAAGGATTTTCCATTTGTTACATATATTCAAAAGAATTCAATTGAAAATACACCACTACACAAATCTGAATGTGTTTTTTTAAATCAACCACAGGGCTCATTGCATGACCTTCCACACCATTAAAGCCTCTCTCTGTGTTTTATTAGACTCTTATTAACAGAACATGCATCTTGGCCTTATCTGTTGCCCAAAGGTTAAATCTCAGACCAGCAGGCAGATGTTGGAATTATCACTTACTTAAACAAGTCTCATGTATTTGTGTCCTGGAGTGAAAATATTTGTCCTGAGTTACAACTGAACAAGCTCTGAGGAGTGTTTTCCCAGCACCTGAAATACTTGCTGGCTTTTCCCCCCCATTGCTAACACATAATGCATAAGGCAAAGAATGAGGGGGATCCTTGTTTGGTTGGTTGGGGTTTTTTTACTTCATTACAATAGCTCATGAACTTCTCTCAGGTAATTTTATTTTAATGCGTTCTGAATGCATAATTATTGACAGAGCAATACTTGAAGTTTGATCCACTATATTTTTCATATTTTCTGACCATAGCATGTACGCTTTACAAAACTATATGTAAACAGTATCTATGCTGTAGTACATAAAACATCTGCAATAACAAGAAAGAAGGCACATAAAGATTTTAATTTTACAAATGAAATGATACACCACAGTTAAGAAGGACATTGGGGTTGTTTCAAAACACTTTCCAACTTTTTTTCTCAGTGCAGATAGGGACTGCCTAAAACTGCTTTACCTGTGTCAGACTGTATCCTCAAATATCCTCAAAGAACTGGTATTTTTTTTTTTTTAGCAAAGTTGATATTTTAACTCGCTTTAAAAAAAAATATATATATGGAATTTCTAGATGTGTATGCAAATGCATGTAAAAGGGTTGCTTGAACTGCTTAAGTTAGCAGCTCACTTTCAGCACATGCTAAGACTAAATGCTGTAATACTGCAGCTTTTCTTAACCAGCCACTTAAGATGCAACTAAAATAAAAGATATGAGATATGTTAAAAGATTCAAAAGATAGAAATAGAAAAGGATATTCATACTGTTCTTATTCCCTCCAGGGAAAGGAACAGTTCACTCATACCTGCTTGTTCACCTGGTGGTGTGTGTCTGGGGGGCTTGATATCACACAACTGGTTGATTAAATCTTCATTAAATAATACTAATAGCAATACACTCATCCTGCTTTCCCCTACAATTCATGAGTGGTTCAGGGAGAGCTCATTATTTATTTAAAGTGGCAAGGACATTGTACCTTTTATTTATTTTTATATATATACTATTACAACCTGAAGTTGATGAAAAGAGTGATAGTGCTGTCCCCACTCTGAATTCCAGTCTTCAGCTGCTCTCAATGTACTTACAAGGGTACTACTTAAAAAGTTGTAAATTGGATAGGTTTCCTCTCAGCTTAGCTGTTTTTTTTAATTTCTAATCAGATTAGAAAGATACAAGCTCTTGCCAGTAACTTATGGCTCCACATAAATTATGAAATATTGTCCATGAGGTGACTTTAAAAACCAAATCATTAAAATTCACATTTTATACAGATTTATACTACACATTTAATAAAAATATAGTGCAATATTCAATAAAAATAAATACACAAAGATTAACACTATACAAATCCTCTAGAAAAGCCTTTTCCCCCCTTGTAAGGCGGTTAGCAGTCTGCTTCATAACCACAGGCAATGAATAATATACCTTTGGTTGTTTGACCATTTCACTATTAAACATACAGTACAACTAAAACCTATTTCTGGATGAGATGTTTGACATGAACCACAGCATTTTGTACACCAAAATATATGGCTTTTCTGTTATTCATCACTTTCATACTCTTCTTCTTCACCTATGGGGTAGGACTGGATGTTGTTCTGGGTATACATTTTTGTTTTCACAGGACAGTTGTGATCCATGAGTATTGCCTGAAAGGAAACAGAGTGTGAGTATTAGCATTTCTGCTTAGCATCCAGCTGAGTCTGGGGCTGATCCATCACACAGCCATCATGCTGCATGCACCATTCAGGGATTCACCTCTCCTCCCTGGAAGTAGAACCCAAATGGATTTCAATTAGAATAAATCAAGTCCATAGGTCTGTGTGAGGTGGAATCTGGGCCCTAAAGACATCACTAACAAATTTCTATTTGCCAGTATTTCAGCCCATGTATTATTGAAATAGAGCTACCTGCTCTCCAGTGACAGGAATTTACCCTTCCCATATTTAATCTCCATCTATTAAAAGCTGGATGAATGCTCAAGAGAAGTCCTACTGCCTGAAGCCAAGTCCCTGTTACTGCTTTTCTCCCCATCCCTCCCTTTTTGTGGAAGTCCAAAACAGAATAACTGGGCTCTGGCAGAAGTGGTGGTCCCATTACATTCTTTGGGATGAATTTTTCCTAGGAGTTTTGGAGCATTTGTATAGCAGATTTCATGCTGAATGTGATTAAAACCTGAACTTAATTAATTGTGCAAAGAGCACAATTTTAGAAGCCTCCTTTTGACTCTCTTCAAACGCAAAAGAAATGGCACATCAGTTCACTGCCATGAGCCACTTTGGGAACAGGAATTCCTTCGTACTTAAAGACATATTAGAGGTGGCAGACACTGGAAGGTGCTGGAGCCGAGGGGGAAGACCCTGTCTCTTCAGGGATTGCCATGTTACAAGTGAAACTCCATCAGTGACCAGGATAAAGTTTGCATAGCCAGCAAACTGCACCAGCTTTTTGTGTTGCTTTTCTTTCTCTTCCTCAGCCTTAGTCAATGTAAGAACACTAAAGCAAACTAAATCAGTACAGTAGGCAAAGGTCATGACAAGGGATTAACTGGAATCCCTGGGATTTTGTAGTCCAAACATGTGCAAAACAGAAGGTCTCTGGCCTCACATAAGCCACTAGTCCAGCAAGATTGAATCTTCCACCTTCTGTGCTCCTGCCCATAATAAAGTGTGAGCAGCATGTGCAGCAGGTGCTGTCCTTACCTTGCAGAGATGTAACGCTGCTTAATAAATGACCATGCAAAGTTACTGTTTCTTTTCACCAAAATACACAACTAACAACTATATTTTGGATGCAGGTCACTCTTGTTCAGCAAGTCTGCTAAAGGCTGTTAGTCACTGTGTCACTGAGGGGCTGTGAGGCCTAAGTCAAAATTTTAGGGATGCATCACAACACGTTCACCTGATCTGAGACTCATCCCTAAAGACCCACTGCAGGGTCTGGGCAAGGTGCTGATTTGGCCAAGAATCACTCTTCTGGCACACTATACAGTGGCTGGGCAGCACTGACTGCTCTGTAAAATTAAGGCATTGACAAACTTATATTAAAAAACAAAGAGAAGACCTGTGATACAGATTGAGTAAGAGAAGTCATTAAAGGCAGATGAACAGTTTGGACAAAGAAGAAGGAGGAAAAAATATGATGCAAAATAGACAGTAGAAGACAAGAGGAAAAAAATAGGTTGAGGCATACCAGGGAGTAAGTTTGGTCAATTGGTCAGTACAGTTCTATCTCTTCAATGAAAACAAAATTAATTCTATACTGACTCCACCAGAGAATATCCTATTGCAGAGGAACTGGGTCTGCTGCACCCTATTTCATGATAATCAAATTTGTGACTTTATAACATGTAACTAATAATAATCTGGTCTTTATACATCTTGGACATAAAAAGAAGGAAAGAAGATGCATGAGGGTGAAATACAGTGTGCTGGCCCCATTTTAAGGAAGATAGAAGCAAAGATGCAGAAATAGGTCATCATTTGTTTCACTGAAAAAAAATAAAACAAAGAAAGAAACCAAACTATGCTTACCATCTTCTCCTCTTTGGCAGGTGGACTTCGAAGGAAAAAGCACAGGGGAGAGAAGAGGATATCCACAATCCCTATAATTGTCATGAGCCATGGGAATCCAATGGCTTTTGCAATGGCACCACCAGCAGAGGGACCTTGTATGGATAAAAAGCCTTTTCTGGAGATTGCTCACACAAAATTTGCAGCAGTCACTTTAAAAACTAGTAATTTTATATACAAAATTCCCGCTTTACAAATTGATTTGAGGAACGTAAATACATGTTTTTAATTACAACATAAAATATTCCTGGCTCCATACTCAAGATTCATTGAAGAAATTAGAGATATTCCTAAGGGCATCTGTATCATTCACTCAAGGAGGCAGGGGGGCAGTGGGGAGCTATTCCCCTCACAGACAAGTAAGAGCACAGCTGTGGTATTAGTTTTAAATGTTCCAAGGACTCTTTCCTAGGGATATCCTATCTGTGTTCAGTGCCTGACAGCTTCAAGCCTCTCACATCTGATGAAGTGAGCACAGCATTGCAGCAGAGGAGGGGAACAGATGCCAAACACAATTCCCTCTGCTTTGTTTCCTGCAGGTAATAAGAACCTGTGCCCATAAAACCTGTGCATACCACTAGGATTCACACCTGGCATCATAGCAGATTCCCTTTTCTTGACTGTGCTTTACAGGCAGGAAAAGGCTGGACTTACCTATGGCAAAGCCCATGCAGAAGGCAACATCAGCTATTGCATACACGCTGCCATAGACTGACACGTGACGCAGGTCCACGAGGTAACCCATAATTGGCATCATGGAGGAGTCCACCATTCCTGCTCATGAGGGAAGAAAACATATTTCAGTAAAATACTCCCTTTCTTTTTAGTCCTTCTTTCAATGTCTTTGCCAACTATGTGCTAAGAAGGGATGAAAAGCAACTAAAACTATTCTTAACTAAGGAAAAGATTTTTACTTGCCAGGGGACAGGAGAGATGTGATCTTAGAGCACATCCAGCACTTTCCAGGAACTGTCCTTGCAAAAGCTCCCATCTCACATTAGGTGGAAGTTATTTGGTATGAACTTACACTTACCATAGGCCTAAAAGACTGCATTAGTCTCCAGTCAATCAAAACTATTTACAGTGTTTTTATCACATGTTTTGAGCCACACCTTCATTGCTTGCAAGAAGCAGCACAGACAGCTGACAAAACTGCTCAGATGCTGGGGATTTGTAGTTGTGCCTGTAACTTCCCTCCTAACTATGCATCCCCTGTGTGTGAAGATGCCCCTGAGTGTTTGCTGATCAGCCAAGAACTGAAAACCCAGCCCCAGTCTCCACTCCAGCTTGCCTGCATGGTCCAGCACAAGCACAGTTCACATACATTACTTGAAGAGTACGTGCTCATGGGCTTGGGAATTCCTACTCACTGCACAAAATTGTATACCTTTTTTTTCCTGTGGAAATGTCTATATAAATTCTTTTTCATGAAAAGGGAAAACCGTGGGGTTGGGGCAGTGCATGGCTTCATTTCTGGAAACAACATTTACATTTATGGACAGTTTGAAATACCTGTTTAGGTCAATACAGCAATTCTAGACCACTTGGGAATCCAGCTTGTCTAAAGCAGCCTGGTGCTCCCTAAGCACTGTACTTTAATCTTTCTTGCTCTACTTACCAGTTTGGGCCACTACTCAGGCTTCACTACTGTTGGATCAAAAGGCAACAAAACTAATTTTCCCTGTAACTTCATATAAAATCATTTTTACATAAACAACAGGTTGTAAGAAGTCACCGTAAGTTTTCTTACCAATGGCAAATCCAACTCCAAAAGTTGGTGCTATGAGCCCATAAATGTTTTTAGCAAATGGTACCTATAAAGGAAATTACAGGCAGTTAATTATGTCACACTGCACATGCTAATGAGGTTAGCTGCTTCTATGATAAATTCTCCAAGTAGTCTCCAAGGCACACTTTGTAGAGATGTGAGAATCTGGTCCTTGTTCTGAGCTGTCATTTCAGATGACTGTGCCATTAAGCCACTGACACACTTAATATTATCACCAAAAATAAATGGAGTGACAGCTCAAAACAGCAGCACCTTCTTTCCAGAGACACTTTACTTAAAATAAGTGAAGCACTGAAATTTGAAAGCTCTCAAAATTCTGATCTGGAACTTATTAGCTACACATTGTTTAGTAACATGTCATAAAGCAGAAACTTCAGCAAAATCTCATGGGAAAAGCACATATTTGAAGATGAACACACAAACATTCATATGGTTTAAAAGATACATGATGTTCTACTTACGCATAAAATACTTATTCCCACGATTAGCATCCCAAGCAAAGCACAGAGCCACCTATCAAAGAGGAAACATCACTCAGACATCACTGATAATGAGATATTAGAGCTGATCCTGAATGTTTCCAAGCCATGTCTGAAGTGCTGAGTTAAAAAACAAAAGTAGCAACGTGTTCAAAAAAGCAGTTTTGCTCTTGTAGAACAAACTCTAATAATTTCTGCTATCAATAAACTGCCCTGAGAAACGCTGGAAATGGTCCGTGTAGAGACTGGAAGATGATTAGTATTTTTAAATTAAGCATACCTTCCAATTTTGTGTGCAAGTATCCCAAACAGATTAGTCCCGATGAGATAAGAGACACTAGCTGGAAGAAAAGCAACACCTGAAAAATATGAATGAGATGTTTTATCAGCAAGGATTTTAGTGAAGTGTTAGAAGAAACTAATAAATCCCAGACGCTGTAATTTTGATCTGAGCACATCTAATAGAGCCTTTGTGCATAGCCCAAAAATCAAATATCCGGTTTGCTGCAGCCTTCTCTTGAAATCTAAGGACATCATCTGTGAAATGCAGGGGTGATGGGATGCCTTTGAAAAGAGTTTTTCAGCATCAGCTACAAGAACTGATATGGGAGAGGGGATGGAACAACAAAGAGCAAAAAGTTGATATCTAGCTGCAATAAGCTTTGGGATAGGTCAAGGAAAGCAATTCTTCCACAGTTGCATGTCTTATGAAGCATATGCTCAGCACATGCAGCCAGCCCAGAACAGTCAAGGGTGGGTGGATTCCCCCCTGGAAGAGGGGACAGCAGGGCTGCTTCTGTGGCTTTACAAGTGACAATTCTCCTCCAAGCCGGTGACTGCTGTGAGGCTTCCTGTTACAGGCAAGTTTGTAGTACTACAATATGGTCCGTGGTCAAGCAGAGGCTGAAGTCAAGCATGTATCATTAATGTGAGGATGAAAAATCTTAAAACATTTGTTTTGAAACTATTTAGCCAACATACTTTTATTTAAAAAAATAGTTATTGGTTTAAATTAAAAAATAGAATTGTCTGCAATGACTTGCAGATGAGGGAACCTGAGTAAATTCTTCCTAACCCTGATGGGAGGGCACCCAGACACTCCCATCCCCCTGATACATCCATTTGGAAAAGCATACTATTGGGACCAGCAATTTTTTTCTAGCCCTGAAGTTTTCACAGCAGTGGCCATATATGAAGTAGAAGCTGGTTGCACAGTGACCAGAAGCATCTCTGGTTTAAAAGCCAGTTGGAGTCTGTACTGGGGGATTCATCCTCTCCCTACACACAAGTGACAGGGCAGGACCCAGCCAGAGAGGAAACATCAAAGGAAGAAATGCTAATTGAGATCATGGTGTGCCATTGCCTTGGCTGCCTGGAGATCACCAGGGAGGATGATGCTGGTGTGTATGAGAGCAGGGACTGTCCTTGAGGAGGACAATGTCCCAGAGAGCAGGGGGACAGCGTGGCTGTGCCTAATGCCAGATCCTTGTGCACTGGTATTGAATGGCCTGTGTGTCCAGGAAGGAATAACACACAGCATTTTGTTCCTGTTAAGAAAAACCAATCCAGGAAATCTGACAAAACTAAGAAAGTCTGACAAATTAGTTCATGCTATGACAAGCCTTTCATTTGGTCACTGTTAAAGCAGGTAATTCAGATTTAGAAAGCAGCCATGACATTGCAGTACACAATCAAACCATTTCCTTCAAGTATATATGCTCTTCATCTTTTACCAAGGCAACATAGATTTTCTCATTTCCTGCCTATCCATCTTCCTTCCTATCTCTCTGATATTCATAAGAAAAAAATCAAGAGGTAATTTTTAGCACAGCAATATCCTGTGATTAAAATCCTCGTGAGTTACAGCATTCCTGCTGGGGGTACATTCCATTTTCACCTGTGTAACCACAGCTACCTCAGTACTGCTTGGAGCTATCTGGTTATACCAAATGATCACATAGAGCAGACCTGGACAGACGTAAATGGGAAATTATATGGCAAAGGCTTGTTGAATAAGGCTTGCAGATTGGTGTATAAGCTGTGGCATACTGAAGAAGGACTGTAGTTTTCTAAATAAGCTTTATGCACAGTAATATTAATTGGTCAAATCAAGGTTCTTTTTACCTTCTTCAGATCATGCTTCAAACAGTTGAATCTCCAATTGCATAAAATAATCATTTGCTTAAAATGCTGCAGTTCAAGATATAATTTAAGAGGCTTAAAAAATTTAATTAATGCTGTTAAATCAGATAAAGTGTAATGGAGTCAATTACTTATATTATTAAGGAATAGAATGAGTCTCAATTTAAAAGGGATATTTTCCTTCTAGGAACCCCTGTTCAATGAAGAGATCTGTAAACCTCATTTCTGTTACAGTAGTAATATGAAACTGGTGAGGGAGGTAGAGAAGCAATATTTATTTTTCCTTTGTAAGGTTCAAAATATGTAAATTTGTATGTTCAATTTGCTATATTAAAGGCTAGAAATCATTACCATGTTCAACAGTACAGCAGCACATTAGGAAGTGCACCTATGGCCAACCAAGATCTCAACTGCATCATTAAGAGCTAAGATTTGTCCTTTCTGTGTGGTGTAGGGACACTTACATTAATATAGAGATATCAATTGGATGCTAGCTGAACATCATTTTTATGAAGGATTTTTCTTTCAAATGTCATATACTGATATTAAAAAATACTTTTATGAAATTGCATAGCAGAACACACCATTAAATTTATCACCTGAATACAGGAAGACTGGGTATCCCCCACTTAAGAGGATTCACATTAATCTCTCACACACACATTTTGATACTCACTTGTCTTTAGTCCATTTTCTGATGTTTTTTCTCCCTGCTTTTCACCTCAAAGAGAGAGTAACTGCCCCAGCTTTACTCTCTAGTCTAACTTGATACATAGGACATGATCCCTGTTTGCCTGTGGATGCTGGTTTCCCGAGATTGTGTCCCTGTTACAGGCTGTAAGGAGGCCAAGTTGGGGCTCTCCCATTGCTTTCTGTTGAAAGGGATAACTAAGTAACCACTAAAAAGATGTCATATCTATCAAAGACAAGGGAAAGTGCTCCTCGTGGCCACAATTTAAGTGAAGTCTGTCCTTCTGCCACACGTTACCAGGAGCAGCCCGGATGGAGTGTGTGTTGGCACGAGCACGCTTTGCACCAAGCACAGAGCACCTGCTGCACATTTCTGTGGCTGCCTGTCCCTGGCAATTCAAACGAGAAACTGAGGATGAATTCCTCAAGATAAACCAAACAAACTGTTTTGCCCTGCAGGGCTGGCTCTGAGCTCTGGCTCGGTTTTGCAGCTGCCCCAGCCAACACTTGCTGCCAGATGTGCTGCTGGGATTCCCAACAGAGCTGGAACAGCCACACTGCCATGGCAGCCTGCACCCTCAGTGGGAGTGATGCCCCTTACTGCAGCCTCTAGTGCAATAACATCAACCCACTGTTTTTCTTACAGACCAGTGTTTGTAATTCTGCAGATATAACACTGACAATTTAGAGACTGTAAAAAGAAAAACCTTACCCCCTGAAGCACATAATTATTAACAGGATCAGAACTGAGATAAACATTAGGCAAAATATAGAGATGCAAATAATATGCTGTACTTTACCAAGCTGCCATTTTTTTGAGCACAAGGTCTCCATCATCCAGATAGGCAAAGCTGGTTCAAGCATAGCAATAGCCATGTTTGCAAAGCAGATTGATCCTTAGAGAAAGAAAGGGAGGGGCAAAAATAGTAATTATTTCTTTTGCTTATGAACAAAACATCATGCAAAGGACAGATGCTTTACCATAAAACATCACACTTTTTACAGTCCTATTCATTATGCATCAGATCTTGATTAATGTTAAATAGAACATAATGTAAAATCACTGAAGAATAACTTTCTATTTCTACTCTCCTAGAAATTCTACAATAAAGGTTAAGCTATTTCATAATGTGAAAGTTTACAGTGAGCTTGATGACATTTAGAAAGTTCATGAGGTCTGACTGTTGTACAAATAATTAGGTAAAACTACAATCTTCTGGTCTTTACCTGGTCCCTTGGGGCAATACCAGAGCCCTGTTTTATAAGAGCTACAGACTCTGACCCTATGCCTCTGTCATCTGAGAAATGATGCCTCCATCACATGATGAGATATGGAGGTCTTGATCCTAAGAATACCAAAAGAAAACCACAGTGATCTCTGTTCCCTACAAATGGGAGCTTTCTTTCCTGTAGCTAGCAGCACACACCAAAACATGGCTTTGGCTGAGCTTGCCCAGCCCTATGAATTTCAAATGCTTACAGATCTCTTTTGAATTTCTGGACCTTTAGTAACCCAGACATGAAGGATAACAATCAGTGGAAGTGCTGATTCAGCCTTGCCTGCCAGCTCAGCTCTGCCCTGTGCCACTGCCTGCAGATCCAGGCTCCAGTGGGTTTGTGTCATGCTCATCTAACCTCAGTGATGCTCTTCAGCTGTGGTGCAGGGATTATGAAACCCCACGGTATTTCTTCAGATTCAGGATGCCTTTCACACTTACTGAGAAGACCCTGAGGCAGTCAAAGATTAATGCAGGGCAAGGGGACATGTTCCCTCTACTAAACCCATAGAAAATGGCTTTTGGAAGTCAGTGCTAGAAGTGACAACTTCAAACTTCTGTTCCCATTTTTATTCCTAATATTTACAGTATCTGAAATCCGTGAAAATATTCTAGACTCTCACAGTCATTTACCATCTAAATTTTGCTTTAAAAAAAGTTGAATTTGTCTGAGGTCAGATAAATTATTTCTCTTGGAACAAGCTCCTCATCATAAGGTTCAAAACAAAATGAGCACTGATGTCATTCTTTGCTCAAACCTGTCAGAATATATTAGACTGCGTATCCACAATTCCTAAAATGAACTTGCTGACTAGCTGGCTCACTTCCTTCCTGGGGCAAGGAGCAACAGTTCAGCACTGCTTTGCCCTAAAGACAAAAGCCAACCTTTTTACTCGGGAGCAAAGTCCCACTAGCTTGTATGTAAGGAACCCAGGCAAACACCTTGGGGCTGCCCTCTTGTGAGCCAAAGTCAGCCATGCTCAAACAGCTTCCTTGATGCTGGAAAAACATTTCAGGCTGCACAAACTGCAGCCAGAGGAAGCAGGACCATTCTGACAGAGACGGCTTAAATAGCAAAGGTCCTATTCTACTCTTAAGTAGACTTGACACAGAAATGGGAAACAAGTGTGCTTGCACACATTTGTGGCACCTACTTCCCCTTAGGTCAGGAAGCATCATCAGAGCTCACAAAAAAAACAGGTATATGGTGAGAAAAGTATTTCAAATCCATAGAATGTAACACAAAGAACAAGTGAGGGCCTGAGCTGCTGCTCTGCAAACTCAGGGCAAAGTCCAATGAAGAGGATAACCAGGCAGCAGGCCTGGCCATAGGGGCTGTGATACAGAGTGAGTGACTGAGAGCTGTCTGCTGGGACAGTCAACTTTGCTAACTCACAGACAGCATGTGTTCATCAACATAAAAGGTCGTGCTTTCAGAAAGAAGGGAGAGGAACTCCAAGGCACCTTGTGCTAAGGACTAATATAGTGCTATAGATAAGCAAAATTGGTCAGAAAGTGCTTGTGTGTTGAGAATACAAACAATTATGACTGAAGTGTATGACACACACTGACGAGATTGAGCCTGAATTTATACCACGAAATTAGTGTACTTAAATCAAGATTGGAAGAAACACTGAACCTGTTAGCCCATTTGCAGTGTGCCCAGAATGTCCTTAGTGGTCAATAAGTCATCCCATTGGCAATGCAATCAGTTTTTTAATGAGATAGCTGCCTGAAAAGCCATTCAAAGCTTGTAATCACCCTGAGCAGTGCAAACCCAGTGGGACCTCTAACCTTCTCCTCTCTAATCACTCTATCTGAACACTCAACACAGTGTGAGACATCTACAGTTACAGCACCCTTGGGAAGTAGAAAACATTACCATGGCTTAGATATGGAGAACTTGACTGATTGCTCCAAGGTGTCAGAGCACAGAGCTTCCATTCCAACCAGCTCCTTACCCATCCTTCCCTGTTAGCATCAAGATCAGAAATTCCCCTCTTAGAAAATAAAGCAAAGTAAGCAACCAACTCCTTGGGGCAAGGGAGAACAAATGAAAGTTTTCAGACCCTTTTTAATGTAAATAAAACAGTGATGTCAGAACTGAAGCAATTCACATTTAAGCAGTGGATTCCTGGTCCATCAAGAAAGCTGCATTTGTACTGATGTGGACTTGTGAGCCAGATAGGCTGAATTTATAGTTGGTATTTGGGATTCAGCTCTGACAAAACCAAATTTGGTCATCAAGAGAAGAAGTCTGCTTCTTAATCACTTTGGAGCTCTGAGACTGCACAGAGCCTGAAACATCATTGAAACGGCTTCAGAGAACAGCTGAAGAAATTAAATACTATTTGCATGTGTTAAAATTTGGAACCAAGTCCATCCGTACTCTTAGCAGACATTGGACATAACCAAAACAGTGAGATTTGTGGTCCTTGGTACCAAGGCTAAGCTTGGCAGGAGTAGCTAAATCTTAGACAAGTAAAGTACCCCTTAAAATATGACCCATTTGTCATATTTTTGTGGTGTAAACCAAGTTCTGCTACAGACTAGATCTTGTCATGGACTGCATACAACTTCTATATCTGGAGATTGTTAGATGAGCCTCACCTTGCAGCACAAGACAAGTTACTGAATTAGATGAACAATGGAGCTGAACTCTTATGACAAGTACTGCCTTTGCTTCTCTTTTCTCTCAAACACTTTTCTTCTATGGAAAGATCTTGTAATTTTCCAAGAATGTGTTAAGCAAAAGTGTTTGTATTACTTTAGTCACAGCCTGACCAAGTCTCATAGAGTTAAGATTATGATAATTCCCTAAGATCACCAAGAAACAAAGAACTTCAAGGAATTCCTGGAAGAAATTCTTTGTTGAACAAGCAAGTTAGGAACAAGAAACAAAACTACGAAAATAACTATCTGCCTCCAGGTACTTTATCAACATTACAAAGGGCCAGGCTTAATTACAGACTTCAGAATAAACATTCAACAAAATGCAATGCAAAAGGACAAACTTCTCTTGAGACAGCAAGACTTATTAGACAAATGATACATGTAATACCAAATTACATTCACCATTCAACCTTTTCTGAAATACAATCCACCTTGAGAGACCAAACTCACTCCCTTTTCAAACAGAAACAAAGTTCACTGTTATTCCCTGTGCCTGCCTGTGATAGCTGGCAATCCCTCCTTCTCAAAGCCTGGCCCTAGTCATTTGCCTCACAGAAAGATTCCTGGCCACACCTCATTGCCTCAGCAAGCACCTGCAAGTCAATAGTGTCCTCTCAGTTGGAAAGACACATTTCTTTCAAACTTTTTGCCTATTGTCTTCCTACCAGTACATTCGTCCTGTATTACCAACGGGCACTTTGAGCTTTATGGAAATGAAACCAGCAAATGACAATACTGTTAAAGCAGCTCAGCCCAAGGCGTGCCAGGAAGCCAGGAATAGTTATACCAATGGCTGGTTGAAAGAAAAACAAAAGGGATGTGGTACCTGCTGCAATAATGATATAGGGGTCCTTCAAAAGTGTCAGTAACGGTGTCCCCTTCTGACTCTGTGAAACAAAGGCTTGGGATTAGGAAAGGCAAAGTGTCACCATTGCCTGCAGTGTTTTACCCAAATACTTACTTCTGCCTGTGTTCTGGATGGCTGCAGAACAAGTAACTGAACAGCTGCAAGAAGAAATCCATATTGTAACATTCCTCCAAGAAGGGGGATGGACGGTGGGAATATGGAGGGGATGTGCTACAAGGTGATACTGACTTTTCATATCTACTGACCTCCATCTAACAGAGCCAGTGCTGCCAGCACCAGGAAAGGAGAACTCTTCCCCACAAATTCATACATGACACTTCCAAAGGGTGGGCCCACTGCAGGGAAAAGAAAGGACACAGTCGTGAAGCCATACCTCTCCCTCTGAACAAACATCTCCTGCAAGTGTTTCGGCATCCTGTTATTGCCACACAGCAACATAAAAGTTCAGTTTAAAATTTCCCCCAGAGTTCATGGATCCTGACAATAACCATATTCTTCACTCCCCAAAACACCCTTCCATGTGAACAAAACCCAAGTGTCTCAGAGATCACCAGTACATGCTTTGGGATGGCTGAGGGGTGGTTCCTCTTGCCAGCAGAGCCTCCAACTCACTGACCTAATACTCCCATGGCAAGGCCTCCTAGTGCAATTCCCATTGCGTTGCCTCTCTCTTCATCATCTGTATATACAGTGGCAAGCAAACCCATCCCTACAATTAAAAAAGAAAAAAAAAAGCACAACACAAAATTAGGCATCTGTGTAATTCAGTTTGTGGTCTAAACAATATACAGAAACAACAAGAAGCATTTTTGTACATACATATGCATATATAAATATGTATAGTTCCTCCTCATGCAATTAACTTTGAAGCAAAAAGGAGTTTGGCAATATTCATGATTTCCAAGACCATGTTCTATACTGCAGTATTAGTCAGGTAATATATTGATGTCCTTATTTGTTATATTCTTTGTCCCCGTCTTTGTCACAAAGCTTTTAGATGATGTTTTCAACTAGCAGAAACAAACCTTTTGATAAGTACTCACCATCATTTATTTATACTCTGGGTGCACGACACAAAGGTCTGATGACCACTCAGCTGTAAATGTGATGATCAGTGCTACCTGTGTTCTGGGCATGAGGTATTGTGCAGAGCTTATTACTTTACTTGTAAATGAATATTTCAAGTTCAGCATCCAAAATTAAAGAATTCTTTTGACCTTTATCTTCACATACTTCACTTATGTATTTGATTATGAACCCTCATTTCACAAAAGGAAACACGAAGCCTAATTCATTTGTTTTTGTGAAACACTCAGACTTTACAGGTTTAAATGCTGCAGAAGAGTCCTCATAGAAATTAATAATTCTGTTTTCAAATCAAGATTTACGTAGGACTCACTAAATAAGGTCGACAGCTACACAGAAAAAGAAAACAAAACATTGCATGATTGATCATTAAGTGGTAATACCATCCATCATGAGCATCAAAGGAGCAGAGGTCCTGTGTGGATTATTATCATGCTTATTGAAAATTGTGGATGACATCAAATTGTTTGCATGAACAGCTGGAGGGCTAGTTAGAGAAAGGTATCAGAATTCATAATGAATGTGAGATTTGGGGAAATATTCTGGGAAACAAAACTAGGGGACAATACCAAGAAGATAACAGAGTTTTACACAGGAGTATGAGTGATTATACACGCAAAGGCAGGGGAATAAATGACTGTTTGGCAGCAATAGTACACAAAACTTCCTTTGCCTGTAAGTTATGTGAAGTGACCCTCCCTATGGAGAGGGCTGGGTCTGGTTCTGGTACAGCACAGGAAGGAAGGTGGGGGAGCCCTTAGACTGTCCAGAGAATGGCACAGAGGGTAAGCATGAAAAATATCTGTGAGGGACAACTGCAGGACTTCCAATTTAAAACCAGACAGGAGAACACTGATGTGAGATGTGATAACAGCCTTGGATATGAAAGAGAGCCAGAAAGATAAAGAAAACAAACTGTTCTTTGTGTTCTCTAAAGTATGGGAAGCAGAAATAGGCTCACGTGACAGTAAGGAACCTTCAGATGAGACATCAGAAAAAAACCTCTTGACCGTAAAGGTACTTAAGCACAAAGCCAGATGCTGAGGGCATTTCTGGAGGCTTTTGAGATGATGCCTGTCAAGTGTGCATGAAAAATGACAGACACTAAGCTGATCCTGCCTTCAGGAAGGGGTAGACTAGCTGGTCTTTTGGCCTTTTCTGCTCTATTTTGTAGATTGTCTGGGGAAAAAAGTCATGTATTCACCTAAGAGCCTTTCCCTCAAGGTGAATACTTGCACAGAGACTGAGCTGAACAATAATTGGGCATGCCTTCCTTTTGAAAAGCTTAACTTGTAACCTTAACTGATGGATTTTCTTGTCTCTACCCCTTCTGCTTGTCTTTGTCTTCTCCATCCCTGGATCCTCATAAAACTTCCTGCCTTCTCCCTCAGACACATCCCCACTCCTTCACTACTTATCCAGGTTTAAATCTCTCTGCTTAACTACTGCTTGTTGTGCAGCTTCAGATTAGTCTTAAGCATAAGGTGCTCCTTGCTCCCAGCTCAAATGCTCAGTCTGGAATGTTATATCACCCCAGCTTCCCCAAACAGCACTTCCCACATGTGAGCTGGAGCAAAATCCCTGCAAAAGGAACCCAGTGGCTGAATTCCTGTTGTGCTTCTACAGAGTTTTGTGAGCCCTGCTTATAAGCTAGTTGGAGTTGGAAGAGGGAATTTTCCTGTGTAAAGCATAAGACACACTGACTCAACACTATAATTCACCTCCCTTCCCAAGCCAAATTTCTATTTCTACTGCCACCACAGGGAATTTTTCCAAGACTGAAATATTAAACATGAACAAAACATATTTTCTCCAGTCTCAATCCCAAAAATGGTTAAGTAATTTGGGCTGAAACCCCATACTCTGTTTCACTTACTCATTTAAAAATTAAAAGCTTGTATTGGAAATGTGGTATAGGTAAACTGAGTCCAAACTGGCAGCCAGCATGGTAAGTCCTTTAAAAGAACATTTTAAAACAGAAATTTCAGTAACAGAGCTACTGTTGCAGCTGCAGTAAGTACCAGCATAAGTTCCCAATGACCTTTAAAATGGCTAAAAATGAATTTAAAATGTTGAAGACACAGGTGCAGGAATTCCAGAGAGAGTGCAGTTCATTTAGTGCTCTACCTTCCCACAACTCAAATACCAAGGAAATCTGAAAAGACATTTGCTTTGGAGCTACTTTATATGAGGGACAGGAAAAAAAACCATGAAATTGATTTAATTGAATATTTTTGTATTAATTATTGAAAGTGCAGACAAAATACAATTCAGAAAAAGACTGAAAGTGGTCTGTACTTTGCTCTATCCACTCTTCACTTACCTGCCACCGAAGAACAGGAGGAACCCACTCCTTGAAGGGACCTGGCAATAAACAGTAATGCATAGCTTCCAGAGAAGGCAAACACTACAGGGGGGGGAAAAAAAAGGTAATTTTTTTAAATTAGGTTAACTCTAACTTGGTTAAAAAGTTAAGAGTTCTTGAAACTATCACAAAAACTTCCTACAATTTAGTCAAGTGTTTACAATGACTTGTGCCACTTTCAATGCTAACTGCATTATTTTCTCTTATTGCATTTAGATGTGTCAGTGTTGAATTGCTGTCAGGTGTCTAAGCCTCCAGGTAAGGCAGAATGCAAGCGCCCAAGCAGTTTTAACTAATTACTTAGGATTTGATTACATCCTGCTCTGATTCAGCTGCACACAGAAGGAGTAATAAGACCTTTCTTTCCAGCCTTACCTCTCCATGCTGCTTCATTTAAGGCTGCCTACTCTGGAGCTCCAGGCATTCCAGGAAAGCAGGATGTAACCCACACGCACCTGAATGCACTGATGTTTCTTCCAAGAAGTGAGTGGGTGGAGAGCGATTTCCCCTGGTTCTGGCAGTGCCACACCAGATATGTGCAGCACAGCTGGCTGAAGGTGCAGGGAAGCCAAATTCACTCATTTAAGGGCTGTAGCAAGTTTGTGGTCCTCCCAACAGCAGACAACCAGAGAAATTTCACCAGAGGAAGTGCCACTCTATCTCTCCCCAAGAGATTTAGCCCCAGGCTCCACTCTCAGCCACTACCTGCCTTTTGGGACAAAGTGTCTGGATGCTGCTCTCATCAGTGTTTCCACAACACTGGAAAATAGAAGCATCACAGCAACTCAGCCACAGCTCTGCTTGTAGAGCCCATGTCATGGTCAGTGTCATTAACTCTACTGCGTTTTTAAAACTTTTTTTCAACTCCCATCTGTTGACCACCTAAGGAATTTTGCCAGGCAGGTTATAGCTGCAGGAAGCTGTTATGCACCAACTAAACACACAATTCAGGTGCATTTCTCCCTGCTGTCCTGTGGGATTCTGCCTCTTGGGCTTTTCATTAGGTCTTACAAAAACTCCGACTGTGTGGATAGAAAAAAATCAAGAAAAATAAAGGAAGAAAGGATATCAGCAGATCAATAGTCTCTGCAATGAACTAGGATTGCTGCTCTGATCTACATCCTAACAAAATTGTATCTAACAATACAGCATTGTCAGTGACGATAAAAACAGGTCATCTTCAGTCCCCTTGATGATATAGTTTTAAGATCATAGAATCACACAATGGTTAGGCTTGGAAGGGACCTTAAAGATCATCTTATTCCAACCCCCCTGACACGGGCAGGGACACCTTTCACTATCCCAGGTTGCTCAAAGCCCCATCCAACCCGGCCTTGAACAATTCCAGGGATGGGGCAGCCACAGCTTCTCTGGGCAACGTGTCATTAGTCCTTCTCTTATGTACAGTGGACATGGAAAACTGCTTGTTCCCTTGCTTTTTATCATAGACTCTAATACATCTTATATCTGCCTTCTGAGGCAAAACCGCTCTCACAGGCTTCTAATGATCCTTGACGTTCTCTGTACTCTTTCTGTCTGGGCCACAGCTTTAAATGCCAGGTCAAAACCAAACATAAAACAGCAGCTGAAGCCTTATCAATGCCATTAGAGCAGACAAATTATCTCAGCTGACTTGCAGGCTGTGCTCCTGTTTGCACATCCCACAGTGATGTTTAGCAACACTGTGATACTGTTGACTCATGTTCTCCTCATGAGCCGCCGCAGCCTCACGATCTTTCTGATAAGCCCCTATGATATCCAGTTGTTAAGGACCTTGCAAGGCAGCTCTCCCATGGCTGTCTGTTTAAAACTGTCTGAGCATCGCTCCAGATTACAAGAACCTGAAAGATTCAGCTAAGGAAGAGACCTGCTGGGGTGGGATGGAAGGTCATGATTCCTTAGAGCATGTTCATAACAGTGCAGGTGATCAATCTCATGAGTACCCACCATCCACATTTCCCTTAAACTTTCCTTGGAAATCAGAATCTATACCACAACAAGAATGACTACTAGTGGTAATTATTATGGATCATTTATTTAAAAGTTGAGTCTGGGCCAGACCAAGTCAGAGGTGGACACTTACTGATTGTCGACACAAACATGATGCAGAAGCCAGCAAACAGTGGGATCTGGTAGCCTATTCTGGAAAACAAAATGAATATTCATATTTCTGAGGTTGTCCCACTAAGGTTTTGAGTTAGACTTACTCACATGAGTTCACACATGGCAAAAACCCAACCTGTAGTTCCTTGGTAAGCTTTGAACTACTTATTATGGACCACATCAACGTATTTGTCCGTGTTACCACTGCCTTTTCATCTGGCACAGCAGACCTTGTATCTGAAATCCTGGGAAGAAATTCTTCTCATTAGACTCTGATTGCCCTGTTCTCAATCTGCCTTAATTGTTCTCAATAAAACCCCCGCAGGCCTCCACGAGGTTGCCAAAGACATGCTGAGGGAAGATTTGCCCGAGCATGCTGAATTTTGAAATATCCCAGTCATGTTTCAATGCTCATCTGTTTCCATCCTCATGAGACAATGACCATAATGAGACACAGTCAAGCCAATGGCTTTTTTACTGGAAGAACTTGTCATCAGCTTTTCTGGGAGTTCTGCCTCAGCCAGGAGCACTGGAAGAGCCCCAAAGAGCCTGAGCATAATACTTTTGCTTTCCATAGGTTTATGAGTAAAAATGGAGCTGATCAAAGCTTTCTTCATCAGCCCACTTTTTCATTAGTACTCTAAACAGCCTGTAGAAATGCCTGGTTGCTCTAAGTATTTTCAAGTTTCCAGGAAATAATTTTCTGGCTGGAAAACAAATACATTTTTTGAACAGCTAAAACTGAAATTTCAATTAAAAACATCACAATATGTTGTTTTTTATGCCATTAAAAATCTACCCTACAGTCAAAACCTAGTTATCCCTGAAGACAGTCTGTATATTCTATTCAGCACACTCTGTTCATGGCTTTTGTTTTTTTGTAGAACCGTCCATCTCAAATGTATTTGACAAGACATTATTTAATGGCCTATTTCTTCAACAATGGATGATGCTTTTCAAAGGAGTACTTCCAAAAGATTTCAACTTCCAGTGATTTGACAGTATTGGGCATTTATATTGGCAGCATTGGCTGAAATGGGTGAATCAAATAATGGAAGAGTCTATAATAGGCCTTTTAATAATAGGAGTCATGACATAGGCAAACCAAAATAATTATTCTGAGCTTTGGGTTTTTTCTTAATATTTTTATACAACTAAGGAATCTGGACAACAAAAAACTCTCTGAAGTGCAGAATTCAATGTTGACTGTTTGTCTCATTGTAACATTTGTGTGAGTTTTGTGAATGAAAGAAAACTAGCAAGCATATTTTGACATGCCAAGGAAAACTCTGATGAAGAACAATTTTGCCTTAAATATCAACATGACACTAAATACAACAAAAACATGGTGTACATATTCTTCTAGTTGAGATGTGTAAGTGGATGTTGTAAATATCCAGCAGGGACTACTTACTCATGTGGTACTTAACTGGACTGGTACCTCTAAAGCAACTTAAATCCAAAGCACAAAATTGCTCCGTGGCCTTATTATAATAATTTTAATCTCTCATCACCTTGATACATGGCATATAAGAGAACAACACTACCCTTTTTTGCCTGTTTTATTTAAAGTGAATTATTTTTTAAGCCTGTCTCTTCTCTTGCTGTGTGTGTAGTAGGTATCACGCAATGAGATGTTGGTCTCCACGCGTTTCTCTGTACACGAGGAAATAAAAAATTACTTGTTGCCAACTTCTTGCCTTCCTTGGAGCTGAATTGAGCACTTCCCTTCCCAGTGGGCCCAGGGAAAACAGGCCACAGAGGGTTTGACCTCAAAGGCTTTTGAGTTTTTTCAATTAAAGGATGCACTGGTATGGGAATATATAAAAAACCCCAAAACATCAAACCCTGCAGGTATGGACACTGCTGGTATTGAACATCTTTCTCTGTGGTATGAAAGCAGAAAGTGAACGTTCTTATGCCTTCTCCCACTCCAAGTTAAAGTAGGGTTGTGTCTGCTAAGGCCATCCCAGAGGTATCTAGGATGGACACTGTGGGGGAGAAACCTGCTTTCAGTACAGAAATCAAGCAATTTCTAGACTTGACATAGTGCCCATGAGATGGCAATTTGTTCCTGCTACAAGTACACTGAATTAAAATTCAGTTATTTGCAAGAAGAGAAATGCCATCCAAATTGGCTCCCACGTTCATGTTTCCATCACTACATCAGAGACATGGGCTGTAAGATCTTCCATAAACATCAATGAGCTAAACACAGAGGAAGTGCTGTCATACATCGAAATGACACTCTATCGAGATAGAGGAGATGTCAAATCTTCCCATAGGCTTCCTACACTTGGGAAATTTCTGGTGGTTGAAGACAGAGGGAAAACCAGCATTTTGGAAGCCACTTTTACTACTCAGTGAAATACTGTTCAGGCATCGTTCTTTTTGCAGTCACAGATATTATTCTTCCTTTACTTTGGGATAAACAGCAAGGTGTGAAGTGATATATAGCAGAGGGTGACAAGGGCAGAACTGGAGTAGAACTCAATCCTGCTCTTGCTACCCAACACACCATGATGCTTTATCATACACACCAAGGTATGTGTGATGTATGTACCTTTTCCTCCAAAGAGAAATAAATAATTTCAGAACTAGACTCTGTTTGGGCATAGAGTAATTTCAAACAAAGTCTGCATTGCCAGTGATCCATCATACAACATAATGCAAAGGTTTACAGGCCAGCACAGGACATGCATTTGAGATGAGTTAAACAAGTCATTATAACCCTTAGGAAAGAAAAATGGCCTGAAGCTTCACCCACAATGTGGAGATGTACAACTCTGGAGTGCTGCCTCTGCATGGGATTGCTGAAACTCTAGAAATCACGGCTGCTCTTGCTCAGGGGACAGTCTTACATCTAGCTGATGTTTAATTAGATATGCAGATTGTCCTTTCCACATAATCTTGGCAAACCTTGCCTTTTAGGAAACCCTGTCTCCTGAAATAGCAGCAAAAATTAGTTGCCAGTCATGTTACCACAAATGTCTAATTTGCAGCTGCATTCCCCCATCTCTTCTATAGATACTGGAGAGCACAGACCAGGAGTTTTTGTTGAACAACTACACTACACAATGTAAATAATCACAAAAAAGAGAGGCACCCCCTCTAACAGCCAACTAGTCAGTGACTTTGTGCCTTGGTCCTGGGCCATTCCTGTTCTTGCCATGTGAAACCTGTGACTATGCAGTTTTCTCTTTCTTGGCTATGACATGATATGCTCCATCACAGTTACCTCTGCATTTTGTTCCTCTGCACATGTGCAACCCAAAGGAATATTACAGCCTGTCTTCCTTCTTTCTTCTTGTTACCATGCACAAGCATGTAATTTTTCTCGGGCACTTCTTTCAAAACCCTCCAAGTGATTCTGAAGCAGAGGACTGCATGTTTCACCACAGGTACCTGCAGCTGAAAATACTTCTTACAAATATTTCTGGTCTCTGAAAAAGGCTGAGTCATTAGTTGAAGGAGAGAAAGGAAAGGCTGCCACTGATGGGGAATGCCCAATGAACTCCGTTTCAATCCCACATTGCAAGACTGTTAGGAAGTGATTTATACCCATAAGAGAACAGGTTGGTGGTTCTGTGCAACACTTAAACAAAGGTTACACTGACCAGGTGAGAAGCCATGGGTTATTAGAGCCTAATTATCCATTACAGTGCTGCAAATCCACTGATTTCAACCTCGTCACACAGCTCCATGGGTGCATGTGAGCACCCCTTGCTAGGTCTGTCCTGGCTGGCACTCTGGTTGTCTTCTTCACTGGCAGTGAAGACTGGGGAGGATGTATGGCAAGGAGAGTATGTTCCTCGAGGTTGTGAGCCAGTAAACCACTAAACATGTATGAAGGTAAGGAAGAAGGTGTGGGAGGGACGCCTTTCACTAGACCATGTTGCTCAGAGGCCCATCCAACCTGGCCGTGAACACTTCCAGGGATGGGACATCCACAGCTTCCCTGGGCAGCCTGTGCCAGTACAGTGAGTTAAATAAGTTAGTTCTATAGCACACAGCCACCTTTTGCCCACTCTCTTCACTGGACAGGATTAGGCAGAGCCTTCAATCTCCCCCTGCCAGTGCATCCTCCTCACAAAGTGCCCTGTGTCAAGTGTTGTGCTCTATGTATAGTTTCCTACAAATTTCGCTAGAAGTTAAAACAAAATGTGTATCTGAGCTACAAAATCTTATCAGCTCTGCCCTGAAACTGTGCCACGGTGGGAAATGTGTTGCTGACATCCTATGGCAAAGCTATAACCAAGAGTTTGCTTTGGTAAAACTTTTTTAGGCCAAGGGGAACTTGTATTGTTTCAGGAATTGCAAACTAGTTCACCGAGACAGGAGCGTGTTTTGTCTGGTATCCCATGGAAAGAGCTGGACTTTAAATAAGAAATAACTTCTGCAGAACATATTCCTTGAATTAAATCAATTTTGGCCTTTTTTTTTTTAAATCTATACCTTCAGTAATTATAAAAGAAGGGGAAAACAGCCCCCCAAAAATTCAAAAAATCTAAAATATAGTAATTTTTGGCACAGACTGGAACATCCTGCTGTATGCTGTACGAACTCTAGCACTCAAAGCCAGTGCCTGGTAAAAGCCAGTAACTCCATACTTGATTAAAATTCTAAACCACTCTTGAACAGCTGTATTTGCCTGAAAAATAAAAATCACTGTACACAGTGTGCTACCTATTTTGAAAAGAAAATTACTGGGTATCTTAAGAAACTGTGCACACTGATCTTGAAAAAAGCAACCAATTCACCGTTAGCTGTAATAATCTGCTGAAATTTTGTAGAAGTAATAACAGCAATAACAATTATCACCAAACAGCTTATCAGTGGTAAGGAAGAGTCTTGTTAATGCTGACTCAGATATTTTCTTTTTAATTTATAGCAATCACAATTTTTAGCTGATCATATACATTGTTATTAGAAAATGTCAATTTAAAGGGGAGAGAGCGGGCAATAACTTCTACAGTTAATTGATAAATGTGTATTTCCCACTAAACATTCCTCAGAACAAAGGCAGATACAGGTGCCAAGATACAAATAGCACGTGACATAAAACTCGTGAACCCTACATCTAATTTAGGGTCACTTTGCTAGTAAGGCACTCATTTCTGGTATATGAGAGAAGAGTTTTTCACACACCAGGAGGACGTGCTCCTTGTTTTTAATTCTCACACACACTGGGCATCTGAGCTTGCAAACCTGCCCCTGTGACTGCAGCCACACACCCTGCCCAGGGCAAAAGCCTATAGGACATTTCCAGGAGGAAGCCTCAGCTCACAGCACTAAAGTTCATGCTGGTATCTTGTCAACCCTGGTCCTAAAAGCAAAGAAAGATGCTACAAGAACATCTACTGTGTCACTGCCACAACTAAGGATGTATCACACATTCCCCAGCTGGCTCCAGTGGAATGGTGTTACCACATGCCTTTTCTCCTGGTTTGGCAGGTTGTGGAAATGATGATGCTAACAGAAAAAAAAAAGGAAATATCAATAGGGCAATGATTTAGACAGTTAGGAAAATCTAGAAGCATAGCTAAAGAACTATTATGAAAATATTATTTGATGTTGTATTACTTTACCTGCAGAGGATCTCTAATATCCCCACTAAACAATACAGAAAACCCAGGTAAGAAAAAGAGGTTTTCTTCCTGAACTTGCAGCAGTATTTGTAGGAAAGTTATTTTGTGGTGGCACACACATCTGTGTAGGTGATATGTACTGGAGACAAGGGGAAATGAAAATTCTCATTTAAAGCTCTTGTCCCATGGATTGAATACAGGTTTTGAATACATAACAATGTGAATCCAAATGCTGCTTAGGCCTCAACTGGATATTCTTTAATCCAATTGAAATAAAACACAGCCCATATACATGCATACACACATGTATATATAAGCTGTAAAATCTAAGAAAGGTAGTTGTGGCTTCAAAATCTGAAATATCTAGCATTAGAGTGTGTTGGTTGATTTGAGTATAATCACATATGATTGGCATTGGCTGCTTAAAGAAAAGTGTTTTAGGAGGACAAATTTCTGCTTTGTATCATTTTCTGAAAGGAACAATTCTTCTCTTCAATAAGAAATATGGAAATTAGTGACCTGACTAAATACAATTTGGAGTTTGGTCCCATAGTCTGTTTGGGAGGACTACAGCTAATTCTGTGGGGAAGAGTGGCACAAAATGCTAACAATAAAATAAAATTAATTATGAATATAAAAATATAAATTAAAAATACTTTGTAATCTTCATGTAAACACCATCAGCACTTGGATTTGGAGATGGGGTGGCAGATCATTGATATTGCTGCTTATATTCTTGATCCTGGCTCAAATAAATTTCCTATGAAGTACCATTTAAATATATTTCTTTCAAGACATCATATATATGTAAGAATTTAGAGAACAGTTTGAGGGCTGGGCTAGATCATGTACTGATGGAAGTGTGGGATCCACTGGACATGGTGAAGAACATGATATCAGGAAAGTTTGACACTTCTTCATTTGTCACTGAAGTCCACACCAATTTCCCACTGATTCTTACCTCAGATAACTCTAAACTCTCACACCAAATCACACCAAGAGCTGCAGATCTCAGTGACAGCAAGGGAGGGATCTGAACCCTGCCTACAGTTTCAGTATCATCTTTGCCTATGTAGGTGTGACAGGTATATGGTTGGGTCACAGTGCTTTGTAAATACTACACCATACATACTTTTGGACTCCTGTAACTGTATTGAAGATATTTCAACACTATTTCAGCAAAAGTTGCTATCAGAACCCAAGGTTTCAAGAGCTGGAGGAAAAGTGTGTGATACTGATGGCTGATGTGCAGCTTAACGATTTATTTGGGAAAGGATCTAAGTGTTTAGAAATGTTCACCAAATATATGCCACTACAATATTCCTCCAGATAAAGTGAGAAGGCAGAGCCAAAAGAGGATTAAGAATACTTTGTCTGAAACACTGGTCTGGACTAAAACATCAATATAAAATCCTGACTGGGAGTGTAGCAGAAATAACATACCTGTTTGTCAGTGGCCCTATGAAGGGGTTGGTCATGAGCTGCACTGTTGCTTTTGAAGCAAACAAGAGACCAACTCGAACATTTTCATTCAGCAGCTCCTTATCATCCCTAGGGCAATCAGATGGGGAAGGAGTCACATTTACTATCATTTGTTCTGTCTGAGTATGATGCAACTCTCTGGGTTGTGTCTTATCAGATTCGTTTCCAGTAACCATCGTTGAATTGTCATAGTAGGAGAAGATGCTCTGAAAACTGTCCATCGTTGCTGAGAGCAGGTTGGGCTTGGTAGTCTGGATTTCTGTGGCATTTTTCTCATGTTCGATGCTGTAAAGGTAACTGGGAATTATTGGCACTGGAAAAACAAATAGAACATATTGGCATCTTACTGTAAGGCTGTTTGTGAATGGAATCACCAAATTTTTTTGCTTGCTTTGTCATTGATTAGGAAATACAAGGCTTTTCTACAGAACTGAAAGAGAAGTTTGGGAAAAATTACACCCATAACTCAGAAGTCTACTTTAAAACAAGAAGTTCTCTTATATTTTCATAAACTTTCTATACAGACATCATTATACAAAGTATAAGAAGTATCAGAATCCATATCTGAAGTCTCTTTGTTGCACAAGACTGCACAGATCATTTTATTAGATTGTGAAAACATGAATAATGAGAAGAATATTGGAACTGATATTAAACCAAAATATAAAAAATATAATAAAACACATTTCTTAAATAAATCACAAAAATATTGATAAGTAACAGTCATAAGAAGGAAAAGAACAATGACCCTCCTATATTAAGTAATCAGAACTAATGTGTTGATATTTGCATATCTCATTATTTTTTAATAGCTTGCAATGAAAAGATCATTCAGAAGAAAGATCATATGCTTTATGATCTTAGATGCAATTTAATTCTATTAATATGTATCTCAGAAATTGGCATTTCAGAATTTGCAAAAGCAGATGTCAGCTTCATTTAGTTTAACACTAGTGACAGAATCATCCCTTCCCATCTTGCATCCCTTCCTCAAAAAGCTCACCCTCCCAAGTCTGAAATCTACAACCATTTCTAGGGCTTCTAGCATACACATTCCTAAACAAGTAATTAATTAGTAATAAATTGTTTAAAATAAAGTATATTAATGTAGGGAAAAATCTAAAATCAACTCGCAAAAAATAGATATGTTTTCAGCTACACTGTGGCATCAGCTTTTAAGCTGAAGCCCCCAAAGAAATTCAGGAGTCTGCTCCAGAAGCTGACTCTGAAGCATCATCTGAGAGCTGGCTCTGCACTGACCAAGTCACTTCCAAGAGAAGTACAGGCATTTGTGTGTGTGTGTGTGTCTGTGTGTCTGTGTGTGTGTGTGTGTGTGTGTGTGTGTGTGTGTGTGTGTGTGTGTGTGTGTGCGCACCCATGAGCCACTAGTTTCTCTGAACCCTTTTCTCTAAATTCATATAAACATTTGAATATGAGAGCTTACAAAACGACCAGTGAAAAATGTTCAATTGTTTTATTTGAGTAGATTCCTGAACCTTGACACTATGTCACTGAAGCCAGTAAAAGTTGCATCTTTGACTTTGACCAAAACTTGGATTATCTTATTAAACTATTTCATAGAAGTGCTTTTCTTAAAACCCAGTTAGATAGCTTTCTTATTAACCTATATCATAGTAAGGCCAGTGTGAGGGAAAGAGGGACTATCACAAGGAAACAGGCATCTCCAATGTTATCTAGCCTGTTGTTTCAGTTGCATGACCACAGGAGAAAAAACGATGATGAGCTAAAAATACTGTTATCTGTCATTCTGTGAAGTATTAGCGGTTTTTAGTAGGGGAAAGAAGGGAGGGAGAAAAAAAGAGGGTTATGAAAACCTTTTTATGCCATTCCTTATCCTTCAATTAACATGGAAATAAAGGGGGACTTTGATGTCCACAGTAGTGTGTTTGCAATGCCAAGAATATAATTCGTCTTAAAAAAAGAAAAAAAAAAAAAAGAGAGAGAGAGAAAGAAATCAGTGCCTGAAAATGTTGGGTTTAACAGCATTAATCAGGCATTCAGGGAGTACATCTGTCAGTGGAGATTATTTCAGGCATAAATCGGGAAAGGAAAACAAACCCAAGCCCCTTCCACCTACCGACCACGGTCAGCAGCATGTTGTCCAGGAGCAGCGCGATGAAGACGATGAGCAGGATGAGTTTGCGGGACTGGCGGCTCTCCCGCAGCCAGCGGAGCAGCCCCAGCTCGCCCCAAGCCATGGTCCGGCTCTGGCTGCGGACACACAGAGGCCGTCGGGGGCCGCCGGGGCCGGGGGGGACACGGGCGGCAGCTCCGCGTCCTGCGGCCCCGCTCCCGCAGCGCTCCCGCAGCTCGTCCCCGTCCGGGCGCTCGCTGCCGGCCGGCAGGGCAGGAGCGGGGAGGAGGAGGAAGGAGAGCAGGGGGAGGGCGAGGAGGCGGCACCTCAGGTCCCCGTGCGAGCCCAGGGAGCGCTGGAAGCGGCGCCGGGCGTGTGGGCAGCCCTCCTCTCTTCTCCCCACCCCGGGCGGGGATGCTCTGGGACAAGCAGCCGGCTGCGGGGCTGGCTGCGGGGCTGGCTGCGGGGCCACGCCAGAACCTCTGTTTGCCCACTGGGGTGTGCCCACTGAGATGCGCCGAAATAGGTGCAGAGGGGGGGAAAGCCACTACTGATGCGCTTCAGCACGTATCAGTGTGGCCTCTTGGCGAGCCACATGGAACAAGTGACTGATAGATTAGTTTCCTAAAATTAGGAATTGCATAGAATCATAGAATATGCTGAGTTGGAAGGGACCCATCAGGACCCCTGAGTTCAACTCCTGGCCCTGCACAGGACATCCCAATAGTCACACCATGCACCTGAGAGTATTGTCCGAATGCTTCTTCAACTCTGTCAGTGTTGGGGCTGTTCCCACTTCCCTCGGGAGCCTGTTCCAACCACTCCCTGACTGAAAATCTCTCTCCTTCTATCCAACCTAAATCACCCCCTGCTCAGCTTCGTGCTGTTTCCTTGAGTCCTGTTACTGGTCATGAGAGTGAAGAGATTGGTACCTGCCTCTCTGCTGGATCTCAAGAGGATGTTGAAGACAACAATGAGGTCTCCCGTCAATTTTTCTTGTCTGCTTTGCATGGTACTGGAAGTGTTCGACTCAGTCTTATCAATTTCTTCTCAATTTATATTAGGAAAGAGATTAACCACATCAAACTGACCAAGAAACACATTTTAACAACAGTTTGCACTTTTGTAAAACTTTGTCTTTCATATCACATAACATACTACTTCCTTTTAGTCCCCGGATACTGAACTTTGTGAACTGTTCTTTGCATTACTGTCTTCACTAAGCTCCACTTTTGGAAAAACCCACGGAATGGGAGAGAAGTCTTTTATGGAGTTCAGCAGTCCCAGATCCAAACATCACACTAAAACTAATGACATCACCACTAGGCAAAACATTTATTTCTGTAGCTACGTTGCCTATTGTGTATGCTAAGCAGTTTAGTGGTGTCCATTTTCAATGCAATGTGATTTCACTACTAATGCAGCTTTCTTAGTGTTAAAACTTCCGCTGGTGCCTCTGTGGCAGAAGTTATTTCATGTTCTAAACTCCTAGTTTGAGAGAAAAAGACATTTACACTGGAGATTTGCCAATGTCAGTAACAGTAGAAGATAATTGTTTATGGTCTAAATTGCTCTCTTAGGTCTTAATTCATCTCTGGATGAAGTTTAACGGGCCTTGGGAATGGGAGTAAATTTTCAGTCACTGAGTATGGCTGTGTATTGGCTACATAAATTTTTCTAAAAAGAATGTAAAGTGAGAAAGGATCTCCTGACAGCTCACCTCTTTTATTTGCATGCAGGTAGCTTTGATTTTATTTGATGTGTCCACTGTGTATTATTTTTATATGGAACCTGTTATGCTAGCACATGACAAGTATCACCTAAGACTATTAATAAGATGTTGATTCTTGAATGATGGCTTAAAATTGGTTTGGATTTTTCAAACTTTTTTAACCAGCAGGAGTTGAATATATTCACATTTGAAGTTGCATTTCCAAAACAGGACTTTTGTACTCAGAGGAAATACAAAAGTAGAATCCACTGGACTGAATTAAGGAGAAATGTCTCATCTTTTGAGTATCAGATCCTGAAGCCACTTAGGAAACAAATTGTTTAATTGAGACGTTGCATGGATTGCAGCAGCAGGATGAAAGCACCAGCTCTGGTCAGCAGAAGGAGGAGCACTAATATGGCATGCCTGTCAGTGGATTGTCAATAGCAATATTCTACCAGGAAAACATGGGTTTGGGTAGTTTGTATTCCCAGCAGTTCACAGGAGAGTTAATCTACAGCTGTGCTGTTGTTTTCATCACCTGTCAAAAAGCAGACGTGGAGGAAAGTCAGATGCTTTTCCAGCCATTTCAGATGAGGGACATGACTGTAGGAGCAATTTGTTTCTATCTCTCTGCATCATCAACATGACAAGGTGAACCTCCCCTTCCTCCTGCCTCTCCTCTCAGTCCTTTTTTTCTGGGATGTTTTTCCTCCTCATCCATCTATCGTTGTGGTGCTACACTCACACTGACAGCACCTGGTCACTTTGCTGGATTTTTACATCACTCCTCTTTTCTACTGTCCTAGTTTCTCTTGCCTTCAGCTAATTGATTGATAAATAATGCTAAAATCTAAAGGCAAAATCATGCCTGTGCTGCTAGCATGGATAAGCAGGGGAGCATTTGAAAACATTTATCTGCATGTAGATGCCTATTTGTGCATGGATACTATTGCTTTACTAATCTAGCTGATGAAATTGTGGTTTCCTGTGAGAAGTGAGAAGGTCAGAAGCCTGCTAGGTTTGCTGCTCGGTAGGTGTAAATTCTATTCTGGCAAATAACGACTCCTTCACTAATGTCTCTTTATCTTTAATCAGTTGTCTTTGTGTCTACTGAAGAACAAGCAGAAAAGGAACAGGATGACAGCCAAATCAGCTGTTGATGATTTGGTTTTCTTACTGAACTTTCTACTGTTACTTAATTTTTAATTCAGATTGGTCAAAAAGAAGGGAAGAAAAACCATGGGATTTTTTTTCCCAGATATTATTTGAACTTTCAACAGAATGGTTGAGCAAAATTTCATGCTTTGAAAAACTACTTTTGCTGTGCTACAGAGCCTGCATAGCCCAGTGAACTACACAGACAAGTGGAATAACCATAAACACACAGGCAATGATACTGCAAATGATCACCAGCCTGGAAATTATGTTGAAGAATAGTACTTATTAGCAGTCAAAATTCTAACCTCAGCTGAAAATTTCTTTGTGTCAGGATGTCCTGGATGCTGTCATGGGAAGTGGCACGATGTCATTCATCAGGAACTGTAATGGTAGGACAAGGGGGAATAGCTTCCAACAGAAAGAAAGTAAATTTAGATTAGATATTAGGAGGAAAATTTTCCCCTGTGGGGATGGCAAGGCCCTGGCACATGTTGCCCAGGGAAGGTGTGGGTGCCCCATCCCTGGAAGTGTTCAAGGCCAGGTCAAATGGAGATCTGAGCAACCTGGGATAGTGAAAGGTGTCCCTGCCCATGGCAGGGGGTTGGAACTGGATGATCTTTAAGATCTCTTCTAATCCAAAGCATTCTACAATTCTGTTGTAATGACTAGGGAGAAGTGGCATTTTTCTCATTTGCCTACAGGTTTCTCTAATGCTAAATTTTAGAAAAAAACACTTCCAATTCTCAAAATCCAGGCTGTGAAATGCCCTACCTTGCTGGCTTCTCTAGTAAATGTAGTCTCTTTTAAATCTGTCTCTTTTAAAGATTTACATTTATTTTTAATGCTTGGTATTTAATTTGCAATAATTTGTAATTAGCTTTCTGTATGAATTAATTATTTGCTATTGGGGAAAATTCCTGCTATAAATAATTCCCGCAGTTTAAGTTGGAAGACATACCTGGCAGCTTATGTTTTACTAATAGCAAGGAATATACTTAGTCAGCTTTTTCACCCTTTGCAGCTCTTTCCAGACTTTTTTAATCTGTGCCCAACAGTCATGCTGCTAATTACTCTGTAGTAAGACTGTGTGGTAGTTAGTTCCACTGAATAATGCATCTCCTCTTCTCCAGGCATCGAGGGTATGAATGGTATTTTAATCTGCCATATCATCAACAGTAAGTGTATGTGTGAATGTGTATATCTATTTATATATGGTTGCTCACTGTGGCATATAATGTTCAAAGAAGAGAGAAAAAAAGCAGAAATTTTGTTTTTAATAGCATCACCAATTCAACTAAAATGTGAAACATTTATTTAGTTGAACAACTGTGTGTGTGTGATAACCATTCCTAACACTACAGGGGTGATTTTTAAAGTTGCAAAGGCTCATGATGGAGAAAGGGTGTGTGGGAGAAGACAGCTCATGTGTCTCTGCTAAAAAAGAGTAAACTATCACTTGCTCCCCTTTGCATAGAAAAAACAATGTTAATTTTAGTGTTAGAATATAGGGCAGACATTTCCCCATCCACCAAGAAACTGTGCAGGGGGTTTTCAGAGATGTAGGAAGGCTGTAGTGGAAGAGGAGTAGATAAAGATATGAATATAAACAGGTGATTATTTTTTGCAATGTGTATGGGAAAGGACTGCATCACATAACAACACATAGGTTGTCTATATGTAGTAAATACTTTAACCTGTTAAAAAGTGAAGTTTTTCAAGGTAGGGCACTTATTCTAAAATATTGTTCACCCATAGCCTTGACCCAAAATAGCTGTAGCAGTCTGTGATGCTGTTTCTTCAGGTTTGCTCTGTACCATTTACACTGAAAAAAAAACCAAAACCAAGAGCTGATATGGTTGGAAAACTGTATTTCAAGTGTTCCACTGAGAGTTTGAAATTTTCTTCGTGTTTCAAAGCTAGGAGATTGTATTCTACAACACAACATCCCTACTCTAAAATTCGGTTTTTAAACTATTTCACTATTCACAGTAGAAAAAACTTAATGATTCTGGAGTTGAGGAGGCAGTTGAGCAGAAAAACACCACTTACTCTGCTCCCTACCTACACCCCTGAAGAGAATACATAGCCTGGAATACTTAAGCTGGTATGTTATAGCATGAAAATAGTATTTAACTATAGATGGGAAAATATTTGTCTACATGTGGATACAGTATCTATGGCAGAATTAACACCAGCAACGTTTGATCAGTGGCAGCGATTTCCTGGTATAACAGGTATATCCTCATCTTTTAGACTTGCTTAAAAATTTAACCTAAAGAAACTGAACACTGATGGATGATGCATCAGATATCAACACTGGCTCTGATTTCTCCTCCTGTCTTTCTGTGCTCCGTTGGCATTGCCTGTCTATGACAGGAAAGGAGGGAAAGGCTGTCCCCTTCGATCCCACATCCCAGAACATCATTGTTTCTCTGCTGGCTTTTTGCACCCACGATATCTTTTATTCCTGAGAGTGAACACTAACAACAGCTACGCAATACTGATGATTTAATGTGTCTGTCCTCATGAACTCTCCAGGAGAGCCATCACACTGCAAGATGGCCAGGAAAGCTATTCTTACTATTTGTGTGGCAGGTTTTGTCAAACTAGCCTGGTAGTATTACTGACCACAGGCTAGTGATGGAGACATCTAGCTTTGACACGTTTCATCTGACAAGAAAAGTGGCTCTGCCAAGCACATTAAAAACTGGAAAATAACTAGACTAAATAATGCCTTATTTTATCCATTTTTTCCAAGCTGGTATTCAGTATGCAGTGAACACAACCCTAAGGGCAACTCAGTGTTAGATGCACGATCAATGGGAAGACATGCTGGCTTCAGTTTTAGAAACCTAATTATTTTCCTCAGAAATCTATCTGGAGCTAAAAGGCATCTGACAAAAAAACCCCTTTCCTATCCCTGGAGCTTAGAGGAATTCAGTTATTGCATGTAGATTGTGTTCATATTGACCACTTACATGTCTTTTGAAACTGGTACCTTATAGGTGGCTTTGCAAGAAAACACAGTCCGTCCCCCCAGCACAAACTAGGAACTCCATATATTAAGAAATACAGCTTTAGCAATAAGAATGCAGTGTGGGATTGTATTTATACACACACAAGCATATGTACATAAAGGAGGGAGTAGAGGAGTGTGTGTAGGATGCCCCTGTGCATCAGTTACTCAGGCAATGGTGCACAACCCACTCACTCTGGGAAGTCTAAAGGCAAAGCAGCAGGTGAGCAAGTGGTGGGGAAAGGAAGCAATAGCCTTTCCTTCAGTGTCTGGGCCTCGGAGGCAAATACCTTTCTGCTTTTCAAGCCCAGGTGTCAGCCTGTGCAGTAACTCAGAGCGTACAGGAAGCTTTAAGGTCAATTTGGTCTAAGTAGTTTCTACCCTTTAACATTTGTTGGCTGGTGAACAGATTAACCAGCTTTCAGAAACACTGTAAGTGCTTTGCCACAGCATAACTACATCAGAAGTGGGTTCAACTTCTTCCTTTGCTGGCATATAGCACATGGCCTACATTAGCACTGGTTGGTTTTGCAGAACTGGTCAAGGCTGAGCGCAGGAATGCAGGGATCCCCAAAGTGAGGTTAGGCAAGTTTGAAGTATGACATGCATTCCCCATCAGCTGTGGGGTTGGTGGAAGATAGGAAATACTCAGAAATGGCAACAGTCACAAAGTCAAAAAGATTCACAAAGTGGAACTGAAGAGCTGGAAACATATAGAGCAGGATTGCTGGGCAGGGAAATACTTTTGGCAGGTCTGAATCAGTTTCAGGGAATATCCTGCTTGAAGTCAACCCAAGCTGTAACTCTGTCTTTTATTTAAAGGACAAGTTAAGTGTCAACAAAATAAAATGAGGTTTCATCTGCCATGTTAAAAAATTATGATGTCATAGTAGAGTCCCTCAAATACACAATCATCATCAGTGAAAGTGGTTCAAAAAGTTGTCCTGCTTCATTGACATTTAAGAGCAAATCCCATCCATCGTGGAAAGTGAATCCACTCTGAAACCCTTGAATTGCTTGCCAGACCTTCACCTAAATATATTATCCTACAATAAACCCTGTGGAAAATTCATAATGAAAACCAAGCCAACCACACGGAGCAGGTGTGACCTGCAGGCTGCTGAATACTGTGATTGCTTCCCATAGATTATAATTTTAGAAACACCTGGGCTGAATGTGCTGTGCTGATGCAGCAGCCTCATAGGTCCTAATGAAATAATTACAGGATAAGAGCACAAAGAAACATTCAGAGCTTGCAAGAAAACAAACAACTCTAGTGCAGGAACAAAGATACTAGATTAGCTGGGAAACAAAAAGCTTTTGTATGGTCTTATTTACATTGCTGACACAAAAGAAATCTCTTCAGACCTGTATGTAATATGTTATGTGTAAGTGCAGTCAATGAGAAATGTTAAGTGCCTGGTCTGGAAGGATTCACATGACTTTTGCAGAAAGATGAAGCCTTACATACAATATCCTGGTCTTGCAGGAAAGATGGCAGGGCAGAAGAAAAGGTTTCTACCTCTTTTGCTTCTGGGCTCCCTGAGAGCTCAGGGCAGGGCAATGGGCATTTTCAGAGTGTTGCTGTCCTTGCTGCAGCCTGAACTGTCCTCTGTGGCTGCCTCTCTCTATGCTAACCCATAAGCCTCGGGACAAGTCACAAACCCATTCCATAATCACTTGTTGCATCCATTAATGCATGTCATGCTCCTTATGTGGTTTCCAGTAGCCTCACACAGCCTTTACAGTTAACACATATTAGTTACGTTTGAAAGTCTTCCATCAAGGATGTCATCAAATAACCAGCTTCTTTTCTTTTATTTAAAGCTATCTGGCAAAAAATTTCTAACAAATATCAGAAAAAAAACCAGGGTAGCAGGAGCAATGTGCCTCTCCCAGACAAACCTACAAATCCAATGGATTTTCCTTTTGGAAAGTGATAGAGGTCGATTTGAAGAGTAGATTGGTCAAATACAAGAAATAAATACATTCAAAATAACTGTAAAATATCTGAAGATTAAAATTTTACATTCAACAGATCTAAAGTCTTGCAAAATTCAGTTCTGAGGTTGTTCTGAATATTGCAGTAAAATGTCAGTGGAATGTGAGGTACCTGAGCTCTACTCACTCAAGATCTCCTTAGACGCCTGGAACCATCCACAGACTTATTCTCTCACCCATGAGGGTGAGGGATGAAATTCAAGGCAGATTTCTACCCTAATACTTCAACAGTCCTAACAGTAACACATATAATCCCTGACCTCAAGATATGACTTTGCAGGACTGGATCTAAAATGTGCTAACAGTAAGTATTAAAGTATTTGAAAAAAAAAAAAAATGCTTTCTGAGCAGTGCTCTGTTGTGTAACCTTTAATTCAAAATAATATTTCACTGGAATAGCTGCTCTAGAGTCATCAAGGGGACACAAGCTAAGTTTATATCTTACATGAGCTTGTTGAATTCTTAACAGGAAAAACATAATTTGTGATTTAGAATGACTGAAACCATTTGTTTCATCGAATCAGCCATAATCTCTCAGATACCTGCATATATGGCTGAGAATGATGTAGTGAATTTATTCAGCCAAATTCCTTTTTAAACATCTCAATTAATTTTCTTCTACCAATAGCGCTTTTGGATTTATATTGGTTTTCTGCAGGGGAGTTTTTTGTCCCTTAAATCACACAATCTTCATACAAGTCTAAACATACTTGGAAAAGTAGGAAGCCCTGCCTAAGAATATAAATTGCACTGCTGTGCTTAGTCACAAATGGCTGAGCACAATGAGATTTTACAATAAACCAGAAATGTCTGTGTTTTGTTGTGTCAATAAATGTTCCAGTGATGCTCTTAAAGACAATAAATTACTGGTAATGGAACACTATCCTCAGCATGTAGAAGTCATTTTCCACTTCCAGACATTCTCAGATTAGGTTTAAATTGCTATTAGAAAATCCTAAATGTGTTTGGTTGAAGAAAATCTTTTTAATGCCTAGAAATAATCCAACAGTGGCTGGTTAGAGCAGGGTTAGCTGGAGTATTCCTGGGGAGAGCAGTTTACACATACAGAAGGGAACTTGGCTCCAACAGATCCTTACCACTAGTGGAGGGAACAATACAGAGGGATTTCAGAGCCTGTAATTCTTTGCAGCTGCTTGATGGTACTGCTCAGCCAGGAGAAAACATGTCAGTCTGCTAAGGAAATCCTCATGAAGGACTGAGTTTGGGTCTGGTCCTGAGGCCACGTGTCTGGGGTGCTCTTGGCTGAGGTGTCTCCATAAGGGGTGTTCACTGAAAGCCTTTGAGGTGGCAGAAGTAAACAACGGGCATGGCAAGCAGGGGAAGATAGAAGATGAACAGGGGAAGGGAAAGATACATAAGTGAGGGAAATAGCTGAAAACAGCCCTCTGGAGTACAACTATTTGACCTTTTGTGAGGAGAGCTGTTGGTTTCCCCAAAGATCCACTGAAATCCATGGTGTATTTATTATTTAGTATTCACGTGCTTGTGGTCTCTACAGTCTGGGCCTCAAGGTACAAATGCTGGGGTTCTTACATACCCTCTTTTCTTCAGCATTGGCTTCAGCAATATAAAATCAAAGCAGGACAGCCTTTTTTTTATTATTATTATTAACAGCTGCAATACCAAAGACCAGAACAGTGCATGTATTTACAAACTGTATGTAACAAACTGTGAATAATCTCCAAAACTGCCATACTCTTTCTGATCCTACACTGAAAAATAAAGAGTTAACTAGAGATGCATAGCATTAAGAGAAGCTTTTGTATTGACTTTCTGAGGTTTTTCAGAAAGAAATCCATAAGGGATTGAGAAGGAGTTTCAGAGGGGATAATTAGCTACAGTCTCTGTGAGAAGTATCACTGGCAAACTTAGACTGTGCTGGATTGTACTGCACTATCTTACAGGCTAATGACCCCAAAGCATGGAGCAAATTATTCTTTCCTGATCAGTGCTCAAAACTGATCCCATGCATTCAAATTCAAAATTACATTTCCCTTAGCATACAGCCTCCTTTTTTTCTTATTTTATTTTGTTTTGTAGAACTCTGAAATGAAAGAAGAATAAATTGGTGCTGCTAATAGATTTCCATTAGCTATGGCAGGATTTGCCCATACACATGATGTTTGTCCTGTGCTGACATAACTGGAAAACAAAGGTTCCCATTTCTTCTCAGAAGCCATCAGAACTGGTTGTGTTACCTTCTGTTTTCTATCAGTGTTTCAAGTTTTTGTAAGTCTTGTGCAGTCTTAGTGTGACAGATAATTTTGCATAGTACATGGAGGGGTCCACGAGCATGGACATGTAATGTCACATTAATATATAAACACATGTATATGTGCATGTGTGTGGATATATTATATATATGTTATATATAAAGTGTCCTCTGTAGTTTTGTTTTCAACCCTATTTAACAGAAACTATGTAAAATGTATGAATTGCAACTGCACATTCATATTTCAGCATATTTGACTGATCTTTTCCTGATGTATTTATTGATATTTTCCATGGGAACACAAAGATTAGAAATATTAATAAACTCTGACTCTGCAAGCTGTGTTAAATGCATTCAGTAAAAGAGGAAGCAAATATGAGCCAGAAGGCACCAAGTAGTGAAGAGTGTCCCAGCCATTGGTGAGTTTGCTGCATAGTTTCATGTAAGATTCCTCTTGTCAGGAGCAAAACTTTCCCAATGTCTTGGGTCTGCTGTTAGTGACAGCTTCTCAGGGTCACAGGAGTCCCAAGATGATCTCTCAGTGGTACATGGGCTAGAGGATTTCCATGGATTTCCAGGGGAAAGCAGTTCAATAAAATGCTTTTTTACACTTGTATTTTCTTACATGTCTTTATTTTTGCCATTGTATCCAAATACCAGTACTAATGCAACAGAGGAGTGAAGCTGGCCCTGTGTCAGATGGTTAACAAACCAGTAATAAATGGATATAATGGCAAGAAACCTTGACAGGTTGTGTCTGGCATGTAGAAAGCAGGAGTACATAGGTGTGAAGCAGGTGGTATCACTGAGCAAAATGCCATCAGCCTTAACACAGGTGGCAAAAGAGATCAGCAGGGGCCCTCATGGACGTGGGAGTTTGCAGCATCCCACAGATGAGGCTCCACTCAGTCACTGAGAGCCACTGGTCAGTACCAACCTTATTCACAGAGTCAAGGGAGGGAGGGATTCTGGCCTTTGCTCTTGCAAAGTTGTCCACAAATAACAGAGCTAGTACTGAATGAAATGATACCTTTGTTCAAACTGAAAAGCCGTAAGATGTAAAAACTAAGCTGAAGCTGGAGCTTTCTCTGAAAGCATTAAAAAGGCTTAGTTTGGCAACTGGAGATTTTTTTCTTTAATACAGCAGGATGCAGCATAATGGATAAGACCACAGAAGCCATGAAATGGAAAAATGTGATTTGCTGAATGCTGCATTTAGAAACCTTGAGTACATCCATCTTTATCCAGGGACCAGCCTGTGAGCAGAAGACTATTTCTACAAAGGGAGTGAAGGGATTCTCTATGCATGACATCAAGAGTATTGAACTTCCACTATATAACATTTTTGCCTTTCTGAAAAGGAAAGAGAAATTATGTAAAATCAGGATTCTGTGACATGGAATATCTTCTTTGTCTTACAATCCTGGCTTTATATAACTTTATCTAACCTATATAGTTTTATACAATTTCCCCTTCAGTTTTTCTGCATGGACAAAGCCAATCACACATGAAATATTTGAGGCCAGCTTTTTCATGGCCATAAATCCTTCTACTTCTTCCACTTTCCATGGCAGCTCACCACAATTGATGTTTTGATCCAAGGCACGTTAGTTAATCACTGTAAAGTTGAAATATCCAGGGGGAGGGAAGTTCCACAGTTAGATATTCAGATCTGAGAAAAATTTACCATCCTGGCATGAGATGTGAGCAGAGATGACCTACCTTCCCTCCTCTGAGCACCATCAGAAGGCCCACCTGTGCAAGTGGCTGCCAGCAGCACAGTTCTGCAGGCACGGGGGCAGCATTGCTGTCCCTCTTCTCCAAGATCTCATGTGCCAGGTAGGACAGGTGACCCTGCAAACCATCTAGGGCTGACACAGCCTTGTTGGGGCAAGGGCCAGGCAGCAGCAGCCTCCTGCAGATGTGTGGCACGTGGGGCCAAGAGGCTCGACCTCGCAGCCGGCGTGTGACGCTGGTTGGGCTGTGTATTAGATTAACCATTCACATTTTCCACTCACCAGATCTTCCCTGCAGGAAGAGTCAGTCATTGTCAATATTTATAAAGCCTGATGAGACTTTCTCACTGTAGGGCAAAAGGAGCGAAAAGTGTTTCATCATTATGAGTTTCCAGCTCTTCAGTGACATTTGATGAAATCATATTAAGCGTAATTATATTTGAGGGGAGCACGTCTAAGTTCTAATGAGCCTTTATAGTTATTCATTATCTGATTTCTTCATTTTCCAAAGGTTTGTTTGCCTCATTCAGTTAAATTAAGGGAGAACCATTTTCATAGCCTCTTTCTTTCAATTTTCAGGTCCTTTCTACAATGGTAAATATTTGCACACAGTTTCTTGATTTTTAGCTTCTAGGGGGTCCCATCATGTGTGAGAAGTTGTAGATGAAAATAAATTTATGAATAATAAGCAATTCCAGGTTTACAGATGACATTTTTTTGTTGTTTTTTATTAGAGGAAATTGTTACATAAAGAAAGCTGTACATCTTCAGAAATGACTAAAGTTAATGGGGTGAATTCCAGGCACTACAGGTGATTCACACCAGAATTATACTCTGATTTAAAGCATAAATCCCATTTTCAGCACATACTCTGGTTTTAAATGGAAATGGACTGAGCATCACACTGACTTGCACTAAAGATGAATATCTTCTCTGCCACTCTGGTTTAGTTCAGTATTTAAGTGGGAAAAAAAGTTCTGGATTTTAACAGGACTGCATCTCTTTATTCATTTTTCCTTCTCTTTCTGTCCTTTTTTCATGAGGCAACTAGGTTAGATATATCCACTGTAAGCTGCAAATTGTATCTGTAACTATAGTTATAATCAACTACCTAGATTGCCTACAGTAAAGAGGTATGAAGTTGCTAATTGTCTTCTGTGTAACGAGGGGTTTCCCAACAATTTTCCTGATTGTGTCATTAAAAATCCTATTTTGGGGAGATGAGGGATGTTTGAAATAGTACATTGTGAAAAATCACCATAAGAAAAAGCTTTTGATAAGAAATATGAAGCACCAAAATATTAACAGAGAATAATTGTTCAACATTGAATATCTGTAACTGATTCATTTCCTAAAATATTTATAATTTGCTAAATGAAAAATTCATTTTTAAAATGTAAAATCTTTTTTTTTTTTTTACCTGTTCCTTCTATGACTGTTTTGTAAGTGTATTGTGGCAAATCCCATGTACTTTGAGAGACAGGCAAACCAAGACAAAGATCTGAGAATCAAGCCCTTATAAACTTCAGGAACTCTGGAAATTCAAAATTCACACCTAGGTATCTCTAAATAGCCTATTTTTTATGAGCTGGACATCTGAATTCTGGACTGTTCCTAGTCTCAGTCTGAATCCAATTGTATCCAGAACATCTCTCAAATTTCATCTGAATTAAAGACTATGTTTTGCTTTCCATATGCTTTCTCTGTCAAAAATAATCAGGTACTCCAACTTCCACCCTTTTGCAAAAAAATTACCTCTGATTTAGCTCTGCTAGGGTCTGCATCAACATGAAAGGAGCTTTCAGTAGGCACTCTCCATCACCCCTATTTTCAAATCACAATATTTGCATAGTCTCTCTCTTCACATGAATAAATAAAAGAGAGAAAGCAAAGTAGTGGAGGGAAAATTCAAGGATAAAAGAAATAATTTGCAATCCTAGTTAAGGCAAAGCATCATGCTACATCTTTGTTTTTCAGATAACCCAAGCCAACTTCAAAGTTAGTCTCTAAAGGCAGGATCAATATCCATAGCAACTAATTGCATTTACTGCACCTGCTGGAAAGTGCAGTGGCTGTGTCCATGAATACCAGAGTAACCATTACTACAAATAACACAGACCTGGCTGAAAGTCTGTCCTCGAGTGCTTCTGTGCCACTAGGATACTTCCACTCTGCTGCTGATGCTCAGACTTTATGTTTTTAAGAAATATATTGTCCTTTCTCTTCTGTTATTCTTAACAGGATAAGCATTCACCAAAAAAGAATTAAAGAAACTCTGTTGTCCTCTTTCAGCCCATAATGAGTACAAAAATCTTGGCACAGGTGGCACATAGAAATTGCTGCCTACTTGATCGTTAGGTAATAGATTGGAATTGATTTCAAAGGTCTTTTCCAACCTTGTTAATTCTGTGATTCCATGATTCCGTGACTAGATATTCCACTTTCTCCTTGTGCTCCTTCATGCAGCTCTCCCTGCCTCCCTCCTTGCTGAAGTAGATTTTATGTTATTCAGGACAGGCCTTGCCTTTATATTATTTAGTCATGCAGTGCATAGCATAAAGGACTCCTAGTCCTGGGCTGGGACTATGAGCTGCCTCTATACAGGAACTAATACATCAATAAGGATTTATTATTTGCAACACTCTCTCTATTATAGAGCACTGAGCTGAGCAGTTTGTTCAACTGCAGAGTGAGCATGACTACCTATGTTCAAACAGCACTTCTATCAACCATTCAGCAGTGCTGTATTTAAAATGTTTACAAAAGCATGTTTACTGAACTTCTCATTGTAGCTATTGCATAAGCAGAGCACACTTTCTTGGTATATATCAAATATTGTAATTCATTTGAATTTCTTTATGACACAACAACCCATTTAGTATAAATGGCTCATAATATTAGGAACTCTTCTGTGTGGTTTAGTTCTATTTGATTACACAGGTAACATGCTTCTGTTTCTATTTGTCAGTTCTAAAACTTGTACAATCAGAGAGAGTTTGAAATGTATACAGGTCAGTAAACAGCAACAAAGACATCTTTCAAATGTTAACATGACTTTTCTGAGTCCCACAAGCCTTGCCTATGGGTATATGATCTTGTTCAAAGCACAGTGCTTTGGTGTTCAAAGGGTACCTTTAGGAAATAGGTCTTGCTCTTTTTAAAATTTGTTTGTCCAAAAATAATTAGTTGACAAATGTTACTTAATACTCCTGAAAATAATCTGTTTGTTCCAGTAGAACTCGAGCATTTTGTTGGAGCTTTCCAGTCATTCCTTTCTAATAAGAGAGGCAACATTGTTTGGGCAGATAGCAAAATTAATACTTGGACTTATTTTCTGTACATGTACAGCCACCATATCCCTCTGTGTATGAATGGCACTTCTGTTTTGTCTTACTCTTATCTGACAATAACCATTGCCTGGGAAAATCAGGCCTGTTGCAGCTCCAAGTCACGGAGTCACAGACGCAGCTTGCGCAAATGTAAATGAGGACACGGACAAAGCCCAGAGCAATAAATCTGTGTTGGGAAGATGAATTTGGGTCAGTTTTCACCATTCTCTGCAGTCCTGGGTCTGCAGAGCAGCCCAAGGGACACAGTGCTCATGCTGCCCTGGCGCCTGCCACTCTCTCTCAGAAGACTTCACTGGCAGTTTCATGCTGCCCTGTGCAACAGTAATTCCTGCCCGAATTTCTGGCTGAACTGATGAGAGAATTGCCCTAGAGGAGGAGGAGGGGGGAGAGGAAAAGGGGCATAGAGGGAGCAGGGGTGCAGGGGAAGAGTGTGGTGGCTGCTGTGTTTGCTCTGTGCACTCAGCCCCTGCCCTGTCTGCCTCCTTTTCAAAAGCAAACACAGAGGAACCCCTGCAAGACACAGCCCTGACAGACCCGGGGGACAGTGAAAGGGGCAGCGTGAGGCCATCAGCAGGAATCTGCACCTGTTCTCCCCCCTCCTCACAGAAAGGTACCCCAAGGTCACACGATCTGCCTCATGGCCCAGGAGTGACACTGAGGAGCATGTCGCCACCAGTTACCATCTCCTTTTCTTTCCCAATTCCGACAGAGTGTACTGACTGCCATTGCTGGCAGCCATTCTATTTCCCTGTGCATTCTATTTCCTCCTGAATCCAGGGCAGGGAAAGTTCAGGAGCTGGAGCAGCATCTATAGGGCTGGTAAGGTTGGTGCTATTCCAGGATGGGGCTGCAGTGCATGAGCTGACATTTTGTGTATTTACATCAGATCTGCCTCATGCAGTTAGAGTCAACCATGCTACCAAAGACTATAAGCTAGAATGATGCAAGTCCCATGGCCTCTACCATTGTAACTTAAATTCCACTTAAATTAGCAATAATAAGAGAAACTGGCGACATTTAAGCAGAAGTCTGGGCCGAGTATGAGCAAGGATGGAAGAGAACAAATAAAAGATTATCTGTCCTTTGAAACACCCACCTTCCTGCCAATTCAAATATTGACCAGCTACAGAATAGGAAAAATCACTGCTTGCAGTGAAATGAAAATGGTGGAGTTTGCTTTAGAGATAACCCAGGCAGCAAAAATTATGTTTGGAGGCTTCCAACAAAGGCCAGGGCTCCAAAGCAGAAAAAAGGTACTGTGTGCATTGAGGAGGCTATCTCAGGGATGATTTTTCAGTGTGAAATCTGAGTGTAGACATAGATTACACCTCCAGACTGCTATGTAACACTTAGTATTCATAGGATACAATAGCCTGAGTTGGAAGGGACCCACAAGGATCAAGTCCGGCTCCTGGCCCTGCACAGTGGTGACACCAGCTTTACAGAGTGGTTGTGAGAACATCCTCACCCTCAGCTGTTTCCATGGGCATGGTGTGAAATGGATGAGGAAGGGAACTGCCTGTAAAGGAAACTTGTGCATTCAGAGTATCCTTCAACCAGATCCATCCCCTAATCCAGCTCCCAGCTCAGCTACATGAGCAGAAAGTGCTAGTATTCATTGCATGGTGTAGCACAGAGCACAGATGGGCTGGAAGGGTCATAGGATGGAAAGGAAAGGGAGGAAAAGACAAGACTATAAGTGCCATGTACCAATGCTCACCCCTTCACAATGTCAAATCGTGGTCTTGGCATAGCTGATTTCTATAATGGGGGCACAGAAATGTCTCAAGTGTTTCACCCATTAAGAATGAAGATGTCTGGGCTCCCTCCCTCATCAGAGTTGAGAGATGGATTGGAAATGAGAGTTTCTCTCTGATCACAGAGAGATCTTGAGATGACTCACACTGCACGACTGTCTGTCTCCAGTCACTCCAGTTAGGTAGAAGGAATATCACCATTTGCAATGACCTTCAGGGGATAATTTCCTGGACCTTGCCTCCAAAAGGATTTAACATCAGTTATTACTCATCTACCTTAGCAAGCAGTAGGAGCAAGCCTGCAGGGTGGCACAGCTGGCAGTGTCATGTCCACTCCTGTCCCCACTGTCTGTGTTTCAGGGGTTTTACTTTGGGTTAGGTCTGTTTTGCTCCTGTCAACAAAGCAGCCATCAGCAATGGAAACTCTTCAGGGATGTTCCTATGTGTCCACTCTAGGGTGCAAACCCAAGTGCAGAAAGTGGGGGCAAGCAAGAGATTCCCTTCCAAATTCCCTCGAGGTCCAAGCAAAACTCCTGTAGTAGCCACATTCTTACCTACTTCACATTACTCTTCTTTCTCAACTGTTTCCAGAGGCAGAAAGGGTGAGCTCCTGCTGCTCCTTTATTTTAAGAGAGATATTGCTCAAAGAAAATCAAGTACTGAAGGGTATTTTTTAGTCTGTTCCCAATCCTGAAATGGTGACAAACATGTTCCCATTGAACCCCTGAGGTGATTACCCATCTCACACCACCAATTGTACACGGGGTATGCTTGGTGACACAACTTCCAAGAGCTCCCCTGTCTTCCAACATACCCCTGAAGTCAACATTGTTCTGACTGTGTCTTGTTTTGACCATTATTTTTATTGTATTGTGATGGATATTGGTTCGGTTTGCCTTTTATATATGTTTTTAATTTTTTTTTTTGTCCAGTGATTTTTTTTGTCACTTCAAGACAGAAACACTTCAAAATAAGTCTTTATGTCTGAGATGTTTGTTTTTTTAATGCTAGAAGGGCCTGTAGAGATCAATTCTGAGAACAAAGAACTGGAATCTATCTCCTCCTCCAGTATTAATTATATCTTTTATCCTATGATGAACAAACAGCATATTAGGCTTCGCCACAGTCGTCAGAGGGATTATTACTACACTTCAATGGACGAGGGCAAAAAAAGCCAAGGAAGGCTATAGTTTTCTTTAGATCATTTAGCTGAAGTGATGCAAAATAAAAAATAGGGCATAAAATGTCCAGTTCTAGATCACATTCCCTTGCCATCAGCCAATGCTTCCCCTGCTGACACACACAGAAATGTGGACAGTGGTTCCCCCTTCTTGGCCTTCCTTGCACATGAACAAGAATGGCAAAGACCTCATTTTTCACTGGCTGCCTCTCATATGGGTTTGGGTGGGTCTGGCTTTGGAACTGACACTATCACCTCTTCTGTCCCTGCTTTGTTCAGTAATCTCCAGATTCCACTGGAAAAAACTAAGGAACAGAAAAGGAATCCGAGAGTGGCAGCAGGAACACCACCACTGTGGCATCAGAACACCCAGCTGCTGGTTCTGGCTCTGGCCCTGAGCTGCTGTATGGCTTGAAGATTTCTGTGGCTCATTTTACGCATTCACATGGCCATAATTAAGAAATTTGAGATTTTTCAATATTTCCTATGTACTTTTGGTCTAAAAGGAAGGTTAAAATAAGAATTGATTGAGGATTGAGCATCCTAAAATCTGTGCTCTCTCTCTCTCTGGATAAATGTAAGGCATCACAACAAATGATCTTTGTGGTCCCTTTTTGCTTTAAAACTAATAACAGATGGACTATTCTGTGTAAAGTTTAACTATTTTGTTACCCTTTCCTTCCTGAACTTTATTCATCTTCTTCTCCATCTGAAGTCTCCAACTAACAAATCCCACTATTCCTGTGCGAAGAAAACTGTTCCTAACGTTGCATAGAAATTTCTGAGTCATTCTCTGTTTGCCAGAGCAACTGAACATTATGGAACAAATGGGAAGATCTGACTCCATCTCAGCCGTGCCCTCTGGTGGTACTGGGCCTCCTGAAGGAACGAGGTCTGCTTGCACCATCTAGTGGCTTCAGGTAACCGAGTGAAAGGGATTTTCTGGTCTCAGCCCAGATCACCAAGAAGCCTGAATAATTAAAAATAGAGACGAGACACTTGCAATTTCAGGTAACTCTAAGTGAACACTGGAAGTAAAAAAACCCCAAACTTACGTATACTAATACAATGATAATTTCTTAATGATAAATTCTTTTTTCCCCAATTTTTATTTAATATTACCATCATTCAGAGCACAAAAAGCAGAATCCATAAGAAAGAAAATGAGGAAAGTTCTTTCTCGATGATACCAAAAAAAGGCATCAGTCCAACATCACCGTCAACAGTCAAGATTATGGAGGTCAGACTATAACCATTATCATGGATCTTTCCTTTTGCAGTTGCTTAAGAACAGCTTTGCTTTCTTCCAGAGAGAAGCAGAGCTGTGAAAGTGAAAACACCAAGAGAGCATCTCATTATTTTTACTGAGTGAAGAATGGGATTTATAGGAAGAAGTATTAAAGAAAAAGATCAGTTTCCATAAATATATTTCTATCATTTTTCAGTGGTAACCATAATAATGAAAGACATAATCCAAAACATCTTGTTTGTGCTGGGATCAAATAACTTGGGGTTTTTTTTTCTGAAATATTCCCAGAAGTAAATACCTCTGAGACTTCCACTGTTATTTCTGCAATTTTCATGAACCAAGGTCTAAATCTTTAACTGTATTCAGATAAAGAGAGTATGACCTGGCCAAGGCGTGTGGCAAAGCCTACAAGGTATCGATACTCAGCAGGTCCTGGCACCAGTAGGATCCCTGGTGTGATCTGGACCAGCACTGTGCCAGTGAGATGAGTTCTTGTGTGGTAGAAGCAGCATCCCATGCATGCCTTTGGTGTTTAACTCCCACCATGAAGCTGTCTGAAAATCTGACCATTAGGAGAGCGGTTCTGGTGGGGTAAACTCTTTCCTGTGAACTCCTCAAGGCATTTTAGAAGTTCCCAGCTCTGCTTCTTCAAAGCCTGGCGCAGTGTTGGGATGGTTACACTAGTCAGTGCTACCTTATGTCAGCACACCTTGCCTTGTAGCACCATAAAAAAACCCAAGTGCTTAGCATGAATCTGGGCCATTTGCCCATCCCAAATGTGCTGTCATGGTATGAAAATTTCTGTTTTCACTGATGTCAATGCTTGCTTCACACCTTGTTCATGCCAGGTAACAAAGAGAAGCAGTGAAGACATGGATTTGATAGGGCACAAGCTCTGATAGGAGCATATAGCCAAAGCCAAAATATTAAAATAAGTCTTTAGCAGAAGGAGATGACCAAAGCACTACCCAAATCATGAGAACAAACTTTAGTTTGGACAATTCTGTCCTGTTTTTCCTCTTACCCTCCCCTGAATTCATACCTAATGCCCAGACAAAACAGTACTGGAGCAGAGCTGTTCTGTTCATGATGGGTAATTCTGTGATACCCAGACATAGGCAAAAGAGTGTTTGGTTTCCCTCTTTGAAGACAAGGATAAAGGCTTGGAGCAGTGCCCCAGTCTCAGGACAGGGGCCTAACACAGCATGTTTCTAAATTACTCTTAAGTAACTCAATGAGAGATGACCTCTAATTCCCCTGGGAGCCCAGAGCTGACAGCTTGGGGGAGCCCTGCCAGAGAGTGACCTCAGTGGCTCTTCACTCCTCCACAACCCTACTCAGCCCACTTGATAAAGTAATTACATCTGCTCTAACTTTGAGGGAGGTTTAGAAGACACCTATGAAATACAGAGCATTATTTCTGTATGAAATACATGGTATTATTATTGCATATTATTTTTCAGTGAGTGACTTTCCATATTAATGTTGCAATGGATGCTGAGGCAGATGTGGGAAGTGCCCACAGCTGGGAATTGCCAGGAATCTTCTGTACACCCCATTATGGAGATGAGGGCAATTATAAACCTTGACTACACAGGTTTTACTGAGCCAACACTGCCCTAGGTTTGAATGATGGTACTGTCTTTTGAAATGCACTGAAGCATCTCCCAGGACTTTAGAAGTACAACTGAAATGGCAAGAGCTGCATTATTCAGGGATAGAGTCACATTTAAGGTCTTAGTTTTTCCTTTGAAGAAAATAACAGTTTTGCAATTGTTGTTAGTCACTATGAATTCGGGAATTTACCTGAGCTATGCAAACAGCATCTTGTTCTCTCACCATGGAGATCCACTGAATCATGTCAGAGGATGTAAAGCATTCAGGAATAGAGAGACACTTGCCTGTGAAGTTCCAGGTTATGCCCAATGGATGCATATAGACTTCCTCAAATACAAACGATTCCGTTTTTAAGACAGTTTAACATATATGTAGAAAGTAGAGCTTCATCCATTAGGAAAAAATTCATTTCCCTCAGGACACTTAGAAGTGTAAAACTTGGGGCGGGGGGTGTGACTGTGGAGGCAGATGTCATAGCTGAGATTTCTGCATTGATGGTGATCATGTGTGGATGAGTTTCAAAGAACCAGGCATTAAACTAGCAATGCTGCCAGTACACACAAGCACAGTGTCATCATGCCAGGGACCCTAGTATTCCAAAGAACCTGCCTACCCCACTTCTCTGGCTGCCTCCACCAAAGGTCTCTGGCACCAGAACAAAAAGAGAAGTCAGAAAAGTCACTCCTAGCACAGTGTTGTTAGGAAAGGACTTTGGATACTTCTTAGTATTTATGACTATTTATTTTCTGAGCTAGGCACATGACCTGCTAAACCACCTGGACTGAATTGTTTGTAAATGATATCCTTCACTCAGAATGACGTGGAAAGCCTTTCTAGGAATTTAAGCACTTACTTACTTGTGTCCATACTTGTTTTGACTGTCCTCCTGAAGATTGTCCCATACCTTGCAGAGACAACAGATCATGTCCTAACAACCGCTCAGCTGAAAAGTTAATGAGTCTGACATTGTTAAAATGTTTTGATGTTTTGATGTTGTGCCAGGCAGGCTCTGAGTTGAAACATGTCTCCTCTAAGGATCTACTGGTCTCTCTCAGTCCCTTCTCACCAAACAACAATGTGTGGTTGCTCTCCTGACTCTTCTACACCTGTTCCAGCTTAGTTCTAAAACAACTTGTCTCTGGGCAAATGATACCCACGGACTCATGAATACAGATTCTCTTCCTATAAATCATTTCATCCTGGTAATATAATAATATGACTATAAACACTTCTATATAAACACCTCTCTGACATGCATGCTTTCTAGTTCATAAAATGTGCTCAATGATTTGCTATTTTGCAAGTTCCTCACATTTCTCTTTCCCCATTCTGGCAAGGGGAAAAGTGTTTTCCCCACTCTGTGCTTGTCGAATTCTTGCTGTGATGGATTACTCTGCTCTTCCACCTTTCCAGGAACTTCAAGCACCTTGAACAAGAGCTATCCAGGCCATTGCTGAAAGCTAAATTAACATCTGAAGACTGACAAACTCATGCTTTCCTAAGTATTCAGAGTAATCCAAGAGTTTTATGCAGAGATCACTAAAAGTATTTATAAATATTAATACCCCAAACTAATGCATTGGTTAGACATTGACTGATTGATTGGTCAGGTCAAGTGTCCCACAGCTGGGGGGGTGAAATGACACAGCTGGGGGAGGACAGGCAGGCAATGCAGATACTTCCCGTGTCATGAAATTTCATTTTGTTGCATGAGGCTTCTGCATTCACAGCTCCTATTTCACTGGGTTTCTTCTTTTTTGAAATACACTGCAGCTGCTTCACAGATCTACTCAATCACCCAGTGGCACATATTTGTACAAGGGCCATAAAGATTTTCTCTTTCTTGCTTAGCCAGCACAGGCAGGAAGTGATAAGGGCTGCCTTAGTTACAGAGATGCATGCTGCAGCAGGCATGGAGCTAAAAACTCCCAGATAAATGATGGCCACTTAAGGTCCTTATATAAGATGCTCCAAGGAACTGCCACAATAAAAATAATAAACTCCAGAAATAATAATTATTAACAGAATTCAAGGAGTCTGACTTGAATCCCGTGCTGGGTTTATAATTTAATGGATTTTTTTCTGACTTTGAGAGAGCTGCTTCCCTCTGAAACTGCTGCAAATGAAATCAGACCCAGGGCCCAAATCTTTTGACCTCCTTACTTATAACAGAGCTGCTCTGAAAGGCTCTATCACCCCTTGGTGACGCTATTCAGACTAAAAAGCAGGTGAGGTTTTTAGATCAAAGCAGCTTTTACCAAAGACAGCCACTTCAAATCCTCCTGTGAGAAGAGGTAGGCTGGAAATTTTACAGGAACAGACTCCCTAATGTTTTTTTATGACACCTTTTTTGAAACAGTAGAAGCTCTGAGAACAGTGTCTAGGGTGGTTTCCTGTTCCCACCAGTAAAAGCTTATAATTGAAAAAGTAAAATGCCTGACTTTAAAAATGCTGGACTTCAATTAAGCTAAAGTCAAAGTGTTTATTTGCACATCATACCTAAAATCTGTTTTAAAATCACCTGGAGACTGAGTTTAATGACTTCCTTAGCTGCTATGTTTATAGCATTTTAATTATTGATACTTCTGCTTCCCTGTTGTCTTTTAACAGACAGCAAGACGAGAGAGAGAATATCCATGCTGCTCCAAGTAAAGAAGTAAACTTCTGATACCCCCACAGGGTAAGCCTTGATGTCCCATGGAGTATGTCCCACTTCTCAGGCTCTGCCTGAGGATCCAGGGATGTACTGGATCATTGATGAGAACTGAGAAGGGGAGCTCTGTTCAAAGCCAATGACAACAGCAAACATAGCCATGAAAAAAATAATTAATAACCACATGACTGCTTAATGTAAGTTAAGACATATCCTAATGTTTATCTGGTTTTGACCAAGAACTTGGGTTTATTTCATTGAGAAGTTTCCCTGTCTCCAGAGTCTGCAATCATGTTCTGATTGCAGGTCATTGTGATGGCCTAGAAAATTAGCCAGCCCTTTCATGAGAAAAAGAAAAGACAAGCAACAAGCCATCAGCAATTTAGCCAGTTTTGTGCAGAAAAAGCCCCCAACCTTTTCATGAGAGTACAGTTCAGGCATGAAATGGGTCTTCTAAAACCAGGATCAAAGTGATTAATGGCAATACATATTGTATTTGCCACTTATTTCCAAATCCGATTTTTCTAAAGGCACCATGAGCTTTGCCACAGATTTCAAGAAGATCAGAATTCAGCCTTCTGCTCCTTGAGTACCATTTAGAAGTGGCTTTTTTACAAAGTAAACACACGTATACGTGCCAGGCCTTAATCTCTTTGAGAAAGAAATGTGTTCATTTCATCAGCACAGCAAATTGCTCTAAAAACCATTTGGCAGTGTAATTTTTCTTGAAGACCAGATAGAAAAGAGGTGCTGTTGGCTGCCAAATGTTAGCCCAAACATGCACTTTTTACTTACGGATCCAGTCAGAAAATCACGGCTCTCTAGTACAGCAAGTCACATTCTTCTCTTAAACTACAACAAAAGTTCATGAGCCTCCATTTACTTTCTTGTTTTCATTTCCCAGGAACTACAAGGCTGTCGTAACATAAGACTATTTAAGCTGTTTGAGAAATATTTTTAACAAGAGTGACAGGTACTGCTTTGTCTGAAGTAGATCATACAGAGTCTAGTGTTCTACTGGGGGATATGGAAAAATTTGGAATGGGCCTTGGAGACAGCCTGTCCTCTTTCATCAGAGTGACCTGATATTTCACTGCATGTGAAAAGCTGGAGTTACAGCATGGGGGGATCACAAACAACTTTATCTTTCACGTCCTTCCTTTCTTACTCAAAAGAATGGGTCATCTCGTGGAGCCATTCAGAGATGAAATTGCTCAAACCTTTTCAGAGGCCTTCTTTTGATCATCAGCATTTTGTGGTTCAGGCAAAAATCCCCCTGTAGATTTGCTTTGAAAACACTTACAGCTTTTGGCTGACAAGTGTATTTAGAAAACTATCCATTAAGCATCAGTGAAATCTAGGCAGTCAGTGCTCCCCTGAGACTTTGGGTGGTTGTGAGAGGAAAAAACAGTCTAAAACAATGCGTAATATCAAGCTGGTGAGCAGAAGGTTTCATATATACGCTGAATTCCCTAAATTCCAAAATTCTTTTAGCAGCATCATTATCTTTTACTTGATACAAGAAAAGTATAAAGTGGGAGAAACATAGAACTTGAGTGTCTCACACGCACTGGAAGAGCCCCAGCCTCCAGCTCTGGTACTGTTTCTCAAATCTTTTTTTTCACACGTGACAAAAGACAGCAAACAGGTGGCTTTCCCTCACAGGGCACACATCAGAGCATGAGGACAGCCTGCATTGCACGGCAGATCAAGTAACTCTCTTCCAGCAGCACATCAAGCACATTGGCAATTTTGTATGCTGATTTTGTGGTGTTTTATCTCTCAGTTTCCTTGTTCACACAGGAGTTTGTGGAAGAAGACAATGTAATGAATCATTGTTGTTAGACAACATCGTTACCCTGATTTCTCATCAGTATATGCTTAACACATATTTTGTTGTCAAATTTCTACTCTTTTCTTCTTGCTTTGCTTTCCCTTCCCTTCTCTTCTTGCCCATTTGTTTCCATTTCCTCTGGACATGGACAGAGGAACGGACATAAAATGTTGGGCATCAGTTCAGTGTTGGAAGACACTGCCTGTGGTCAGACACTTGAGAGTTTTCATCAGCTTGAAAAAGCCTGAATGAAAAGAACTGGATTTTATCTCCTGAGAGACTGCATTTTTAACTCGAAGTAAAAAAACAAAACAAAGAAACAAACTAACAAAACACACACATAAAAAAATCAGATTGACATGCAAACACATAAGCACACAAGCCAACTGACATTTGTTCAAGCACTTCCTAAAACCCTTTAATGAATACCATGTGCAGACAGACAGCTATGGGCACGTACAAACAATACAGTCATGGACTTCTTTGCTCATGAAGGCTTGCACTTAGATCCCAAGCTGCTATCCTAAAAATATTGGCTTTATATATGAGAGATCTGTTGTCTTCACATAACTGTTATTTGTATGAGTGATGGAGCAAATTCCTAGTATTTCTGTCACCATCTGTGACTACGTACTCTAACAAAGATAATTGAAATTTACCCAGAGCAACTTGATCTCCATTGTTCTGTGTATAATTCAGGCTGTCATTTTGAATGGCTTCAGATATGTTCTTCTACTTTATATGTAGTGCATAAGGTAAGAAACAAAGCAAAAGGTAACATAACTAAATATTTTAAGTTGGTCTTAGAACATATGTCCTGGCAGAATAGTTGAAAACAGCCTGTGGAGGTCCTTAATACTACTACTACTTATTGTAATTGTAGTTGTTGTAATAATTATTATTATTATTGCTATTAATGTTGTTATTATTATTATAACCATTAAAACAACTACAATAGATAACTATGTATAAGAATAAAACATAAAAATAAAGGTGTTTCATTTATGAAAGCCAGGGAAAATTATAATACCCATAGTCCTGGGTTCACAACACTCAAAATTCACGCAACAGCCACACATGCTGCATTTGATGCACCCTGTGGTTTGGAAATTAGGATCACAAGGTATGCTAGGAACCTGGAAGCAAGAAGGACTGCAGGTACTCCTCTCAGCTGGAGTCCCAGCCTTTGCCTCTGCTGAGACTGCCACCATGCATGCTATTACCATGCATTATATGGGAGTGTTTTTGTGATGCGGGAGCATCTCCACCTGGAACAAGTTGAAAAAGCATAAAGGCCATCAAAGTGCTATCAGATGCTATTGACATTGAGTCCACTGAAATCTGGACTACATCTGAATTACTGGCACACAGATGACAAGTCCTACATCCCGTTAAGAATTTCCTGAGTCCTCAGAACTCATTGCTCATGCAAAAGATTTTTCTGAATGAATTGTCATTCTCTAAATGACAAAGCAAAGAATAAGAGGAATATTTCTGACGGTTTCATCAATGGGTTTTTAGCCCAGTCCCTTTATCTTCTTTCTGGAACTGTTTTATGTCCCAGGAGGCTCTCTTGCACGGATTCTTGTGCCCTCCCCATGGCTGCTGCTGGTGAGACCTGTGGTGGAGCCCATCAACCATTACCACTGAGCTGGTCTAAGCAGGGCTCTCCAACCACAGGCTGGCTGCACAAACCTTCCCAAGCCAGAGGCACCAGCCCTCAGTATATTTTCAGTCTCTCAAGCATCTTCACCATATTTGTGTCTATACAAAAAATGGTTCTGTCCTCTGCAGTCGTTGTCATTTCCTCCCTCTAACTCTTCTGCCCAAAGATTATTTTCTGCTCCTTCCACTCATTCCTCCACCCTTCCATCTGTAATTCCCACGCCAGGAATACCCTCCTCTCTGCTCCTAAGTGCTCGTGACAGCTGCCATCTTGGCCCAATCAGGAGTGATTGATCAAGCATCCTTCAGCACCAACTGCATTTGATCTGCAGAGCTCTCCAGCTGGGTCTGTAATAACTCATATCCGTTGTGGGTTCACATCAAGCAACTCTTTCCCTATCAGTAACATCTTTCCTGATGGAACAGTTCTTCAATGAACCCCCTCACATCTAAGCCACCGTCTCATACAGGACGTGATGGAAAGAAGTTATGAAAAGAAATATTTTGTACTGCTTTGATGCAAACAAAGCTGATCTCCATGTCAATTTTGTTGAATAAAAACTTCTGTGGGCAGAGACTCTGAATTCTTCTAGGATTCAGTCCGTGATAAGAGCAGTCAACTCATAAATATTTATGCCTGAGGGTCACTAAATGAGCCATTACTCACTAATTTGTTTCATTTTCGTTGACTCTGTGACTATCTACTGAGCCTATATTCAGATCCGGCCGTGCAGACTGAGCTGCTGCTGTCACTGTCAGCACAAGGCTCCTGGTGCACTGTTCTGCCATCTGGGAATCTGGGTCCCAACTTTGAGGCTAAGAGAATCCGGACCAGATATTCCTATTTGTGTGGGATCAGATCTTCAGTGCATCTGAGCAGAAGACATAAATACATTTTTATACCTGACAATGGGATGTGTGTCCACCTCTCCATCCTCCTTTAAGTTCATGACACAAGCCAAATGACCACATTAAATTTGCTGCAGGTTGGTTGTGTTGCATTGCCTAAATCACAATTTTTGGTGATATGTTGTGCACAATCAGACTGTATTGGCACAAAAATGTGAAACTAAGTATTTATTCAGAAATCAGATTTGCTGAATATATTTTTAGTTATACAGTAATACATTTCTATGCACTGCAGGAATTGGAAATCAGGCCAGAAAGAGATGGTGCACACCAATATTCTGCCTCTGAGAGACAGCAGGTTGCAAAGGAAGAACACAAGGAGAGTAAAGTCTGTAGAGAGGCTTCTTCCTCATCTGCCAATTTGGAACACAGTGATTATTGAGCCAGAATTGTTATCTTTGTATTTAATTGTTTTTCAAGTTTTTCTTTCATGGCTTTGCCCCATCTCCCATTGATCTAATGTGAACTTTTAATCTCCACATCCTCCCATGCCAAGGAGTATCTACAGCTTAATTACATGTTGTGTGAAGCACCATTTTCTCTTCTTTCTGTTTCTTTTCTTAAACCTGTCACATGTGGGTTTCATTTGGCAGCTCAGCCTCTCATAATGAAAGACATTTAAAAATCATTCCATCATTTCTTCTTTCCCGTCTCTGTGCCCTTGTAATGTTGCACATCTCTCCATCAATCTCTCACCTCTTTTCAGACTAGAGAGCTACTGTATGTGTCTTGTATGGAAGTTATTTCCTATCTTTGTTCATTCTTTATCCTGGAGTATAATCTTTTTCCAAATTTACATATTCTTTGGGAGGTGAAGGACCAGGGCTGTGTATTTTACTCAACATTCAGGTGCATTATTGTTTTATAGAGGGTAATGTTGATGTGATTTATTCTCTCTGCTATAAAATACATTTTTATCCCCCATAACTGACAGGTTCTATAGGAAAGAAAGCTGTTTACTGCCATCCCTTGGCCATAACTAAAATGATTTTGTACGGAATCTTTATTGCAAATCCAGTCAAAATTCCCTGAATATAAAGTAAATGTAAAGGTATTAAGGTACCATGTCAGTGAGAAATCTGTAGGGGATAAATTCAGGATTAGCTGCTCTCCAGAAAAGAGATCTCACTGATATGAGAGAAACAAAAGAAATTACATGAAGATCATTTCTTAGAAATGCTGACAATGTTAAGCATCTCACAAGGAAAAACCTTGATGAGAGGAGATGCAGTTCTCTGATCCAAAGCCCATTAAGTCTTACAAGCCCTTCCACTGATTTCTAAAAACTTTGACACAGTTCCAAAGTCCTACACTGATTTTACCATAAAGACATAAAACTGAGTAATTTGATTGTGGCAATATGAACAGAGGGCCTTTCTATATGAAGCCAAAGACACAGCAAACGTGAAAAAGTTAACTGGAGTTTCTTCCAGCTGTTGTATTTTTTATTGTTTTTATAAAACACTTTTCTATATGCCATCATTATATATTTTACATATCATTAGTGCTTAATTGCATCTAATGATTAATAAGGACTGACTACATATGTATATGGAGTATAACAGACATAAGATGCTGAGTAAATATTCTGAAAATCTCAGCTTCAAATGACAAAGTTGTTAATGCATAATAATATACATTCTGTCAAAACAAAGCATTTTTTATATCTAGAGATGTCATTCACATGCAATGGGCATGCGCCATCATCTGAAAGTCAAAAGGTGGTTAATTTAAGTCAGAGGTTTCTTTTGTAACAGTTATACAGTTTTATTCTAAATTATTTTTTTTATTTAAAAAAATCTATCATTGATAACTCAATTGCAAGTATGAATAATATATGCAAAATCTTGAAGAAACAATGTTATTCACATATTAATGTGCTCCACAAGTATGTAACTTCAAGATCCTCTCCACATCCCAGTGAAACAGGTAGGCTTTTCTGTCTAGAAGTGGGTCAGGTTTCTTCCAGAAGTCAAGAGGTTTGTGCAGAGCAGAATTTGTATTAGGAGTGAGGACTTCTGGGATTTGTGTGCCAACACATACTTCTTTGTCAGCAAAGAGATGGAACTTTCATGGCTGTGGTCACTTTTGTGTTTGCTGTGGGCCTTTTCCGGATGCAATTTCAGGAGCAGAATTTGTTATAAGCACCTCTACAGCTGGACACCATGAGACACATACTGACTCCAGACTGAGTACCAATATGATAAATCATGGTAGAAAAGGTTTCAGTCCTGAACAGATGAACAACTTTCTGACTGATTTCTGGACAGGTGACGAAGATGTAAAAATTCTATGTCTTTTCTTTCAATTTAACATTTCTCTGGCCCCTACAAAGGTGCAATGTTTGCAATACTCACAGAAGAGCAGCTGGGTTCATACTTCTCCTGCCCAGCATTTTCTGACAATGAATCATTATCAGAGTGTGCAGCAGCACACTCTCACAGTTCAGTACTGATAGCCACAACCAGGCAGTCCCTGGATGCAGAGAAGGTGGCATGACAAGACCAAGGTGATCTGAGCCTTGCTTAAACAAGTACTGAAAAGAAAAATCCCAAATTGGCTTGCTGTGGGAGGAAGGACAGAAAGGCTGCTGAAAGTCAGACCATTGGAAAATGTGTTAGAGAACACTGGCAGGAAGAGCCGTCTTCTTCTTCATCACGCAGCATCTTCTTTTATTACTTAGGAGATGGGGCCCTGTTGGAAAGCATTCCCTGGAGATGCTTTCACCAATTGCCTCCTGAGATATTCAGCCATTTTACAGTAATTTCTCAGAGGAAATCAGAATAAAATATGGCACCTGCCAGCCCAAGGCAGAAATGCACAGAAAAAGTTTCATCTCATTGCAGTGGCCAATGCTTGCAAGTGCAGGAGAAATTACCGCTCTTATTTTGGAAATACCTTCTTTGATGGCATCTTTTTCTCTGCACAAAATGAAATTACCTTTTTATACAAAACAATTAAGCGTTCTTGGCCCAGCTTAAATGCAATGAAGACAATTTCCATGCCAATAATAAGATAGAGGGAAAGAAACAAGAAAAACTTTGGATGTTCCAGCTGTGTGTCTCCAAATCCAATAGTGGTCAACGTGATAAAGCAGAAATAAAAAGCCTCCTGAAAATCCAAATTTCTTTCCCATTTTGGGAGAAGAGCAGCTGCACAGGAGATGTACACAAAGATAACGAGCACCATTAATACAATGGGCACATCTAATTTTTCTAACTCTTTCCCTATTTTGTCGAAATTCTCAATTACTCTGGACACTGTCATTCCCCTGGCTAGTTCAGGACATGAACTCCATCTCTCAATGCTTTTATTTCTTGCTGGTTTTGCCCGTTCATTTTCTCTGGCAATTAACATCTCAAAAAGTTCAACATTGCGACATTTGATTGGGCTCCTTTTCACACTCGACTGACTTTTCAGCACTTCCATAAACGTCAAGGGCTCACTGATGTCTATTTTAGACTGTGCTCCCGATTTCACTTCATTCCTTTTGTTACATGAGGATCCAGAGCAGAGTTTAGAGGCTAGAATTTTTGACTGTAGTTTTCTGAATTTATTGTAAGACTTTGATAGAACAGTCGCAAGGATGTCTCCCATGTCTGTCAGGACCAAGAACATCAGAGGGATACCAAATAAAGCATACAGCATACAGAGGTACTTCCCAATCCGTGTCACAGGATAGGTATTGCCATAACCTTGAATAATAACAAAAAGAGGAAGAGAAAAGAAGGGAAAGGGAGAGAGAGAGAGAGAACATTGTGATTTATTAGGTATTCACATCCTCTGGGGTTTTATTGCTGTCAGTTTTGAAACCTGGGAATCTAGGTTAAGGAGGAGCCATAGACAGGCAAAGAGAGGTCTTAGGTCCCTGGGTCCCTTTGCAGGGGAGCTGAGCTGAGGACTGAGCTCAGAGGGACAACAGCTAGTGCTGGGAGAAGCTAATGGACTATGAATGAGGAGCTAAGGCGTCACCTCCTGGTCAGCCTCCAAGATCTCACAGCATGAATTTTTTCTGAGGATGAAGCTCCATGAGCTCTAGGAAAATTCAGATCTGGATGATTGTCTAAATTTTGAAACAGGGAGAGCACTATGGACCAGACTGGGACAATTAGACCCATAACTCAAACTTCATCTCTCAACCAAAACTGCTTTTGATGAATGGTAAATTGGTAACAGAATTTGAAAATGCCCCTAGTTTATCAGCTTCAGCTCTACTGGCACATGTTGTACTGACATTATGTTTGTACTGACTTCACAGTTTTCAGAGTCTCTTAAATGTACTCAGAACAGCAGTGGACCCATGAGGAAGTATTTGCTTACCACAAGAGGAAATGCATGTTTACACTAGAGTCCTTAAACCTTACAAATATCGACTACAAAAACCAGGGAAATACTACTAGACACATGGCCTTATATAAAATGGTAGCAGAAGATATGCCCTTTCCCTAAATTCAATTTAGATGTTTATATTTCCTTCCTCTAACATAATGGATATGAAACTTAAATTGTAGGTTAGTGCTTTTCCATTAGAGTGGGAGAAAACATCAGTATTATAGTAACTGTATTAAATTTTAACAACCATTTTTCTCCTTATTGTCCAAAAAGACAATAAAGCATTTCTATTCTCCATGAAAAAAAAAAAAGTTTTTTTCTGGATGATCTTCTATGCCAAGTACTTAGCCTGTAACATTGTAAGTTCTTATGCTGAGGTATGGTTTCCTTCATTTTCTTCATCCATTCATGTTTTCACTAATGGCTGCCGTAATCTTTGGTCTGAACACAACTTCAGTCCTTGATTTGCTGTGAGACACTGAAATACTATTTATTCTTGGTCTGTCTTCCATGGGCTAAATAGGAGTGCTACTCTTTACTATTGAAGCAATTGAAGAAGATTAATTATTGTAGTTGTTGCACAGTTATACTATTTCCTTTTTTTTTTTTTTTTCCATCAATTTCCATGCATTAAAATACCTTGTGCCATTTCAAAGCTTAAAACTTATCCTGAACTTAAATTTAGCTATTCAGGAATCTATCCTAGATGATCCACTAGGCAGCCTCCCCAGGCAGTGAAGACATGGCAGTTCAAACCACCAAACTTGAGACTAGACACCTCAATTTGCCCAGATAATTCAAGGTAGCTAATTTAATTCTGAGGTGATTTATCAGTTCCTAATATTGCAAATAACAAACCCACCACAATGGAAATAGCCACCTATTCCACCAACAAATTACCCCAGGCTTTCTTCTGATCACAAAACTCAGATCAAAATCTGAGGAAGCTGCATTAGTGCTCAGTGCTATGAAGGCAAAAAATACTGTCAGTTTAGAGATAAATGTGTTGAGTGAGTGCCTATGGAGGTATTTGTCAAATCCCATGTTACAGGAGGGGGGCAAATACACCCAGGGGAGATGTTTTCAACAACAGGCTTTTTCATTAGTTTGCTGAAGTCAAAGCTTTCTGATAAAACAACTCCTTTAAAAAACTCCAAGCTGCTGTGTTTGTACCAGGAAATATTCACAGGGGTGAGGATTCTGGTCACATCTCCAATATGTGCCTCTGACCATATAGATGACTGTTTGAGGGCTGCAAGAAACTGGGTTTGAAAAGTCATTTAAGACATCAGAGATGAGGTTCAACCGTCTGCTGTGACTCAGACAGCACATAAATGCTCCAAGTGAGTATATTAGTTCTCACACTATCCCCTGTAAAGAGTAAGATCTTACATTTTAAGATTTTCTTTTACTTTAAGATGCATACTCATGCTGAGACCTTGAGTATATCCTAATGCAGTGGAGAAATGTCTTTGCAACTTGTTATAATGCTGTGGGAATATTTCCCATCCAGCTTTGATTCTGACAAATTTAGATAGACAGCTCCTGTGCTTGCCAGCATTTGAGAAAGATTAGGAAAGGGATAAAAGTAGCTTTGGAAATGAGCATGAGGAGTGGCATTTAACAATGAAAAGAAAGCCAAAATCAGAGCAGATGTTTCTATTTCATCTAATTGTTCTTTTGAAATATGAAGTCAGAATGAAAGATTTCAGAGGTGTGAACTAAACATTGTCATGAGAGAAGTGTGAACAACACCATGGTTAATTACAGACCCATAAAGTAACAAAGCTGAGTTATTCATAAATAACATGGAAGCAATCAAAGAACAATATATGTATTATGAATTACCTTTTTCCGGTGAGGAAAATGTTACCCAACAGAACATACTGAAAAAGAAAAAAAAGCTTTCCTTTTAATAAAATAGATCTGTGTATGTGTCATATATGTAATGATGCAGCTAATTTGTGTGAACCATCACTAGTTACTAAATTCTGACTTGTTTCTGCGACTCAGCTGCAGCTCTGCAGTCTGTGTTTGCAGAACCACTTGCAGACTCATCATCAATACTCAGGAGAAAAAATCAAGGAGATTTGAGCTTTGGGTTTAAGAAGGTTTTTTGTTTGTTTGTTTGTTTAGGATTTTTTTTTATGTCTCTGGAAGAAATGCATTAGGGAAAGCAGCAATAACAATTGATTCTGCAGGTTGTTACTTTACCTTTGAACTTACCCACAGTTGTGAATACTGTGCAGCAAAAAAAGAGAGACCCAAAGAAACTCCATCTTTCTTTTGGATTGACAAACCAGTCTTGATCAGCTGTTTTGAGAAGCTTATGGATTTTATCCTTAAACGTTGCCTCATTTTCTGTCACGTTATCTGTCACAGTCACAGCAGGAGACACAGTGAGTGTTTGCAGACGATCATTTAGGGAGCAGCCAGCCTGTTATTCCAGTGAAGTTTACTCCAGCTGAGAATTTGCTCATATTCTTTCAGAAGATAAAAATATTCACCTTCTTACCTTCCCTTTTCAACCCTGCCACCCCTGAAAAAGTCAGGTGGGTTCAGTGGTGAATAAGGAAACAAGAAACAAATAAACATAAGCATAAAGAAGCAGGCAGGAAGACTGAATAATCAGCTTCCAGCCTGAATGTCCTGTTTCATCTTGGACTCCCCAGGAGATTAGTCTTCTTTGGACCCAAAGACACTAGAAATGTGGAGTCAACAGTAGGTGATTGATATAAACCACTTGGATGTCACTGACCAGCAGCCTGCTGTGAATCCTGGAGCCTACACCCCATTCCTCCTTCCCATGGCTGAGCCTTGCTTGAAAGGACAATATCTGCAGGGTTGATTGCCCAAAACAGATCATTGTGCCAGCACAGCTACCTGAGTGAAACTCCAAGCCTGTGTATGAGCCCCAATACAGATACAGGAGGATTTAAAGCCCTTCTCTTCCCCTCTACCCCCTCCATCACATGGGGTGCAAACATGCACCTGTCTCCCTCTGAGCGTCCCATGGCCAGAGGGCTGGTGGGGAAAGCTCAGAGCAGGGAAGAGGAAGCTGGAGGAACTTTCTGAGACAGAGATTCCAATCCCCAGCAAAGAGAAGGAAATACCACACGAATGTCAGCTGGTCTTTAAGGACCTTGGGTAACCTGGGCAAAAGGGAGAACAGAGGCACGACAGGAAAAGTCTTTTCAGACAGGAACACAGGGACTGGGAAAGCTTGCAGTTAAAAAATCACAGCTGAGGAAGAAAAGAGCAGCCATAAGCTAGGCAGAGGGAAAATCCTGTTTGCAGGGTCAGCTGTTAAGTATTTTGAGAAGTGTCGTCAAAAGCAAAAAAAAAATTCAAAGAGCAAGAGAATGTTAAGTAATTTTGAAATTGCAGTACATACCTGTTAAATTTCTGGTGATGTGTGTCAGATTCTGCAGAAATATTCTATATTCTTCACTCAGATTGACCTTCCGATTACCTTCAATGTGGGAAAACATGAGAGCCCCAAGAAAAGCATAGATGACAAGAGACAGAATGAAGCAGGCATGAGGAAACACTGCCCAAAATATTTTTTTACATGCCCTTTTACCTCGCAGAGGCTGTGATGTTGATGCCATCCTAAGCTCACTTTTTTGTTGTTTTTTTTTTAATATATCATTTTCTGGAGAAGGCACAGCTTTTAGAAAGAAAGATGAGGATGTAAAAGCTTTTGCATCCTAGAAAAGCTTCTTCTGTGAAAACAAGGATTGTTCTGCCACAGGCTTTCAGATCACATGTCTTTATAAGTGAAGATTGCACTACAGTCCCAATGGAAAAGGAGCACAACTAATCAAGCCTTGAAATACTTCTCAGTTGACGCCACGCCACTCTATCCCTGAATTACTATTGATCAGCCAAGCCCTGTAATGCACACGGATTACCAGCTTCTATCAGTTTCCACTGGAGCCAATTCATGCTTAAAGTTTCTTGTACTGAACTACAGTTTCCATTGATACAGTAGAAACATTTCCAACTCTCAGGAGGGAAAATGCACACGGAAAGGGATGGATTTCTTTAAAGATTTCTCCCAGAAATAAAAAGGGAAATTTAAAATTAATCGAAGGAAGGGGATGGCATAAATTTTTGTCACCTCTGGGCAGACTTGGGGTACAATTACTTTCTTTTTCGGAGGGCTTGAAGAATCTCTCTAAACCATGCAATTTTGAGTTTCACATGCTTTTTCTCAAAAAAAAAAATAATTTCAAGAAAGTTTTGCCTAGTTGCCACTTGATTAAAATCTATGTCAATAGAAGTTTCAATTATGAAAGCCCTACTGACCTTAGTAAGTAAGAACAGCAGGATTCAGTTTCAAAGTTAGAGATCTTTACAAATTATATCCAACTTTAAAAATAAAACTGTTCTTTTCATCCATCACTCTAAAACTTGGAGCATCAAGCAGTATCACTGCGCTTTGCAGTGTCTGTAGTGGTAATAAGGAGAGTTGGACTTTACAGAAAATGGTATTAAATGTTTCATCTCTAGGCATCTTTCATTAAAAATTTAAACATTCTTGTACAGCCAAGACCTACTGAGCAACATGTTCACACTGCAAGAAATCCTAATGGTTTCAATGATTTTTTTTCTAGTTCAAATTCTCAACAAATTGAATCAGAAGATATTTTATGCTTATCAGTATGGAAGTCTCCACTATAGAAAAGAGGCCTTCAGGTCTAAGACAAAATGCTTGCTAACTTTTCTGGTTATCTGCCTCAGTGGCTCAGTGTTGCTTTTTCGACAACAGATTTATAAATCCTCTTATTGCAGTCAATTTCTTTTTTATTCCTCCCCTATTGACCAGAAACACAAGGTTAAAAACTCTTAATGTTCATAATTAATCAAAAGCAAAAAGAGTTCTTGAGAGGTTGTACTTGGTGATAATGTAGATAGGTTTGGGTCCTTACAGAGGATCGAGGGACACAGAGAAGTCAAAGGGACAGATGGAACAGCAAAGAGGCTGTAGGAAGTGGGGTGCTCCATGCTGGAAGCTCAACACTGGGAAAGTTTTGTAGAGGGTGGGTACTAGTGCCATATAAAATGGTAGAAATTATCTGAGTTTCTAAGGAGGTCATGACAAGGTCCCTCTCCAAAGGTTTTTAAGGACCTTAAAGATCTGTGGAATAAGAGAGAAAGTCTTCACAGGAAGAAATTAATGGTTAATAGAGAGGATCAGAGGGCAGGGGTAAAAGGCAGAGGGAGATTACTGATAGAGTTATGCATGTGTTTGTGTTGGAGCTGTGCTGCTCCACATACTCATAAATTACAGAAGGTAAACAGGAAGATGGTAGTGTTTGCTGATGGCATGGAGTTGTTCAGAGCAGTGAGACTAAGGGCAGATTGGGATTGCAGAAGGACCTGAGGATGCCTAACAATGAAATGTCAGATGAAAGCCAAGTAGACACACATAAATTGGGAAAAACAATCTCAACTTCCCCCATAAAGTGATGGGCTCTGGGCTGATCACTACCACCCTGCGGCAAGTTCTGGGGGTACGACATAACAGCACCATAAACACATCAGCCCAACAACTGATCGTGATATAGAGGGAAAGCATAGGTTGGGAATAACGAGTTACAAATAGTGACTGAAACATTGGACAGCTATATAGTACAGTATAAACACATAGTTTGCACATACCTGGAGGGGTCAGTGTGGGCTCTCAGGTAGCACAGATAAAAACTGGGAAAATTTCCAAAGCAACAAGGATGGCTGAAGGTATGGACAGCCTTCAGACAAAGAATGATTGAGCAGTGCCTTTGGTCAGGAGAAAAATTTATGGCAGAGGGGTAACAAGTCTTCAAACTCCCAAGTGATCCAGAGAGAGCAGGTAAGGGATCAGCTTTCTTTATTCTTTTCTGGAACCAGAACTGAGGACCATCAAATGAAGCAAGTAGAAAGCCATTTCAAAATAAATAAAACAGGATGACTTCTCATGTAGCTAGAAGATTCTTTGCCAAAGGATGTTGGGTTTTCATACATCAAAGAAGAGAATGGAGAGATGTTTAGAAGGACAATCATTAATACTGACTGCACAGGGCCAAATAACCCCCATAAACTGAAAATAGCTTGCAGCTGGAAAAATGAAACAGGGTACTGGGCCAAATGGGCCCCATGTCTGAGGCAACATACTTGCATTGATGTTCTAAAAAAGATTTTCACTGCTTAGTATGGTAATTTTGACAGAATTTTCCCTGCATAGTTTTCATCTACATCTCAGATACAAACATCTTTCCTCCAAAGTGCTTTAAAATCTTCTCAGCTACATGGTACTCCAAAGTATTTAGCAATTCCCAGGAGCTTCTCAGCCATTTGCAGCATCAGGCTCTGAGCTTGTGACAACAAGAAAATGTAATAAAAATAAATCCAGAAATGATTTTAACATTATTTTCTTAATCCAAACCATTTCCCACTATTGCTGTATTACATATTTGAACTCAGTTGCTTAAAAGCAAATCACACTAACCACAAGTTATTCCAAATTGAGTTACTGGTACTTGTATTGAGAGAAATGTTTGCAATACACATTTCCTATTCGCATTAATGGACACCAAACCTGCACTTGTCCTAACTTCCATTTTTTTGATTAGGGCAAATGTGAGTGCTCTGAAGGTGCTGCTTGAAAGGAGAGTTTGTGACCACAGCTGCAAGGTTAAATAATTCCACTGCAAATATGATAGAATTCCTACTTTATCTGATGTTTCTGCATTACAGATATTAAACCTAGAAGGTTGTTGTTTGGGCAGAAAGATGTTTTTTCAATAAGCAGTAAAACTTTCCCTGCATTAAGTCATCTGCTATGTTGTCAAAGACCTCCTGTGTTACCTCTTCCATAAAACACCTTTTGATTCACGATTCTGCACTGACAAATGTTCACTAGTGTAATATCTTCTCTTTTTTTGAAGAAAAACAAAATGACTTGAAGGATGACAAGTGCTTTAAAAAAAAATGGCAATGGACTAAATTGTTTGCTTTTATTTATATCTGGCACTGATTGCAATGGGAATATTGTTTGATAGAGGAATAAGATCTCAGCCTGACAGCACTTCATGACAATGGGAATCAAGAACATTCCATTCAAGGCTGAAATGTCAACAAGGATCACAGAAGATTCGATCCGTTTCTTTAGCATATGCCCCTGTAAAGTATTTCCAGAATGTACTAATATACTTAAGCTCCCCAAGAAACAGAATGTTTTTGTATAAAGGTGATATCAACCCTTGACACTCCAAAACAGCAAAAACAAGTAAAAGCAGCAGTTTCATTAAGAAAGCAATCTCCAGGCTGTGTAAACATTGGGTTGATCCTGAGACATAACAACACACAGCCTGGTGAGGTCACCTGGGGGAGTGGAGTCAGTGAGGTTTCACTTCTAGTGTCCATGAGCAAAAAAGGGATCTTGCCACCTCCAAGCCACAATGTTTACCCCAATCCTTCCCATCCCTGGGGCTCTTTGAGACCTGTCCCTGTGGGATTTCAGCCCACGGTGGGGCTCAGGAGCAGTGCTGGCCCAAGCTCAGCCCCAACACAGACACATGATACTTGTGCAGAACCTATATATCCTGCAAGATGAGCTGCACAAGATTTTCAAGCACCCTGCAATTATTTTTCTCCTCACAACCTCATATTCCATATGCCCCTGGAATATGAGTTCCCCTGTCACCTCCTGTTCTTACCACTCTGTCCTTACACCTCACACTGCTGGGAAGGAGCAAGAAATGCACTAATTTGCTGTGTAGGGTGTGTTGGATACCCCAGGGTAAGGTTTAGCTTCTTTTATATCCATCTTTAGAAGTCTCAGCTTTTGCTTGAGTCAAGTGCTTGAGCTTGTAACCTCTGGGAATATTTAAGAGCACTCAGGACTAACATCCTGACACTACATATAATGGTAAGTGGATTCAAAGATGTCCAGGGCTCTCACCCTGAATAGGAGTATTTCCTAGTTCGTTCTTTGTTCACGCCAAAGCCGAGCAAGTAGTCCCATCACTTCACTTACGAGGGGCAAAAACCCTTCATATGCCCCAGGACCAACCAAGGTTTGGGTATTAGCCCCTGCTCCTCTTACTTTTTTTTTTTTTCTTTGCCAGGGATGAAGTCACAGAGTCAGGAAACACCTTTGATGGGTGTCTTTTTCTCCTGGTAACTAAACAGCAGGAGCAGCCTTTATTCACTCACGAGCTAACCAGCCACTTCATCTCCTCTCCCTCATCCCCAAATTATTGCCTGGGTAGAAAGACTTCACTTGGCCCTCCTCTTCCTCAAACAGAGCAACCAGCAGTAGCCTGAAAGGAGCAGAGCTGCCCCCTCAGGCACACACCTCAAATGAGGACGTATTACCCTTTCCTCCCTAGAGAAATGGTAATGCCTTCTCTGCCCCAGGCTTCACCCAGTAGCCAGGGGTGCATTACGCGTGGAGGGTTTGGTTGCTACAAAGCCGAGGTTCCCAACAGAGCAGAGCTCTGTGGCGGGCGCTTCTCCCTCCTTCTGCTCTCTGAACCGTGTGCTAAGTGAAAATACACTCGGGTCTGGGAGGGGAACCTGCTTCCAGGCAGACAACCCCATTTCTAAAGGGCCACAGACAAGTAAAATCAACCGCTGATGGACAGAGGGCAACAATTCTTAATCAGCGTGGGGGGAGGCTTTGCAAACAGAGTCACCCCACAGCCCTGCGTGCGTTGCTCATTTCTTTGCGTGACTCATTTGAATGATGGGACGCCGCTTCGGGGTTTTGTAACAAGCAGAAAGGTTAATATCACCATGAGTCACCAGCACAAGACCCCACCGTGCAGGAGCCCTGGGTTTCCAGATAAGCAAAGGGGATTACTGAGGTTCAGCTACAAATCTTATGCCAAAGTCTTTACTGAGTTAATGTAGTGAACGTAATGCTGGTATAGTGGAGACTATCTCAGCACAGTAGTTCATTTTAAGGCAAACAAGCTCCCTGTAGAGAGATCAGAAAACTGCTTCTTTGGAATTTAATTAACATTAGAGTATGTGAGATTATATGTTGCATGAAAGCTAAGCATCATGATTCATGTCAAAAGAGTAATTTTGCACTTATTTGAACTGGCATTTTTGCCACATAGATGCAAGGTGACAAGTCTAGTTTGCTCTTAAAAATTGTTTATTGTTATTAGTGTGGCACCGTATGTGTATAAGCAGTTTAAAGCAGTGGAATCTAAAACCTCAAATATAGGAATAAGTTTTTAGCTGTGAATATCTACCAGCATGAACCTGAGACTGTCTCTGTGAGTGGCACAGACCCTCTCAAATCTCAGCATGCAAAATACTAATGAAAACAGAACCCTGTTGATCTAATTTCCAATGTCATGTACACATTCAGTCAAACAACACAGATAAACAGTCATCCTTGCAGGCTGTAGTATTGGCCAAATATAATTGGTAACACTGAAGTCAAACCTGTATTTGGAAAGCTCCAAAGTCATTAAGGACTGTTAGTCCCCAGAGTACACTGCTTACAGTATTTTCTACCCTCAATCATCCATGGCACTTCATAAACCACAGGCAGGAGTCTGCGAGATGCCCACAATCAGACACCCCGTTCTGACTCCTGTCCCTGGCAATCAGACTGGGCATGGTTTCATGTCAGTGGCTCAGTTTCTTGAGCATCAAGCTAAATTTTCCATCACTTATTTTCATCACAATTTTCCTAATGACACTAAGCAGTTTCTTTTTCCCTTTTTGTGTAAAGTACTCTTACAAGAGTTTTAACTCCATTATCCTACCGCTCATTAGTCATTGTTGATTGGAGAGGTGAAGATACTTTCACAGATGGGTGTGCCTTGGGACATTTCTTTCAGTCCTGCTGATTTCCTTTAGCTCTGAGCAGGCATACATGAACTTTTCAAATCCTGCCCCACCCATTCCAGCTAATAAAACATTAATTGCTTACCCTGTGTAACGCTGGCCCTTTAAACGTTTTTGGCAGTTGTGGTAATAGCTCTTAAGTGCTTTTTAGTAAATCAGTAAACAACATTTTGCCACCTTAGAGGGGGACACTCAAGCTCTGGATCCGTCAAGTGTTGCTTCACCTTTAATTAGTTTAAGACATAATTCCTCGGTGATGTGGTCCTGCCTGGGTTGATGAGTTAAACTGCACTAAGAAGGTACCTTCTGCAAAATATTTTGGGCCAGAAAGAAATGCATGCAAAAAATGTCTTTTCTGAAGAATTTCTTATGAAAATTGAGTGTGGAATGAAATCTCTTTTTCTGCTCTTCTCAATAAAAAAGAAAAACCTTGCAGATTTTTGCAAGATGAGCTATCTGAATGAGCCATCTGGACCACAGGCCCCATGTGCAATGAACCTTGAAGATTCACCCAGGGACTGCAGGCTCTTCCCGAGACTGCCTGGCACCCAGGCTGCCCATCACCAGCAACACTCACTGCTGCTGCCTGATGCTCAGACTGCAGGCAAAAAGCCATCTAAATGGCATTGACCTTCTCCACGGTCGCTTGGGAATTTCAGATGTATGGGTGGAGCAGCTCAGCTGCAAGATGAACTAAGTTCAGTTAGGGTTATCACTTGAATCTGGCCAGGCAACCAAAGCTGGGTGGTTGCAGCATGTTCTAAAGACATAGGGCTTTTACTTAGAGCATTTAGGATTTATCTTTTGTCTAAACAATAAGACATCACAAATACCTCAGAAATTAACTGCTGAGCAGCTGAGAGAAACATTTGTATAGATGCTGTATGGGAGATTTCAGGTGAACCCTGAAGGTCCTGCACACACAGAGGAGGAAAGCAGGACTGGAGGTGATTGCATGTCCTTACAAAATAACAAGTGTTGGCAATGCTGGTCATGAAGAGAAGCACAGTCTCCTGAATCCTACAGAACTGAGCACCGCTGCTCCATCACTGCCCTCCTAATGCTACAAGAGGGAAGGGGCTATGGAGCACAACAGACACATTTCAACCAAAGGCCATGTCCAAATCCAGGAATCTGGCTGGAAAACAAGTGTCCCCACACAACGGATCTGCCAGCAGTTCTCGGCATGGAGCAAGAGGGAGACCTCTCAGGATCCCTTTTCCTCATTTTTTCAGACTAATTGTTGATGAAAGAAGAACTGGAGTGATGGCCACTCTGATGCTGCCCCCTTACATGTTCTTCAAGAGGTTGTTACTCAGCTGCTTATATCTATCCAATGGTGCCATGGCACCAACTCACTTTAGCTGTTGGGTATCACATGGAACCTGACAGGATTTCTCAGTCTACATGCCAGGACGACTCTTCTTTCTTTCCAGCAGAAATATCTGGTCACAAGGTTGAATAATTTGTTAGAAGGCTTGCCCCAAAACAGAAGCCCATCACATTACATTTGCATATCACCCCCTCTGGCTGGAGAACCTGATCTTAAACAGCTCAGAGTTGGAGTACACAGCACCATCATCATGGGGTACACAAACCTCATCATCTCTTTACAGTATGTCATGGGCTCCAGTTGGAAACAGAGTAACTACTTCAGTAAACTCTGACAGACAAGGTCCTGTCACAAAAATATTGCTGCCATAACTGCACTGGCAGGACGTGTCCAAAACAAAACTTGTGATATTTGTTAGTAAATATCTAGTTGTAGAGTTGAACAAGCCAACAGACTGGCTTCAGTACCGTTGATTAGTATAATGTGCAGTTATGCTTTCAGCAAATCTTGCTGGCATATACCACATCACTGCCAAAGGCAACTTCCAAAATAACTGTCCCACGAAAGCTACAGATCCCCAGACTCTTCTGCTGTTGTAGACAACAACTGAGTCTAACAAGAGCACAGTGCTCAAAGAGAGGAGTTAGCACTGGGTAACTGGGAGATTTTAATGCCTGCCCCTTCTGTGGCATTGGCTGTCCCTGCATGGGTCACAGATGGGAACTGCATTCCCTGCTCCCACTGATCCTGCTCTGGGGTTATAAAAAGCCACAGCTGCTTCTCACCCAAAGCCTGATGTCACATACAGAAAAAGGTGGAGTGCTGTGATCTTTGAGGTTTTTTAGTGTTTAGTTAAAAGTCATCATATTTGAACTATTTCTGGTCATCTAAGCAAATATTCTTGATAAGGAGGCTGTAACAGCCCTCAGCTAACCCTCCTTTGCTAACAAGCCTTGAAGGTAAAGAGACATCTCTGGACATATATTGAGGCTTGCTGTACTCTGGGTGCCAGTGACTGTGATCAGTGTGCCCCATCCAGAGGACCAGGGACAACAGGACCACCCCTGTCCTTACACCACTCTGCCCTCGGATGGAATTCATGTCATAGTGTGGGTTCCTGGTCACAGAAACAGTCAAAAAAACCCAACCCGTGATAGGCACCCATCAGAGCAGAACTGAGCACCATCACGAAGCATGTGCCTCCCTTGCTCTGCTCTCATTTCAGATGTGACACCATGTGTGACATTTCAGACATTTCTTGCTGCATAACATCATGCAGCAGAGTGCAAAAAGAGTTGCTGGAGCAGCTTAAAAAGCTCCAGAAACACCTCTGCACCATCCAGAAAGGATTGGGTTGTGTCTGCAATCCTGCCTGACCCCATGGAGTTGGATAAGCCAGGCAATAGACTGCTTATCGTCACCTTTTGGGCTCTACCTTTCTCCTGGTTGCTTCTGGCTGAAGGTAACTCCTCTCAGTTCTTTATGGCAGCTGCTTTCATCTCGTCTCCAAGATGTGGCTTCTGTGATTTTGTAGTTCCACCGTAATTCCCTTGTTTTTCTTCTCCCCCCGACTTGGGAGCTGCCGGGGGAGGCATGTTGCTCCAGGCGTGGAGGAGTCGCCACTGCTTGATGCAAAAGTTCAGGAACAGTCTCTGCTTTTGCTGGGAGCAGCAGTGGATTTACGGACAACTTTTGTTCCTTCACTGTTAAACTGTTGATAGCTTTTGTTTTCACGTGTTGTGTAGTGCAAGCCTCTGCTATCCTTGAGGCTCCTGCCGCCCAGCCTGGCACAGGCTGTGCCAAAGTAGGAGGCCCTGGGATCCCTTGAGGGTTACATAAAAACAGATTACAAATCTGAGAGGTACAAAATTCGATCCTCTGCAACAGCCTTCACGCGAAGCTGCTCGCTGCCTGATGCCACAGCCCAGACCCTCAGTCCTACCTGTCAATCCAAGCTGCTGCAGCACAGCAAACATGACCTCTGAGCTGCTAGTACCTGAGCTGCTCAAAACCCTTTCATCCAGAGGGGACTAGATCCTCTCCCAAGTGCTTACACAGAACAAAATAATCTCTGTTATCTGATGAAGTGGTTCTCTGAATACTACTCTCAAATGAATAACTGATTTCTTTGCATTTACTGATTCCTCTACCAATTGCCCTGAGATGAAACTAGAGAGCTGCCAGGGGTTGCTACAAGTCAATGTTTTAAAAGTATTTCTAAACTGGAAGAGGGATTTTCTATAACCTGCACGGTGTTTCATAGTGGATGAGGCATCTCAAAACCAGGAGCTCTGGACATAACTGGGGTTTGTTTCCAAATGCACAAGGGGGTTGCCAAATGACAGAAAGGCCCTTCTTCCTGAAATTTAGTTCCAGCAGTATATAGAACCTCTCTTCTTCCTTGCAGCCAGATGTTTATGTAACCAAAAGTATCTTGGGAAGTCCTTTGGAGATTTGAACCTTTTTCACTCTTCTGAAATGATCAGAATTTTTGTTCATTAATTTGAGACTGAGGTTGTCTACAGTCCAACACTAATAGCAGAGATGTGCCATTTACACCAATTAAGCATTCAACTTAATGCCTTTATATAGCTGATTTGTAGCAGAATTTGACCAAATTCTGCTTTCATTTAAATGCATATAGCACAGTTTAATGGATATGAAAGCAGAGTTAGCTTTTCTATTTTTTTTAATAAGCCATTGCAAATATTCTAGATGTAGACTCATCACTCACACCATATTCCTGTCTCCTGCTTGGCTTCTCTTTTACTTTGAGTGTCACAGAACTTGCTGTTCTCTGCTGTCTTGTAGAAGAAACATACAACACATAAAACATAAAATACTACAGAGGGAAATCTCCCCTCCAGGGTGGAACTATACTTTAAAGACATGTTTTAAAATGGCCAAATTGGGCACTCAAAAGTAAAAGGCTCTGTTAAGGCTGTAACCTGGACATATCCCCTTAACCATTTGCATGGAATTAATGTCTTTAGTTTACCTGAAGTCATTGTATATCGTTTTCAGAACTACGACCTCAGTCAGTACACAGAATAGATAGAGTTCACATAGTGAACATCTATGCAATATTTATCTTTCCTTTAGGTCTATTTATCAAAGGCAAGTTTGCCACAGAGATATCACATGGAAAATCTCAGTCCAAATGTTTAAGCTGTGAGCATGCTTCTAAAAAAAATACAGTCTGCTTCTCCTTGGGGATACCTGCCACCTTCTTCTCCTGGATGCAAGCAACTCTTCCTGTCACTATAAAACAGTCCTGAAGGTCCACACTGAGGTTGTGGTCAGTCAGGAACAGAGCATCTGGACTGTTCATACAACAGCAAACCACTCCCAGCCAAACTCTTTTCCACAGCAGCTCTGTGTAGATTCAGCTGCCCATGTGGGCTACAGGGCACATGCCCAGGATATTCATACAAGCAAACGCTTACCCTGCTAACAATGAATAGCTCGTCTGCATGGCTCTACTGTGCTGGAGAGTTTCTGTGCAGTAAAACTTGGTTGAACTTCCCTATCACAAGGAGCAGAGAGCAGGTCCTTGTGAACAGGGAGCATAAGGATAGGACTAGCAGCTGAGCCACTGAGATTGCAGTGCACATCTGTCTGCTCGGAGAGGAAGACTGATGAATAAAACCATTTTAAGGTGTTCTCACGTCTACACACGTATCCCCACTTTGCTTGGATTACAGCAGATTTCTTCACACAGTTGCACTGGATCTCAAAAGGGGGCCAATTGTGGTGTAGGCAGAGGGCTGGATGAACTGCCAAAAAAACCTGCATGAAGGAAGAATGGCTTTAAACTGAAAGAGGGTAGGTTTAGATTAAATACTAGGAAGAAATTGTTTATCATAAAGGTGGTGAGGCACTGGAACATGTTGCCTAGGGAAGCAGTGAATGCCCCATCCCTGGAAGTGCTTGAGGCCTTGAATGGGACTTTGAGCAACCTAGCCTAGTGGAAGGTGTCCCTGTCCATGGCAGGAAGGTTGTAACTAGGTGATCTTTAAGGTGCCTTCCAACCCAAACAACGTCTATCATTCTATGAAGAGATGCACCTTGGCAAAAAACTGTTTGCAGGACCCCATTGCAAAGTGTGTATCTGCCAGTGCTGTCAGCCCTGCCACAGGGACATGGAACACCCACACCAGGGCAGGAGCAGGATCCATCCAGCCCGATGCCTGCCCCCACCACTGTCTCCATCAGCAGTTGCTCAGGAGAGGGAGGGAGTAGAGAGCAAGCTAGAGTGATATTTTCCCAGAACAGTCTTTTGCCCTGAAGCAATTTGCAGTTCATGGACTTCCTGAGCCAAAGACGGTATTTCTGTGGCAAGGAAATCATGTCAAGTATTTCAAAGCCCTTGAAAGAAACCCGAGTTCATCGAGAGGAGGCCCCTGCTGGGTAACCTGCCCGCGGGCCGTCCTGGATCGCGTGCCCGTTCTCCCCTTACAGCAGCGGTTTCCAGGAGAAATGCTTGGAATTTGCAAAAGGGACAGCTCGGCAGCTGGGAGCGGGAGGTGGGGAGGCAGGATGGCTGCTCCTACTCCCGTCCCCGCCCGGCAGCGCGCCGGGGATCGGCCGGTCCCGAGTTACCGGCGCGGTGCCGCCAGAGGGGGCTCGAAGCCCACGGGCCGGGAGCGGGACCCGCGGGACTCCGCGATCGAGCATCACCCGGCCCTCCCCGGCCACGGCCCACGGGGGACTCTGCGCATCCCCTCGCGGGCGGCTGGGCAGCCCCAAAGGGTGTGGGAGAGCTCGGCAGCCAGGCTGGCTGAGGGAGATCCAGCATCTCCGCAGGGACGCTTTGGCAGCTGCCTCCCAGCCCGCTCAGCCTCTGCAGCCTGTCTTTTTGCAAGAAGACACGTGTTGAGTCCTCCTTTGGAAAGAGAATTGGGAAATGAAGCAGGGACCTTTTACGAGAGCATGTAGTGACAAGGAGGAATGGGTTCAAACTGAAAGACGGTAGGTTTAGATTAGATATTAGGGAAAAAGTCTTTACAGTGAGGGTAGTAAGGCGCTGGAACAGGTTGCCCAGAAAAGTTAAGGATGCCCCATTCCTGGACGTGTTCAAGGCCGGGCTGGATGAGGATCTGACCAACCTGGTAGAGTGAAAGTTGTCCCTGTCCACCCCAGGGAATTTGGAACTTGACTGTCTTTAAGGTCCCTTCCAAACTTTTCTAGATTCTGAGATCCTATGCTAGCAGAGAGCTCCTATGGATTTGCTGGTGAATTCTTGGCACACAAATATAATCATGTGTGACCTCCCTTATGTGTTGCTTTATGGAATATCATTTAAAGATCTGTCAGTGCTGGATCAGTTGACCACATGGATGTTCTGAGGGACTCAATCTTCAGCTGCTGTGAACTGTAGCAAGAGGACAGGCAGCAGCCTGGAATGGTTGTGAGGTACACTGGAGACACTGAGCCGGTGAAGGCACCTTGACTCCTTTTTGAGAGCTCTTGTTTGCAACATGCCAGAAGAGCAGCTCGAGTTATGCAGGCAATGGGAGAGAGAGCAAGAAAAGAAATCTCCTGAGTTTTGCAAGTGTAGCTACAGCAAATACTGGGTCTCCCCATAGCTGGCCTGCAGCTATCCAGCTAACCTGAGGAGTGTAATTTCAAACGTAAAAACCAGGAACCTGAAATAAAATTAATCCCTCCCATGAATCTCATCTAGATCTCATGCACTCCTGTCTGATCTCTAGGCTAGTATGAGATGAAAAGGAGACAGAGGTGTCATGAGAGCCTACAAGCTCTACCTCCCCTTGCCTAGCTTAAGAGCATCTGCTTCTCACCCTCCTTACCACTCTCCCCACGATTACACAGGACATTCCCCCCAAGCTGCCTCCCTGGTACCCAGAGCTGTGCAGACCCTGCATTAGTGCCAGTGATGGAGAACATCTCCACTTCTGCTGCTGTTGCAGCAGGGGAAGGAGCTGGCATGTCTTGCCCAGATACACATGAGGGTGAAATGTGGGTTATTTTTGAGGGGGAAGGTTTTAGTTCTGCTCATGCAACAATGATGAGTTCTAAGGGATCTCCTCTACGAGATACCTAAATTGGACCATAGCTCTCTCCCAAAAGACACGAGATCTGGTGCAATCCTTGCTACCCCAGCAGGCAGGAGCTAAACAACCTCAGCTGATCCCCTCAAACTCCCAAAGCCCCAGATAAAATGCCAACTCCTAGCCCATTTCAAAACTACAGGCACTTGCTGGGATTAGCAACACACCTGAACCTCCTCAGAAACACCCTGAACAGGGAGCCATGTCTCTTCATATCAATTGATTTTAATGTCTTCCAGCCAGCTCAGTGAGCTGAGGGCATGTACCAGCACCCAGGGACAGTGTGGGTGTTCCTGATACACCTGAGGGGCTCACAGCCCTACCAATGGATGATATTCATCCTCATACCATATCTGGTTCAGTCACCTCTGGCTAAGAGGGTACAATAGCCTTTCACCTTGAAGAGTCTTTAAACACTTCTCAATGTCACTACTTTAATGGCAAATTCCAAGCACTTGCAAGAAGACAAATATGAGTCACGACCGGTAAAGAAATCAAGTAATTTTAAAATAGACTAGAGAATATATACTGTCTGACAAGGATTTCATTAGGGATTAGCTGATCACATCCTCTCAGCTGAAGTTTTGACTTAGAGTATGCTGCCAATCACCTTCTTACTGGGCCAGATCCTGTTTCTATGGAAATAAACCTATGTGAAATGAAAGTTAATAGTGTATGGTTTATTTTCAGACAAATGTAATAGTTCTCAAACTGTTCTTTAGATTTTGGCATGAGTTCAAAAATAGGATTCTCAACCTAATATAAATAAATTGAGAAAATCATTGTGACATAAACTACAGAGGAGGAAAACTTTCTCAAAGCAGTGTTCCTTTCTGTAGTCCCTCCTCTTGCCCAGGGATCAGAGCTGCTTGTGCTCCCTTTCTCTTGAGCCACCATTTCATTCATTCAGAAGAGATCTCAGACGCACTGGGAAAACCACAGATGTCACAGGTGGCAGCACTAAGCATCTCTGTTGGGAAGCAGAACTGCCTTATTCCAGCTTGGCTGATGGCTGAAAAGAGGTCTTACCTCAAGACAGGTGGGTAATCCCTTTTGATGTGTGCTTAGTAAGAAAAATGAGACTAAGGTCTCCTTTTAATATCTAGGACTGCAAACTGGCCTGAGCTGCAACGCTGAGCAGCCAGTCCCTGGTAGGAGCTTTGCCACGGGTGTGCTTTGTGCCTGAGTCCTACCAGAGGCAGTTTTGATACCAGTACAGCCTAGAGACTGTGTCCATTTTGTCAGATGTGTGCTGAATCCCTTGGATTAACCTTTGCTTAATTACACACCTCAGATTAAATACTTCGACTGTAGTGTAAGGGGAATCAGGTTTACACAGATCTTTCTTTGCCCTATTCATCAATTCTGCCTAGTGTCACCCGTGGCTCAGGGAGACTTTAGAAGTAGATGCAAAGACTGGATTTCCTGTAACATATTTGCCAGCCTTAAAGTCTTTTCAAAAGTCCATAAAATATAACATTTCCTTGCATATTTTTTCCAATAATCACACTAATTTTCTCTCCCAGTTGTGCAGATTGCGCCAGGGCAGGAGGTGTTCTGATTATTCCCTTTGTTTATGGTATTAGACTTAAACTATTGTTGATCTTATTGTTCTTATTTGTAACGTGTTCACCTCACTAGGATAGTAATTGTGTCAAGCAAGTTGGAGTCCAATCTGCAGAGCTGAATGTTCAGAACTGCAAAAGAAAAGCTCCAATTTTTCAAGCAGCGGGCATATTACTCCTCCATTTGGATTATTAAATTCTAATTATAGCCTGTTGATCCAGTTATAATGTTGTTTGTAAATCTAAATACAGTTCTCTAAAGCCTGCATTAATATGCATTTTATTTCTTAACCTGTTGATGCTTAGTAAAAAAACCATCAGTATGCCTAATAGAGCAGGTGGAGCTTAGTTTGCTTGTGATCAAGCTCTTTTTCCTCATCTGTATTCCTTTGGATATGTTTAGGAATGAGCACTTAATGGCATGGATAACACCAAGAACAGCCATGAGCAAAGTATTTCACATAATGCCTTGGTACCTGTGGACTCACCAGAGCTGGTGTCAGGAAGAAATTTTCCCTTAGGTAAGATTGGTGAGGACTCACAGGCTTTTTCAGAGGAGGAGAAAGGCAGTTGGGTTTGGTTTCTCTGCTCTTCTGGGAAAGGCACCTTAACAATTCTTTCTTACACTGACAGTTATTCTAGTCCCTTGTCTTCTTTTCCTGCAATGTTTATTGCATTTTGGCCTCTTTTACAGGAGAGTTCTGGTTCACCACCTCATGTGAAGTGGTCTTTGGTGGGGTGCCTTGTGTGTGCAGTGGAGTTAGTTGAATTCACATACACCGACTTCATATAAACCAAGTATTTATGAGGCAGTCATCTATGATGCCCTTCCAAGCCCTTTTCTTTCCTCTATCTTCACGAATGTTAAGTGCAAGGAAAGCAGAGAAGTCCGAGCCATGTGGAGTGAGCAGCAGCATTTCCCAGGAACTGCTGCATTTCAGATGGCTGAAAGTCTCTGCAACTCTGAGCTGTGGGTGTACCTGCGGCATCCTCTCTCACCTATAAGAGCAGAGACTTTTCAGTAAGAAATTATGATGGATAACTGCCTGAGTCCACAAACCACACTCCCATCGTAACCTTATTTTTATTACAAGCTGCCTTTTAAACTCCAGCACACTTGTGTGCTCACAGTGCTCACAAACACAGCACAGGCTTCATGCACCCAGTGAGGTGGCTCACTGCTTCTTCACTGCTGGGCATGGAAACCAGCAGGCACATACTCAGGATTGCCACTAAATCTTGGAGAGCTCCTGAGACAGGCACAGCTCCAAGCAGTGAAGCATCACAGTATGTCACAGTAGTGGGAAGGGCTGGGAAGGGGTTGTGGATGTTTTAACAGGTGGTGTCGGGGAATTAGCCCAATTCCTCCTTCCATCCTTGTCACTCAGAATCCACCGGGGAAGGAAGGGAGGGAACTGCTATTCCTGATAAGGAATGAAGTGAAGTCTCCTAGAGATTTTCTGCTGAGGTCTCTGCCCAGGAGAGCTTTGACAGGAATTTGAGATACGAATGTCCAGGAAATGGACAGCCACGGCAGCTATCACCCTTCTCCACTTATCCTTTCCCATAGACCCCACAGGGAAAGTCACTAAGATCCAGGCACAGAGTGGTGGGGATGAAAGGTAAAACCTACTTCCTCCCCTTCAAATAGCATCTGAGCTTGGGCAAACGTGGAGCAAGGAGTATATATAAGGATTAAAAGATATCAGGATATTCCAGCAACTGAAATGGGGATGGAATGGGGGATAGAGGGGGGAGTTACCTGGAGGATTGAACACTCACTCACACAAACACACACACATATCCATGCTGAGATGTGCAAGGCAGGGTGGTGCTCTCTCCTAGACGGAAAACTACTGTTTCTTTGCAAAGCCCAGTGGATCAGTTGAGGGGACACAGCCGTCGAGCTGTGGGAAAGGCCTGCCTGTGGTGTGCCTGCACCTCTGTGTCCTCTTGGGTGGGGATGAGAAAGCTCCTTCTCCTCCACGCTGTCACCGAATCTTGCCAGTGCTCCCACAAAGGTGTGAAGGAAACTTTTCACTTCTCGGATGGCTGTGACTAATTCTGTTGAGCCAGGGTCTCTGTCAGGGAAGCACAGAGTCTGGCTGGAGAAGGGCAAGGGGGCTACTTCTGCTACAAGGAACGAGGAAGCAAATCCATTCCTCTAGACGGGCAGAGTGCAGTGTGGTGCCCGCATCGCTGAGAGTGAGGGCTGGCTGGGGCAAGAAGGCTCTGCTTTGCCCCAGGGACCGACTGCTGGATCTCTGGGCGGCACGATTTCACCCCTTCTGGACGAGATTCCTTCCCCTACCCCCGGTGCACATTTAATGGGAAGAAAGAAGCTCTTCCTACGTTTAGACACCCACAACAACAAGATGTCGACCTGAAAGGTGAGGGAAGGACACTCGCTCTGCCCCAAGGAGAGGCACTTGTGTGGTCAAGTAAAAACTCACCGCTATGCCTGAGCAAACAGGTCTCTAAGGATCCCTGAAAGCGAGAGGGAGAAGATGCGACCCCGGGGATGTCGTCCTGCTACTTGTCCCCTCCACTTCCCGCTGCTACGGCTGCCGGGGGTAAAGGTGGTGTGGTCCCGTCCCCAGCCCGCAGCCACCGCCGGGACCGGCGAATGCCGGGGGTGAGCAGGGCTTGGTGGGACATCGAGGGAGACAGAGGGGGTGACAGCAGGGAAGAGAAGCCAAAGTATCACCCCCGCGCCGGGGCGGATGGCGACGTGGGAACGGGAGAGGAGGAAGGTGCATCCCCGAGGAGCCGGGGCGCCCTGGACGGGGCCGCACTTGCACTAAGAGCACACGGAGGTTGAAGGTGCCTGATCCCCGGACAGTCGCGAAGGGGGATCAGAGGGTTTCCAACCCCTCAGAGTGCTCTGTGTCCAGGCGCCTGCCCGCTGCCCCGGCGGTGCTGCGGCTCCGAGACCCACCTGCCCCCTCGGAAGGGCCGGGAGTCTCCAGTTTAGGTCCCCCAATTTGAATTTTCCAGTTCTGAGTGTTGGAAAAGGGAGTAAGGGTGGGTTTGCTGCCTCTCGGCGTTGCTGCTGGTTTTACCGGGCAGTGTCCGAGGAGAGGTGCGGTGCCGGGAGCACCGGCAGCGGCTCCAGGGGATGCTCTCGCCGAGGGCACCCGCCGCCCGGCCCCGACGTGTGCCGGGCTGGGCCCGCAGATCCGAGGGGTGGATGCCTACCCGAGCCTGGAGAGAAAATAAAGAAAATAAATGGAAGCCAAACACCCTCCGGACCGCACTCCCGCCGGCCGCAGGCTGAGCGACAGCGGCTTCACCGCCGGCGGAGCGGCGAAGAGGGAGAGGTAGAGCCGGGGCAGGTCCTGCGTGGGGAGCTGATGCGGATGTCGTCTCGCAGGTCCTCTCGTTGCAAACTTTGCCTGCTCCGCGAAAGGAGTCACGAAGCTACATTTGGGAAGAGGCTGAGGGTAAGCCGCTCTCGGGAGCGGAACTAACTCTTTATTCTGGGTTTCCAAACCAACCGTAAAATAATAAATAAGGTAGGCGAAACTCCGGTTTGAGCTCCTGGAAACAAAAGGTCGTTTCCAGGCACCAGCTGTTGCTGGGACCGGCCGGCCCAGACTCCGGGGAAGCGTCTGGGCTGTGTGTCTGCGCTCCCACCCAGTCCCGAGGCCGGCACCATCGAACTCTCGAATTGGCATAAACAAATTATCTGCAGCATTGAATGGCACGGCTCGATTTGTTCTATTTGACTTTTCCTTCCTTTACCCAAAAGATACTCCGTTATTCCTTTCGGTAATTCCCTGCCGCACACCCCGTACTGCTGTGGTACCCAAAGACCGTCAACAACAGAGAAGAAAACTATATTACAAACAAAATATGAGAAAAAATATATTTCGGTGGTTTTTTTGCTTTTCAGAAACCAGCCCTGGCACCGGCTATGCAAAACGAAAGGCAAATGCAAACCTCGCAAAGCCGTCTCTCAACTGAGGTAAAATTCGACCAACATTTACGAGGAGAGATTTTAAAGCAACTGGTAAAGTGTCAAAAGTTTGTTGCAAAAAATAAAACTCATTTAATTGTCCGGTGCTTCTAAACTGCTTCAAAGTGAGTATTTTAGATGCATCACCTAAACTGATTTTAGTTATGCTTCCAGTTGCAAGGCACATTATTGAGTGAATAAAATGTGCCGTGAATATTCACAAATCTCCCTAAAATTGTGTTTGATCAAGATAAATTAATTCGTTTTGAAAGAGCATGTTAAATATCGTTTCTCATTTTCTGTATTTGCCTTTCTTTTCTTTCTTTCTTTCTTTCTTTCTTTCTTTCTTTCTTTCTTTCTTTCTTTCTTTCTTTCTTTCTTTCTTTCTTTCTTTCTTTCTTTCTTTCTTTCTTTCTTTCTTTCTTTCTTTCTTTCTTTCTTTCTTTCTTTCTTTTCCTTTTTTTCCTTTCTCTGTCTTTCTCTGTTTCTGACTTCCTCTCTTTCTCTGTCTTTCTCTCTTCTATTCTTGCTTTTCCGGTCGTGAAAAAACATGCCTTTTACTCTCTAACGAGATGAAGAAAAAATTACGAACACAACCTGGCATTTCTCTTTTTTCTTTCCTAGTTTCCCCTCAGGTGAACAAAACGCAAGCCCACGGTTTTCCCAAGCTGCTGTGAGATGCGTTCCTCGCTGTCCTCGGCTGCTCCCGGCCTCGCTGGGGACCAGCGAGGGACCCTGGGCAGCGAGTGAGCCCGGCCGAGGAGAAGCAGGGAGCCCTAATCCCGCTCCATCTTGGGAGGTGGCACGCACGAAAAAAAAGGGGGGGGAAAAAGGGTTTTGTTTCGCCATTGTGCCTATGTCCTGAATAGAAACCTCTGCGGCTCCCGCCCGCCCGCCCGCCCGGGAGCGGCTGGGCCGGGGGAGGCGGGCGGGGGAGCTCGGCCTGGTGCCCCAACTCCCCCCGGCGGCCGCGGCCGGGAAATCCCGGCGGCGGTGCCTCATCCCGCGCCGGGGCGGGCGGGACCCACAGTTCCCTTTCCGAGGGGCGAGAGCGCGGATCGTCCGCCGGCTCGCAGAGGGGCGGCAGGAACACGCGCGGACGGATC